>VXAD01002615.1:130912-294982 GCA_013399195.1 Dicrurus megarhynchus | reverse complement strand
GGGGCGGGAGCACGGGGGGACCCTGCGGCGCCCGCGCCGCGAGCGAGACCCCCCCGCAGCCCCCCGCGAAGTTCAGGGGTGCTGCGAGGATGCTGCAGCGCCCGCGGTGAGCTCGAAATGCCCCTAATGAAGAGCCGTTCTGCTAACTGCCTTCAGGTTCACCCTGAGAGTGGCCGTGCCCAGCAGCTGCCTGCAGCAGGTGGAGGAAAATGGGCTCCAAAAATCCCCCTGGAAGGATTTTGGGGCGGAGGGAAAGAGCCACCTGAGCGCTGTCACCACTGCAGCAGTACTAGTGCGAGAGCTCTTAGACTGGCGGTTCGCGTGGCACGAACCCAGGGTGAAAAATCGAGAATTCTTGGTATCATCCATTCGCTGGCGACTGCTAGAGGGAGCGCGGATGTTTCCCTGTGCCTTATCCATCCCTCAGAGGGATCCACTTGTGTGTTTGCCAGGGCTGCAGCAAGCCTGCAGAGCTGCCACCCTGCCCGTGGCAGCCGTGCAGATGGCTTCATCCTCACTGAAGTGAAATTACAGAATCACAAAGTGATTTGCGTTTGAAAAGACCTTAAAGACAGTCTCATTCCAATCCCCTGCCATGGGCAGGGACACCTTCCACTACACCAGGCTGTTCCAAGCCCCATAGATAGGGATGCTTTGGAGACCATGGCCTTTGTGGCTGCACCTCCCCAATCCATCCCTGCATCCCAAACCTGCAGGCAGCCGTGCTGTGAGTTGTCACCTGAGCCACCCGTACCTGGAAAAGTTCACAAATGGGTTTAGGAGCTGGACAGAAGCCCCCATGGCAGTGGGGTGGGAGCCTCACAGAAACAGGAGTGGGTGTGGGAAGCACAGTGAGGAGCCGGGACGGTGAACAAGGTCTCTTGCTAAGTGGAAAGTCAGAGAAAATAATGAGCCATAAGGAAAGGGGGAGAAACAGCCCTGCACAATTTGCTAAACTCTCCGATATTTGCCTAAATTCAGCTTTTGGCTGAACAAGCTGAGAATTTGGGGCAGTTCTGTGAACTTCAGGGTGTCCTTCTGCAGCACCACTGGCACAGCGGAGCCCTGATTCAAAATGCAGTAAAAAGGGTAGAAAAGGGCTCCCGTTCCTGAGAGCTGCAGGGATGGCTCCAGGAGAGGCTTGAGATGAGGTAAAGCAGGAGCACATCACCATCCCACACATCCAGGGACTGTGGGGATGGGGCTCTGCAGGAGCAGAGGGTTTGGTGTGCAGAGTCCCCAGGCAGCTTGTGGGGACAGAAATGGGGTAAATCTGCTGTGTCAGTCTGCTGAGAAACATCAACGAGAGCAGCCTGGACCCCCCAAAAACTCAGGTTTGATCTGGATCCTGGGGACAACCAGCTCTCCAAGAGTCAAAAGGATTGAGTCCTTGTCAAGTGGCATCTAGACCTTACATCCATCTGGATCAATCCATCTGGATATTGTAGAACAGAGAAAATTTAGCATTTATTCAGAGAGAGAAATGGTACCGTGGCTTTTGCAAGGGACAGTTATTTCTGACTGAGGGCTTCCAGCAGTGTCTGCAACCCAACCTGGGTGCCGGGCCAGGGCACTCAGAACATCACTGGAAAGGTCTGTTTTCCTGAATGAATTCCCAAAGGGCCAACAAACAACCCGCAAGGAGAATAAGTGCAATTTTTGAAATTCTTTCTCCATCATCTCTGCAGCCATCCCCGAATGAGATAAAGTTCTTTAAGTATTTAAAGAAACTGAATTGTAATCAAGATAAATGCCCAGTTTCATACCGAATTTGCATGAGTATGTGCTGCAAACTGTGTTTGCAAATGAGAGAATTATGTATGTAACCAGATAACCTGAGCGTGCAATCCCGGTACTGTGTATGCAAAACTTACTCATTGCACTTGAATAAAAGTAAAGCTTTAGCAAAAAGGAACTTGGCTCTAAAGTACCGGCACATTATTTTTATCATAAAAAAATCAGGTTAAAGCTGATTCGAACCTTCCAAGAACACATTTAGCTGCTGAGGCAAATTCCAGATGATGTTTCTTACTCAATCTAACCTTAATAATAGGCTGGTTCAGTTGCTGCGCTGTCAGAGCTGGATTTTTTTAAATTTACTGACGAAGAGAATTTCTACATTAGCACGTGATTATTTAAAAAATGTGTCCTAGAGTTGGCTGTGGCCTCAGGGGTAAATTAAAAACCTCACTTTAAAAACTTTCCTTACTACTTTCAAGTCCTTCTGAAATCCCCTGAAGATATCTTGGAAGATTTTCTCCCCTTTCCCATGCCTCCTCCTATCCTTGCTGGGGAACAGCTGGATCCATTAAAATTGATTTCGATCTCTCAGAGCAGAATTTGATTTCTCTGAGCTTCTGCCTGGAAGGAGCACAGACTGTCACAGCAATCCAGCAATATCAGCCAGAGGAAAAGGCACAAGGATGGGGCATTCCCAACCCAGCTGGGTTGTACCAGCTCCCTGTCAGGCCAAGCCTTTGCTGGAAACCTCAAAATTGGGATGAAATGAAACTTTAGGAAATGAATTGTGCCTCATTCCCTTTCTCCCATTAGTTTTAAATTAAGAAAAAAAATGAAATTAAAAGCTAATTAAAGTCCCCAAATTAGAAACCTATTATTTCCCAAAATTGCTTTGATGATTTTTTTAGTTTTTTTTTTTTTTTCATTCCAGCTTTTACCAGGAGGTTGACAGCTCTGCAGGGAGTCTGTGTCCCCAGGGGATGGGAGTCCCTGGCCGTGTCGATGAGGCATAAAGAGATTGGGAATATTTCCTAAGGACACAAGGGAAACCTGAGTCAATGCCAATAAGTCACAAAACTTCATTCAACCTTAGTACACTCAGCATCTGTTCAGGTGCTGCAAGGGGAGCCTTGAGAACCTGGAAAACACCCTCAGTTTTGGGCAACACGTTCTAATAGTGTCATCACATCCAGGCAGGCTGTTCCTCAAGAGTATGGCAATGGAATAAACATGGATGGAGGAAGATTTGAGAGTTCTACCCTTCATTTTTTCTCTTGTTGCAACCTAAGGAGTGCGGAAAAGGGAATATGAGAAGATTTAGAAGATGAAAAAGGGTTGAGAAGCACATGAGTACCATTCAGGCCTTCCAAACACTTTAATTTGCTATTCAGATTACCACTTTTTATCGTTTAATATGTACAATATGCAAAGGAACCAGTTTAACTAAATGGGAAAAGCCTTCTGTGTTAAGGTTGAACGTAATCTAATAGGGCCCTTTGACTTGATTCAATTAAATCCTTCTTTTTCCAATTAAATAATCATCCAGAATTTAATAAAAATGAATTTCCATGTGTCATCCTGCAGAATGATGACCTCTGTGATGGGGAAGCTTATGTAAATTCTGCTGATCGCTTTTTATCTGCCTCTGCCTCACTTCCTCCAAAAAAATTGCCTTCTGTCTGTATATTTACATTAATTTCTCATCTGCTCCATGTATCTCTGTTTGCAGGAACAATTCCCAGCTGAAAGGGCTGTGAGTATCACCAGCTTTTTCAGCACATCCTCGAAAATGGACCTTCTGTGATGGGAAAAAATCTCCAAAGCAGGATTTTTGATCCGTGCCCCAGGTTTGCTGTTCCCTGGCACGCTGTAGGGCCAGCTTCCAATGGGCCCCTTCCAAATATCACCAGAGGCATCTGTATGGCCATTTATCACCAAGAAAATCCAGTCCAAGAGACCAGCAACTCCAGCAGCAATCCCCAGGAAAAGCACAGCGTGGCCCATGTTCCACAGTCTCTTCCAGCACATCTCCGCTAAGTAATTCCCATCAAAGTTCCAATAGTTGTTAATATCTACAATTTTTTTTCCCTCTGCAAAGGTCACAATATAATTTGTGTATTTATAACTGTGTTTCACCCCCTTCTCACTCATAAAATACAGAGCACCAACTCTTTCCTTGCTCAGCTGGGATACACAGCAGAATCTTAATGCAAACCTTGCTGATGTGGCACTGCTGTAATAACTTGTTAACGCAAAAATTATTAACTTGTAAGTTATTAAAACTGAATTAAACAGAGCTAAGGATGGACAGATTAAAAATTTGAGTGAATATTCTGTTTCTCCCCGTGATGCTGCAGTGCCACATTTCCCCATCTCTCGTTCTGTGCGGGTAAAATGGTCCTGGCGACCTTCCTGTGCTGCGCATCCCTCGGGACCGTGAAAACAAACCCATTAATGTTTATAAAGTGTCTCAGACCGGGGGAATTACATCACTGCGGCGAGATACAAGCTTAATGGATCAAAACAAACCCCAGCTCCAAACCCCCCAGCTTAGACACATCTCCGTTACCCGGCGCAAACCTCGAGGAATCCCTCTGAGAAGGGATAATTGAGAGAAAAATGTGATCCCAGAGATTTTTCTGCAGTAAACCCATTTTACGTTAATAGGAAGCAGATTTCTAGACCCCTTTGCAAGCGAATGACTTCCATGGCATATTTCACAGCTGAGCGCATCCGTGGCACCAGCTCTGGACGCGGGGCTATTAAACCCAGCATTTGTTTAATGAATTACAGCAGTCCCTGAATCCGCGTGCGCTCGGCCTGCGTTTAAATGTTTATTGGGAAGACGTCAGCAGCCAGCTCTGCACGAGCAGGTATCGGCCTCAGCGATGAGCTCCCGCTGCAATGGACCCAAAACTTTGAACATTTTTGGGGGTTCTGCTTTCTCATCGAGGGCAGGTTACCCAGGAGGTTCAGGAGGCTCTGCTAAACATAAAACTGTTTGGATTCAGTGCAAGTTTGGGGGGTTTTCTCCCTGGTGATGAACAGTGTGAGAGAGATAAATTGTTGTGCATCTCCCACGTGCCTGGGGTTGGTCCGTGCAACTGAAGGGCGAATTAAGCCATTAAAACTCACATGTTCAAGCAGGGTTGATGTGCTGGAGCCGTTTCCAAGATGACCCCACCCTCACCTCGCCGGTCAATCGACAAACCTTGACAAAAAATTAACTCTGGTTCACCCTCCTGTTTTAACACCTTCTCCACTGCAAACTGTGCATGAAGTGCTCCTTTTCATGGCACATAGAGACAGTAGTGATGGTGTGCTGTGATCATTTTGCTTTCCTACAAAATACCTCTGATTTATGGCAGTCTCCACCCCAGAAATCCCCACCCAGGAGCAGTTCCTACAGAGTCACAGAATGGTTTGGGCTGGAAGAGACCCTAAGGACCATCTCTTCCCACCCCTGCCGTGGGCAGGGACACCTTCCACTATCCCAGGCTGCTCCAAGCCCCATCCAGCCTGGCCTTGGACGCTGCCAGGGATCCAGGGGCAGCCACAGCTGCTCTGGGCACCCTGTGCCGGGGCCTCCCCACCCTCACAGCCAAGAACTTCTTCCTCATATCCAGTCTAACCCTGCCCTCTGGCAGTGGGAAGCCATTCCCCCTTGTCCTGTCATTTCAGGTGAAGTGTGTATGAAATGCCATTTCCCCCTCCTTTCCCCATCACAAACTGGGGAGCAAAGATGTGGTTGGGCTTTTTCAGAACTGCTGGGGTGATCTGGGAGATCAGGTCCTGCTGACTTACTCCAAGACACCCCCTGCCCTCTTGGGAAGGGAAGAATGGGGAGCCTGCAGAGACATTGGCCTTGCAGCCCTGATTTACTGATTCACCTCCTGTTCTGACACTGATGAGGATCATGTGAAAACTTCAGTGAACAGGGAGAATGTGAAGCACTCAGTAGGATAATAGGTGCCGTGAAAAAAATCCTGTGATCAATCAGCAGACAAATATATACTTAAATTAGGTGTTAGTGGGACAGATGCAGGAAAGGTGATTATGGGTTTGCCTCTGTGTTTCCCTCAGCAACAGCGATGACACGCCGGGGTGGGTCACCCTACCCTGTCATTAATGGAGCATCAGCATTCATCTGACAGCTCCTTTGTCCTGGGAAGTCAATTCCGATGAAGATTTGACATTAGCAGAGGCACGGTGAAACTCAGACGCCTTTGCATTTTCATGACCCTCCAGATGCTTTAGCCTGATGGATTACAGGTAAGATCACTGTCCTAATTGGGGCAGGAGGCAGAAATAAATATCTGCACCCATCTGTTTCAGCTGTGGCAATAAACACCACCGGCAGAAGCAGTGGAAGAGCAGCCCTTTGCTCCCTTCCCGGAAAACAAAACTGGGAACTGGGGCTGCAGGGCAGAGCACTTGGGAAGGGTCAGCTGCAGCATCCTGGGAATGGAAGGTGCTCCAGAGAAACGTGATTTTTTAATTATAATTTCATAAAGTAAGTGAGAGACAAGATCTCAAGGGTGGTTCAGCCCACTAAAATAATCCTAAAATTAATGCAGAAATGGAGAACTCCAGATGGTAATGGAGAGGGGGTTTGACATGCACAGCACACTGACCCCCACTGGCACCCAGCACACAGGGAGCACATGAGCATCCACAAAATTCCCACAGGTGTTTCAGGGACCAAACAGCCCAGTCCAGACAAGAGTGAAACTTAATTTAGTCCTTCACTTTTTATTTCAGATGAAAGAACACACGTTCTGCTGTAAGTGCCATCACCCTCCCTTGTTTTGCCCGTGGCACCAACCCTGGGTCATGCCTGGTTTGGGGATCACCCCGCTGCCAAACCAGTCCCTTTCACAACAACAGAATGTGCTGGGGAGCGTGGAAAAATAAAACTAGCCTTTTTCCCCCCTTTTCCCTGTTTTTATTCAAGATGCTACCAGCAGGGTGGACTAATCCTGTATTGCATAAGATTACAAACCTATAATTACATTCCCCACTAACCTGTGAAAGACCTAAAAATACACCTAGGCAAAATTTCAGCATTGAGAAGGCAGCTGAAAAATTGACATTGTATTTCTACATATACATATTACTTTAATTACATTCATGTTTTAAGGTGTCCCTATGGATTCTTTGATTCTGTGAATTTGGGGCTCGGAGTGTACTGATGTCCATTTCCTTGAGCGTCTGTAACACAGGTTGGCTGGAGTCAGCTACTCTGTGAAAAATAGCACTTTTCCAGGACTGAGAGAAATCCCCCTACATCAGATAATTCACAAGTGTTCTTGGGTTAGGTAGGAGAATACTGCAGGTACCATTTCAGAGGATGGGGAAACAGGAGCAGATGGGCTGGAGCAGGGTGTGACCAAGGTCCAGTGGGAGAGGGCACCTGCAACCCATGAAACAGAGCGAGGCTTTCCAGTTAAATCAGGAACTATTCCTTCATCTCACCATGATTTACCCTAAAGGAACACCCAGCCAGAGAAGGGCAGGGAACATGTGTATTCTAATAAAGTCTGTTTAACTTTGACATAGATTACTTCTAAAAAACCCCCATCAAACCACACCAAATACACAAGTGTGATAAAGTATCTTGGTACAAAATCAATTCCGAGGCGATTATCAGCCTTTGAAAAATTCGGGCTCTAAGTCAGTTCATGGCAGGGATCAAATTGAGCTGCTGTCAACTCATTTGGGCATTTTACTTTGCTTCTGATATCTGACAGTTAAAATAATCTCAAATGGTTCCCATTATTCCTGCGTTTTCTACTTTTTGCCCCCGGGAAGGGCCATGCAGCCAGGCTTCCCTCCCAGCCACCTCCCAGCCTGCAGCATCACTCCCCAGCCATGGCTGGGGGGAATCCCAAGGCTGCCACAGCTTCCCAGTCACTTCCTTCACTTTGGGGAAAAATCCTAGATAAGGCAGGTCAGCTGTGAGCTGCCACAGCCAGACCCAAGTCCCTGTGGCTGGCTCCCGGCTGCTGCTGGGAGCAATCTGTGGTCCCAGATGGATCGCACTGGTCATCAGCTGGAACGCCAGGAGGAGCTCAGTCCTCCTAGAGAGCAGGCCTGAAGCATTATCTTCTGCTAATGCAGGTGAGACTTATTAATATTACTATTATTTATATTAATAGCTTTTCATGAAAGTGGGGAAGCTTTCTCCAGAGAACGGGGAGATGCCTTCAAATGATGGCTTGGTGGAGCAAGAGGGATCCAAGGAAAAGCTGATGTTCTTATCATAGAATCATAGAGTGGTTTGGGCTGGAGGGACCTTAAAGTCCTTTAAACGGATCCTAAAGCCCATCTCGTTCTACCCCCTGCCATGGCAGGGACACCTTCCACTATCCCAGGCTGCTCCAAGCCCCATCCAACCTGGCCTTGGACACTTCCAGGGATCCAGGAGCAGCCACAGCTGCTCTGGGCACCCTGTGCCAGGGCCTGCCCACCCTCGCAGGGAAGGATGGGGAAAGGGGTCACTATGAGTGGTCTCAGAGAAAGCCAGGGCAGACATGGAATGCCACCCTCACCCTCCTACAAAGGCTAAATAAATAATATTTTTTAAAAAGCACAGCTGGATGGATTCCTCAGAAAAATCTAAGCACGTTGGGAGGCTCGTGTGGGTGCAGGAGGTTCTGTGGGTACCAGCACATCTGCCACCCCAAAGTCTTCAGGACAAGAAGATGCCAGGACTGTTGACACAGGGATTTTAAGAAGGTGATGGATATAAAACCCACCAAAGGCAATTAAACCAAGCAGGACAACTGCCAAGCCCTTGTGTTTGCTCACTGTCAGTAGGTTTTATGGAGACAGATATATATCTGCAAAGCTATTCAAGTGCATTTAATTTTTCCAATACCCACATACTGCAGTTTGTATGAGGATAATATGTTTATCCTATAAGGTTCCTGACTTCATTCTGCAGTACTTGACTCCAGGGTGGGTTTTGTATTATTAACTTCCTTCCAGTACATTTGGAAAATAAAACCTGTTCCATTGAGCACCCTGGGATGAAGTTTTTCTGGGTGTTAAGTGCTGTTTGTCACAGTGCTGGAGGCCCAGGGTGGGACAATAAGCCAGGAAAAACCTGGGGCCTCAAAGCCAATGGAGATGTGAGCTGAGGTGTGGGGAATGCAGGGCTGGAGGTGGGAGCTTGCTCTGACACAGCAGAAGACAAATGGAAAAGGCGTAAAGATATCTTTCTATCTGTCTGGAAGGTATTGGGGAGGAATTCTTCCCTATGAGGGTGGGGAGGCCCTGGCACAGGGTGCCCAGAGAAGCTGTGGCTGCTCCTGGATCCCTGGCAGTGTCCAAGGCCAGGATGGACAGGGCTTGGAGCAGCCTGGGATAGTGGAAGGTGTCCCTGCCCACGGCAGGGGTGGGATGAGATGAGCTTCAGCATCCCTTCCAACCCAAACCATTCTGGGATTCTGTGATCAAACCCATGATATCTATTTTAACATCCACATTTATGTTTCCAGACTAAATTTTAGGCTAGACCTGCAATGAGAGGGAGTGATGCTCCATCCCTCATACCTCACACCCCTCACTATCCAAAAGGTCTTGATAAGTACAAGAAATGACTTAGGACTGTTTTGCTGATGTTTTTTGCCTTCTGATGCCACTTCATAAAAGTAACGGTTCATAATCTGCACCAGACCAGCTTGACTCAAGATAAGGATCTGCCTCATTTGCCGTTACATAATTAGCAATTACCCTAATTTCACTTACACTAAATTACATTTTTTTTAAAGTAAATGTTATCTTTTCTGACAAAAAAAAAAAAAAAAATCATCCTGGGTCTACTTCAGACTTTTTTATATAAAGCAGAAGCATCATTATCCTGTTCTCAGATGTAATGTCTAGACACTTTTAATGAAAATATTCATTATTGCTAATTTGCATCTCTTTCAATTCCAGGACAGAAATCAAATGAAGATGTCAAAACTGTGCTCCCTCTGCCTCAGGCAAAATGGAGCCATGGTGACCCCCAAGTCCTTCCAAAGGGGACCTCAGTTTGTGTGAAGGAAAAGCGTCTCCAGCATCCTCGTAATCAAGGGCAGCACGAGATGAAAGACGAGCAAGGAAAATCAGAGGAAAATAATGGTGTCAGGATCTGGATCTGAGATCTGCAGCTTTAAAGGAGGGAAAAACCAGGGAGATCCCAGCCTTAGGGTGCAAGATGTATTGAAATACAGATGTTAATCAGGACGGTGGTAACTCATGTGGGGTCAGTAGTGACATTTCCTGGAGATAAAGCATGTTTTGAAAGCACTCTTTACTTGCTGGTAACAAAACTTTCCATTAGTACAAGGGAACACACATTATACCTCAAACATGCTTCACTGAGCTTGGAGAGTAAAGATAAAATAATCTTTTTATAGCAAATAGGAATGAATACTTAAAAATAATAAAAAGTTTGTGAATATTCATTTGAACTCTTAAGCAAATTTGCCCTTGTCATATTTGCATCCCTCTTGTGTTCTCTTTCTGTGCAATGAAGTTTTATTAGCATGAACATCCACAGAAAGTGAATGTGAAGCCTCAACACCCATGGGAAATGAATTTCAAATTCACTTGCTGTGTGCAGTCACCCAAGAAACTTGATCGTAATTGTTTATTGTACTTAAATATTTATATTGTTGAAGCACTCGTTAGATAAAAAGGCCGCGATGCTCCTCTGCTGGGTGCTGTTCAAACACTGTCCCAGGCTACAGGAATTACCTCCATCCCTAGCAAACACACAGGTGGGACAGGTTTCACCAGGCTGGTTGATGTGGCAGGTGGCAAATTTCAAGGTCAACAACAAGTACTGGGTGAAAAATCAAAAAAACTTTCTCTTAATTTTTCTTAGCCCATCGAGAAAGTTGCAGTGGATGCACTGAATGGCACCACCTCCCGTGGGTGTGTTCACACAGGGTACTTGAAATGGAGTCACAGATTTAAAGTTCATCGGGAACATCGTTTTGAAGCTTTTTTTACTGCCTGCAGTCCTCTGGCACAGACTCCATCCCTCGCTCCGAGCTCGGATTCCAGCAGTGCCTTTAGGCTTTACAATGGATCCTTACATTCTCTGGTTGCCTTCCCTGCTCCCCATTTGCATCTCTAAATGCTGCAGAAGCTGCACCCACGGCCACTGCCTCCCCCGGCAGATTCCATGGCCCCGGAGCAGGAATCCCAGCCCTGCTCAGCAGACCAGTTAACACCTTCCCGTCCCTCTGTGGCAGCTGTGCAGGCCACTGTTGCTCCCAGCTCATCCAAAGGTACCTCTGGGTTTTTTGGGAGAGACGGGCAGCAGTTTCTGCAACAGGGAGGCCCCATTTTGCTCGGTCACTTAGCACCCCTCAGATCTCTGCCCCACAGCAAAGCCAGGCTACCCCTGCTTGATCCAGCACTGACTGACCACACTTCCAGACCAATCCTCACTAAATCATTTTTCTCTGTTACCTGCCTCAGCCTGGAACACAAGGAGGGAGCAGATTTTTTGTGGTTGTGGAGGAGTAACTTCAAGGTCAAACCCCTGCTGGGAGCTGGGCAGGCATCTGCACATGGCACCCACGGACTGCAGGGCAAACAGCCAACTATTAAGGGCTGGTGAACGAAAAGGACCCTGAAACTGAGGCTCAGGTTATGACAGTAAGGATGCACAGGAGAGAAAATTGCATCAGGACACGCACACACTCCCCTTAACCTGGATTCAGTGATGGGAGGAGGGGATTTGGAACCACCCCTCGGAGCAGGTTCAGGTCTCCATCAGCTTCTTACACACGACTGTGCCTTTTAATTATCACCCAGCATAGGCAGATTAGGGTTGCCTGTGTCAATTTGCATTTGTAACACACCCTGGTGCATCAGTTCCCTGCTCCTTTATGGAGACAGCAGGTGGTATTGGCAACGTAATTACACACCATCAATAATTATCAACAATTTCATTTGCCCCAAAGATGCTTCCAAGATCAGATACTGGATTTCATGGCATTTCCTTCAAACACAGGCCACCGAGGGGATGCTGGTATGGAAGTGGAAAGATGTAATTAAGGGAATGGGAAAAAGAGAAGAGGAGCCTGATGAGGCAAACCAAGAGCTGTTGCTGGCACCGCTGCAGGAAGGGGCAGTGCTGGGGGCACCCACTCCAGGAAGAGTATTTCTAAAAGCTTGAGCTGCTTGGGAATGACATTTGCAAGCCAGAGGGTTGGAAAGGGGAAGGGGAAGGAATGGGAGCTGTGGATGGGGGTGAGCTCTTGCACAGGGGGATAACAGGGCTCCGTTGCTGCATGGAGCATCCTCACAGTGGGAGCAAAATAGGGACTCCCCGTGCCCAGAGAGCCCCAAGGCTGGAGGGGGGCAGCACACAGAGCACTGCCACACACACATACCCAGTTATATAATCCCTTACCAAATATTAAATCAAAAAGAGATGCTAAATGCTGTGAGCAGGGTCTCCCTACACAGCCAAGTCTTTCCACCCCAGTGGCAGAAGATGTCACATGCCACAGGAGCAAGATGAATGACGATGAAAAGAGGACGAACAGCATAAGCTCAATATGTGGTGCAACCCCACACTCACTACTATAAGAAGATGCAAGAGCCAAATGGGGTAAAAACACTTTTTCCAAGACAAAATTCTGTTGGCTGCAGAGGAAGTCAAAGTTGGCTTTTACAGCTTGAAGTGGTTAAAGATTTGGTTTCTTTAAACCAAGGAATTAATGGCACTGAACTTCACAACAACAACAAAAAATTAAAGGCACCCCAAAGAATGTTCTCTTAATTGTAGCAGCCTGCTGCATTAAAGCTGCTATAGGAAAATTCATTTACAATTCAGCTATTAAATTGCAAACCATTACCACTGCTTTTACGGCTTTATATCCCTCTCACAAATTTATTGTGTAATTACTTGGAGCAACAGGACTGTTTCTAGCAAGCGAAGCTGAAATAAGGCACCCATTCCAAAATCCTCACAATTCTGCCTTTTCCAGATGAAATTTATGCAAAAGAGGCAAAATGTTACATGCAGTTTTCTGCCTGGGATTCGGGGGCATTTGAGGATGGAGCTGGAGTATTGGCTGTTAGAAAGGTGGGATGGAAGTGCCCACCCCAACAACGGCCATTTCTTGCTGTAGGAAATGGAATTGCTTTGGAGCTGTTGGGACTTGCTCCGATGGATCTCTGCAGCAGCAGAGCTGGGGCTTCAGGACCTGGCATTTTCCCACCTCCCAGGGGCTCAGACAACCCCCAGCCAAGCCACTGCTTACAAAATAAATAATAATAAAGTTGAATAGAAAAAATTGGAATGGCATTTTCTGCCTCTCGTTTTCCACCCCAGCAGAAGAAATCTGTAGGTAAATAAATAAACAATCTCTTGGGCATCATGAAAAAAAAATTGTATAAAAGGGCATTAAGCCGGACAGGCATTTCCCGGGTAGAAAAACTGGATTATTGTTGGAAGATGCAAATAATTCACATCACGTGCCTCTTTTTTTCCTCCTTTTTCTTTTTGTACCATCCCTCATCCAAAAGAGGAGATAGCGCTGGTATCCAGCTCAGGAATCTCTTGAGCAGCTTAAAGACCCAATTATGCTGGATTTGGGGAAGCTGCCTACTGTCCAACCTGAATCCATCATTATAAACCCCGGGATTAAACACTCAGGAGCCCCCAGTCAGTCCAACCACCATGCTGGTCACGAGCCATGACTATGAAACCATTTTCTTGGAAAAAATTCCCTTCTCCCATGGGGTTTTCTTCTACCCTGATGTACCAGGGGATGTTTCTCTCCTCTGTCTCATTACCTGCGATCCTACCTGGAAGCTCACTGCAGGCGCATGCCCTTAGGGATGCACTGAAATAGGCACTGCAGTGCTTGGCTCAGCTGGGCCCTGGGGATTTAATACAACTCCAAAAACCAGAGGTAAATGAACAAGATCCCATTTTTTAATAATTACCCTCATCCTTGATAACACTCTAATTATTATTACACTCACAGCTTAATTTTTTTGTTTTGCAAAGGAAGTTCTTTGGGGGTACCAAGGGCCAGTAAATGCAGAGAGAAGGCAAAGCAAATGGAGCAGAATTCCCAGCCCATCCCACCCCGCTGCCGCTGCCGGCTGGAGGGGAGATGGACGCGGTGTCCCCGCAGCCTCGTGCATCCTAAAGGCACAGAGAACGCGTTTAGTTATGCAGGAGGCATCTCCCCCGGCTGGCACAGGGCAGGGGCTGGAACCAGATGATCTCTGAGGTCTCTTCCAAGCAAACCTGTTCTGATTCCGTGAATCAGTCCTTGGAAGGGCTGAACGGCCCAAACCTCCTCCCCCCGCGCTCCCGGTTCCCGGTGTCGGAGCCACTCGGCTGCTGCTGCTGCTGACAGGGTCTGGCTTTGTGGGACTATTTATTATTTATTCCAAATGTTTGCTGTGGGTATAATGGCACGATCCCCTCGGCCAAACCCACCGTGGTTACACCAGCACCGCAGCCCCCTCTCTCCAGGAATGATGAATCCCTGCAAGGAGTGGGGGGAAGGAGCTGACAAGCCGGGATAATTTATTCTGCTGAGCCCAGTGCCTGCCAAGTCGGCTCAGTCTGGCATGGGATAGGCTTACAGGAACAGCCAGGCTGGGATTTGCAGAGAGGAGGAGGAGTCTGAGTGAATCAGATACCCAAATCTCGCCGGATTCAGCAGGAACTGGCTATTCAGCCAGCTTGGGATTGTTTTGCTTCTCGGGTTTTCTGTTCGCTCAAATGCCACTAAATCGTGTGGGTGATCAGTGGAGGAGGGGTTCCTTTTAAAAGGGGATTTTGGGTAAAGCTAATGAGTGATAAAACAATTACGAAGAGAGATATAGCGGGAGAAAAAAATCCCAACATCTAAATTTCCAATGGGAATTGCATTTTGGCAGCAGCTGCTGGTCAAGGGAGAGACAAGACCTTCACACACGGTGCCTGCCTGAACCAGTGCTCTTTTGTGATGTGTTCCCAGCTCCGCTGGAGGAATTCAGCCCTCTGAGATCATCGAGTTCCACCACTGACCCAGCACTGCCTTGTGCACCACTAAACTTTGTCCCCAAGCACCACATCCACTCATTTTTGAACACTTTAAGGGATGGTGACTCCACCACTCCCCTGGGCAGCCTGTTCTAATGCCTGACCATCCTTTCAGTGGAGAAGCTTCCCCACCTTGCCCAAGACAGACAAATGGGGAAGGATGGCAATGGCCTGAGGATGGGGAATTGGGTGCATAAAGTGCAGTAATGATGAGAAATGGCATCTCTGCTCCCTACAGGCACCCAAACCTTTGCCACGTTGTCAGCAGAAGGGACAAAAGGTGCCAGTCAAGTGCATCCCTCTGGCTGCCCAGAGTGCGGGGCTTGAGGGGTGAGAGCGGGCAGGGCCTCAGCTGCTGTTTGTGTTTGGGAGCGGAGCCCCACACCCTGATTTGAAGGTCCCCGGTCCCTGCGTGTGCCGCGGGAAGCCACACGTGCCACGGAGCCAGCAGTTGCTATGGAGACCAAGGATTTTCTTAAAACTCCTACAAAAAGGAGACCAAGGCCCAAGAAAGCAGAGGGTCAACGTCTCCTTTGCAGGGGGTTTAGGGCTGTGTACAGATGCTGCACCACCCCAGGGCCATTGCACCGCCGGTGGCTGCACAAGTTGTTCCCTTCAAACAGACCCGTTTTTGCCCTGTGGTGGTGATTTCTGTGCCTTGCAAACTTCGTTTTCTGCCCGTGCTGCCTCATCTCTGCAAGGTGCCAGTCTCATCCAGCAATCACATTTATTTCTGCAGTCTCCAAGGGCTGTCTAAAGATGCAGCTCCTCTGTCAACAGAGAATCTGGTTTTTAATTGCAGACCTTCTGGCAGGCGATGGAGCTTCTTCCTTCATCAATATATTTTTTAAATGCATGGAGAAGTCACAGGACTGGCAGATGGAGGAGCAAAGCCCCCTGATTATCCAGATTACAGCCCAGCACAGACCCTCCATACCACAGAGATACCTGCTGGGATGGGATATGGATCTGGAAGTGGGTTAAACCCGCATTCTGAACCTCGAGCTCTCATTTCCACAAGTCCCTAGATTCGGCTTTGCCCTTTGATATTTTTAAATGCTGGTTTGTCCTTCGGCAGCCTCCAGGAATTGGGATAAATCAATAACCCATCAATTCTGACAGCAGAGCTCTGTGGTACCCAAAGCTGTGGTGCTGCTCCCAAGTGATCCATATGCACACAAGCAGAACATTCCCAGACGGCTTTAAATGAAGTGGCTGGCAAAATCCCCTGGGAATATTTGGTTAGGATGAGAAACATATAGAAACACAGCTTTTTGGAGGCATCTTGCAGTAACTTCAGTTTCCATAGTGACTAATGTTTGTGTTTATATCCAGTCCCTGTGTTTCTATCAGATTTTGCTTCATGGAACAGCTGTTCCAAGTCATTTCACCAAGACAGATGATCCTGATAAGGAGCAAAGTTTCCATTCTACACAAATGCACATTTATTTAATAAAATCCAAAGAATTCAAACCAGGAAAAGACCCTGTGCTTCAGAAGATTGATTATCAATGCAGCCAACTGATGGGAAGAGAATGAAAGTGGCCACAGAATAGCTGCTGCCTAATGAGAGAGTGAGAAAAAACACAGCAGAAAATAAATAAAACAACACTGAAAACACCGGTAACTTTATTTAATTTGGCCGTGAGCTTTCTATCCCTGGGCTTTATGCACAAACCTGATGCCTAAAAATCCTGCTGCTGCTGCTGCTGGAGATGTCAACATAGTGGGTCAAGGGCAGCTGTTGGACCCCCCAGCCCCCTTTGGACTGCCTCATCCCTGTGAAAAGCTGCTGGGAGCATCCAGAAGAACCAAATGTAGACTAACCTGGGCTTTGGGTTCTAACAAACCACTTTCCTCAAGTACCCAATCCCTGTAGCATTTGTATAATCACCTCATTTCCATTTCAGCGTAAATACTGATTATTTTTTGGGTCATTTTTTCGTAAATAGGATGGCTCATGTTTAGCTTTTTGGAACAATACTTGAGACTTATTTTAGCCTCTTTATCAGATCAAACAGAATATGAGCTCCCTGGTTGGATCTAGGCTTGGATCAAGCCCCCCCAGAGACTCTTTGGTATCAGCGGCTCTACCTGGGCTGAGCTTGTACTGAAGCAAGAAGGTTGGTAACAGAGTCACCTCTGACATCTTATGCCCTTGGTTTTTCCTTGGAAAGACCAAAGTGTTGGATATGTCCAGGTGAGTCCAGGAGGCTCTGGAAGAGCTGCAGATGGCATCTCCTCAGAACCTGGGTGGGCATGAGCCTGTTTTTGGCTGCCCCCGTCCTGTGCCTGGGTGGCACCACAGGCAGAGGGGGGTCCTTAGGCCCAGTGGCACCCCAGAACAAGTAAATAAACCTGCTTTTAGATACACAGCTGGGGGTAAGATCCCTGCTTCTCTTGGCTTGATGTCTGCTGCCCACTTCTGCCACTGGACATGAAGAACCTGCAAGGAGATTGGGACAACCCAGAGCAGAGCATCAGGAACGGTGAGAGGTCGGCAAGAATGAAGATGTGCTATAGGAAAAATAACTCCAACATTATCTGCCTCCAGGCCTCTTATCTTTGCCTCCCTGTATCCTATCCCCAACCCAGAGCTGCTCCGTGTCTCTCCTGCCCCTGCAGAGCACTGGGTTGGCAGGAGGTCCCACCTGCTCCCACAGGCTGATGTCTTACTCCTGCAGCCTTTACCTCCAAATACTCTCCTTTTAAAATATTCTCTCTGCTTGCATGGGCCCTGGCCAAAATCCTAATGGGAACCAACAGCTCCTTCATGCTACATGAGGCACCAAAACAGCAGCAACCAGCTGCTGGGAGAGGACAGAGTGCTGCTCCCTGCCATAAATAACTGGAGTGCACAGGCACTGGCAAGGACTGTGGAGTTGCTTATCATTTTAATCACTTCTAAATCACGTTGCAGAGCTCCAAACCCAAGGAAATTATTTTCATTGTTAACCTCCTTCTTCTTAATTTGCAAACTTCCTGCAAGTAATTGAAATCCCTGCTTTGCAAAAGCAAAAGCCTTATCTACCGCCTTGTTTAGCCAAATTAAGAGAGATGGGACTCGACTCCAGATTTGCTAAATATTTTTCCCTGCCTTCCGAAACATTTATTGCATTTTGCATTGCACAAACTGCTTCAACCTCCTGCCGGCTGCAGAAACATGGTGAATTATTTTAATCAGAAACAAGAATCGTGTTGAAATTTACTGTAACATGGCACAACAGGAAACCTGAGCATGCAGACTCCTTTGGAAGAAAATTCCAGCTCTCCTCTTCCCTCTTTGCGACTATCAATCAAACTCTAAAAATAAAGTCAGATATACAAAATTATCCTGCCATCAGGGCTTGAAAATATTTCAGTTAAGCAACTGTCAGTGCTTCCGTGATGGATCTCCGTTTCCCAGGTTCTCTATCTTCCCTCTTCAGACTGCACCAGGCTGAACCTTGGCACACATCCCAAGGATGATGCTGGAGCAGTTTGCTTAACAGCAGCCTCTTAATACCTCTGGAAGCTGGGCAGCACAGGGAGCCAGCACGTCTCCCTCTGTCAGATCCAGGGATGCAAACACCCGCAGCTCCCACGGATTGCGCTTGAAGCCAGAGATACTTCAGCACTTCCCAAAAGTCAGGTCATGTGCTCTGACAGGTTTGTTGGAGCATCAATCCTCCCTGGGAGCATTAGGGATGCCAAGCCTGCTCTCAGCTGAAGCTCCTCTGGATTTGCCAGTGGGTAATGCAGAGCAAGCTGGGGGTAATGCCTGAAGGAATTGCTTTTCCCCCTGTGCAAGGTGGGAGCCTCGGGCTGCCTTTCACACCTCCTCTGCAGCCACCTCGTACCCAGAAAGGTCCTTTGCTCTGATCCTGCCAGCCATGCACCATTTCCTCTCCTCCCTGCCCGAGGCCTGGCTTGGTGCTCTTGGAAAGTCACAGAATCACAGAATGGTTTGGGCTGGAGAAGAACTTCAGGATCATCCAGTTCCACCCCCTGCCATGGGCAGGGACACCTTCCACTATCCCAGGTTGCTCCAAGCCCTGTCCAGCCTGGCCTTGGGCACTTCCAGGGATCCAGGGGCAGCCACAGCTGCTCTGGGCACCCTGTGCCAGGGCCTCTCCACCCTCCCAGCCAGGAATTCCTTCCCAATATCCCATCCATCCCTGCCCTCTGGCAGTGGGAAGCCATTCCCTGTTGTCCTGTCTCTCCAGCTCTCTTGGAGCCCTGTTAGGCACTGAAAGGGGCTCTAAGGCCTCCTTGGAGCTATCTCTTCTCCAGTCTGAAGAACCTCTTTCTCTTTCTTCATTCCCAATTCCGAATAAAATATTGGATGAAAGGAATAGAAATACCTTGCTTTTCCCAGACTCACCCCCTTCTATACCCAAGGGCCAGAAGGCCGCTGGAGCCATGTCCTCTGCCACTGCTGGGGTTCATCTCTTCAAGCCCACACCAGACACTTAATCCCAGCCAACAGTAATCCAAATCCTCCCAACTGTTGTTGCAGCCCCAGGGAAAAGCTCTGTGTTTGTTTGTTTCTTCCTCTTGGAACACAGCAATATGTAAAAGCAAATCTAGCAAGGACGAGGCACGAACAAGCAGAATCTTGTTGTTATGGTCCCATTCTGTACCACCAGGACCAACAGCATCCAGTTGATATCTGCAACACAAGACTTCTCCTGGGCTGGGAAGCAGTGGATGAGGCAATAAGACTCAGGAGTTTTGCTCTGCAGACTATTTGTTTTTTTTAATACTGGGAAAAGCGGGAACATGTGCGAGGGGGGAAGGGTGGCAGCAGCATTTGTAACGCTTAATTTACCAAAACGACACATCGCACAGATCTCCCATCTCACTTCATTCAGAGAAATTAGTGCTGGGGTAAACCAGCCAGCCTGCATAGAGACCCATCCCAGAGGTCTTAAACGTGCTGCTGGGATAAGGATCCTTCCCAAAAGATGTCTGAGGCCAAAAGCATCACCCTTGCCACGCCCTGGCCTGGGTAAAACACTCATTTTTTCTTTTTCCTCCCATAAAAACATCAGGGTTTTGATGGAGCAGAGCCAGTCACTCTCCCTGTGCATGGACCCTACCAGAAAGCAGGAAAGATGCTTGGATTTTAGTGTTACTTCAGAAAATACATCCAGGCTTTCTCTCCCAGTATTAAAACCTATGAAATCACTGAGACCAAAACAGGTAGGAAATGACAGCAAGAGCAGGATCAGGTCCTGCCTTTGAAAACTACTTAATTTATAGCCCTTCCATATCAGAATTATAAAGAAAGAAAAATACCTACTGCCTCCCAAATGTCACCATATCCACCCGACTTCCGTGAATCTCTGAATGGATTTACCAGTGCCAGAGGCAATCTCATTTTCTAGAAAACCTGTTTTACTGCCTAATTTTCCAACCAAGTCTATGGCTGATCACTTAAATAGGCTTTTACCAGGCAGGGCAGGCTGCACGTCTCATTTCCCTCAGACACCCTGCAGCGGCTCCGTGGGTGGGAGGGGAGAGGAGACGTCGCAGCGAGCGGAGTGGGATCGCTTTCTGTCAAATTAAAACTGTGATTAATTCCAAATCGGTGCTGTTTGCCGAGATATTTTCGAGTTGTTTGATTTCAATAATTGCAGTGTACCTGGGAATGGATGGAAGGAGGGAAACGCCCCACCCTTGGCACAGGGGATGGTGAAGGGATGGAAGCCCTCGGTCCGTGCCGAGGGATGAGATGCTCCCAGCTGGAGCATCCCTGGCAGCCCCAGTGTGGTTCAGAGAGGCTGAAGAACCTGACAAGCTGATAATCAAAAGCTGTCCTGAACATTTCCCTGTCTAATCGATCATTTGCAATGTTTACTGATGAAAGAGCGATAAAACCTCAGCTTTATCCATCCCTGCAGTCCTGCCATTCCTCCAGTGCCTCCGTAGGAATTGAGGCCATTGATTTATTGTAACACACCTAATCTGTATGTGCAAGCACAGAGAGGATGAGGCTGATCCTTCGACATGGACACAGCACATTGATTCCTTAATTTTAATTTGCCACCCTGTTAACCCACCCAGAACTGGGGATTGGAACTGCAGCATCCTGAAAGTCCCTTTCAATGCAAACTGTTCAGTGATTCCATGAATATCCCACACACAGAGCCCGGCATGGATATGTTGGGATGGGAGAGAGAGGATATTTGAGGCTTGATCGTGGAAATCTTACTCAAGAGTCATCCAGACTTTAAATTATTTAATCTGTTCAGTTCAAACTAGAAAGACCAGAAAGCGACTGGAATACAGGGACTTTCACAGGAAAAGGGAGATTCCAAAAACCATTGGGCAGATGCTGAAGCCACACTGGGTGTAAGGAGCAAAATATCACTCCTGGGTGTCTCCAAGAGAGACAGGCAACCCTGGGAAAATCATATTTAATATTGTTTATTATATTAAATAACCATGATAAATTTTCTATAGAATAACGTATAATAAAGATTGCTTTTTTATAAGTATGAATATTAAAAATAAACATATTAACTATGATAAACATTTCTGGATATCTAAGCAACAACTAAGCTCATTACTGTGTAGTGCAAATCCTTTTGCTGAGGAACTGACATTCTGGAAGTCAAGAGCTTGGCAGGCAGCAAACCCAGGGTGATTTTGGTTGTTTAGTTTTGCATGTAGTTTCGTGCTCTTGAAAAACATTTAATTTATTGAAGATTCACCTTAGAGCTCATCAAAGCTTAGATGTGACATCCAGTAAATCATCTCCTATTACTCAGAAAGTCGTGCTGCACGAAACAAAGAGATGCTGAAAGTCAGCCTGGAAATGGAGAAGAAAGTTGGCAGCTGGGAATTATCCTGCTACACCCAAACAGCTCAGAGCCAGAGCACTAATTGTGTGCTGTCTGTAATGGCATTTGAGCAGCTTCTGAAAGAGAGTGGGATTTCATGGTACAAACCCTTCTCCATCCACGTGAGCCTCCTGGATGCAGCATCTTCCCACGTGCTTTCTGTGCCAGAGCAGATCCAGAAACATGTGCTTGGCCAAATTATTTACTTGGGAAAACAATTACAGCTGCAGAGGTTGAAATATTTAATCTTTATTTCCAGATCACAGAAGGTGTGTGTTAGAGCACACAAGTGAGCTCTAACACACACCTTCGGGGATATTTTTAAATTTTTTTTCCCCATTGGATTGAATCTCCTGTGGTTCAGAGTCAGAAGGTGCTGAGGCAATTAGGAGGAAGTTTGTTAGGGTTCTTTAACAAAAGATCATGATGATGAACTGAAGTCCTAAAAAGTTTCATTACGAAGTGATTTTAAACTATAGGATTAATGAAAAGGAGAAAACTTAGAAGAGATTTACAGGTCATTTGCTGGTGAGGATGCAGGGGGGCAAAGGCACGGCTTGATTTGACCTGGGTTATTTCCTACTGCAGGGTTGGATGGAATCACAAACCATTGCTAAGAGAGAACAGCGTTACTGGAAAGAGATGCTGAGAAACAGCTCGCTGCTACAGGCTGGTTAAAGGCTGTGCTTTGATCACAGAATCACACCTTGGGCTAAAGCTGACGAGATACCACGGTGTTGGACACTCTGGGTACAGGCTAAAGAACGGTTATCAAAGCCAAACACCACAGACTTTGAAAGTTCCTTTTTCTCGTGAAAACTCCGTCCTGTACCTTTATCTGTTATTTACACACCAAGGCAGCAGAAGGAGCAGTGCACTGGGCATGGATTCGTCACCCCCTTTCCCTGCTTTTTCCTTCCACTCCAAAATCAGGGGGCCATAAAGGGAAATTCTGAACTGCTCCCATCCCTTTCTTGGCTCCCAAGCCCTTTTCCTTTACTGCAGCAATATATTCCTGGGGTATATCCTGCAAAATAAAATTCCAGCAGAAGGGAATGATCATGAACCTCCACATGTCCCCAGCTGTGCCCAAGTTAAAGCCTTCCAGTGCTGCAGCTTTGCAGGGGAAACTAAAAGTGGCATCAAATAGCAGAACTGCATTTTATCTCATCTCCCATCACCTTCTCTAAAGTTCAAAACACAGCTCCAGACGGGAGTGATCCGATCAGAGCGAGGAGGGGAAGCTCCACCATGCTCCGCGTCGCTGCTCCTGCCTATTTCCCGCTAATTAAACTGATGGCTTGTGTTCACAGTTGATACAGAACGAGGGCAAACAAAGGATTAGGCAGAACACAAGGAACCCTCAACAGTCACATTAATGAAAACCATCTCTACCCACCTCCCCCAAACTGCCTCTGCATCTCCTGCAGCAGATCTGGGTTAGGGATGGGGAGAGCAGCAGGGGATGGAGAAAGGGAAAGCAGGTTTGCTTTCCTGCTCCCTCCTGGGCTGCACACCCGGCTCGTGCAGAAGTGGGTGGCACACAGGCACTTTCACTGGCCTGGAGACACATGGCCTCACTCCTACCCATGAAAAATGAGGAGAAATGGGGGCTCTGCCAGCGGGCACCGAAGCCCAGAAAGATGAGATTACCCTGGTGTGAGCTGACCTCTGGGGCTGAGGAGAAGTGGACTGGTTCCCTCTCTTCTAGGGCTGGGCTGGAGGGGTGAGGAAACACAAGTAGGATTTTCAGAGCCAGCTCTTCAGTTATTAACTCTGATTTCCCTGGTAACTCCACTTGGTGAACCCACAAGTTCTGGACAGTCCCTGGGATCCATGAGTTCCATGAGCCACTCCATGAAGCTGCTGTTAAATGTACCCAAGCTTACTTGCCCAGAATATCTTATTTTAATGCTCATTTTCTAATGAGAGGTATATAAATCTCTCCCCTCGATTCTTCTACTTTTAATTTCATTTCTCTGCTGGTGTTTTTTATCTGCTTTTTGAATCCAGCATGTGAATCTCTCTTGGCCTCTGTCTGTTCCTCTCTTCACACAGCTTGTCTCAATTACCAGGGATATATTTTCCTCCTCCCTGCTTTTCATCATGTGTGTTGCCCCACAGAGGGGAATAACAGCCTCTTTCCTCACTTGCTTTAAATTCCATCCATACTTTCAAACCTAAGAAAAAGTCCATCTTTGCTCTCCTGAGTCTCCCAAGTCAAATCTCAGACTAATAACAGTGACTGGTCAGAAGGATCAGCTACTCTGGAAGGCAGAGCTCAGCTTTGGGGCAGCTGATAATGGACAACAAGCATCTGGGTTAAAAACCAAGTTGCTGCGAGGTTCTCTTGGCTAATAAAGCAGGACTTTGTGAGTGGTTTGGGTCAGGGAAGATGAGGCAGAGCAGAGTGGTGAGATGCTGTGGCTGCTCCCATGGCGACAGGAGGGCACCCAGAATGGTGCTTTACGAGTCATTACGGTGTCACAGCTATTAGAGGAGAGCTGCAATTGGCCTGCTCAGAAATTAGGTGTTTGGAGAAAATTGCACTCACACAGGTCCTCCTTAAGTGTGGTGAGGTGTTTCTTTCATGCAGTAGGATACAGGGGAAGTAAGGATGGGCACACTGACATGAGCTGTGGCTGCTGTGCTGGAACAGAGCAGAGGGTGTCAGGCTGGTCATGAAAGGATGGGATATTTGAATCACTCCCTCCTGACCACCTCACTCACTCCAAATTGTGCAGGAGTCACATTACACCCTCACAAATTATGGTTGTGCCTAGGAGGCGCCTCCAAGATCCAGCTCCTGCTCCACTCTGTACCAAAGGAGATGAAAGACCTGGTCCCAAACACTCCTCAGCTCCAGTGAGTCTCTAATTTCAAGCATGAGTTTCATCCATCGGCTTTGCCATGATAATTCCCAAGAGGCTGAGCCCAAAGTTCACTAAAGGAGACTTTGTCCTGCCCAGGCACAGCTGGTGGTAGAGAAGATGTCCTACTCTGCCATGAGCAGAGTTATCTGGGTAAATCACAACGCCATGGCAGTGGCTTTATGAAAAATATCAGAGGGGATGAGTCATTCTGAGGATTAGAGCCTGGCACTGAGGAACACAGGAATATCTCTGCATGGCAATGACATCCAGCTGTAATTTTTTTTCCCAGCTAATTCTATAATCACCCTTAATCAGTGCATTGGAGAACAGGGCAGCCCATACAGCCTTACGATCAATTAAAAAAAAGATCCAAAGCCTTCACTCTGCCTCAGCCACCAACCAGCCCGTTTCCGCTTCACAGGGGCTGATAACACCTGATTTCAAATCAAACCAACCTCCTGCCTCTTCTTCAGATGATTCATATTCATTTGTTGTTTCATAGAAGAACTTTGACCCAGGAATACAGATTAATAGCCAGAACTTAATTAGGAAGCATTTGAAGAAGCAAGAGCTCCTTTGGCTGCCAGCCATGTAATTTCCTCAAGAAGCCTCTACTTTCAGCATCAGGGACCCAGCCTGGAGAGCTGATGTTTATTTTTTTTCTGTTCACCATTGGCCATTGTTGTTCTTCTCATGCCTTGCACTTGAGTTTAGTGTTTCCAATCAGGGAACTTTTCTGAATTTTAAAGCTTTTCCTTCTTCACTAAGTTCTGTGGACTAGATGGTCCTCGTTGGGTCCCTTCCAACTCAGGACATTCCATGATTTACTGTGCATCCATCCTTCACCATAAAGTAGAGCGTAAAAAAAGTGTAGAGTTTGAGATAACCAAATTCAGTTTTAAACGTGAGATACCCAGATTCAATTGGGATAATCAGACTTCCCTCCAGAAGATGACAGAGCTCCACATGGTATCTCTATTCAAAGCTCACACAACACTGAGCCTGAGGCTGGGGAGCGAGAGGGGGTCCCTGTCCCTCTGCCTGAGCTCAGCTCTAATTCCCAGCCAGCACAGCAATAACTCACCGAGACACAGATTTCTGACGTGCTCCAGCAATATCCCAAATCCGAGCTGGCTGCAACACAAACAGGATTGAGCGTGGATCTCGCCCCTCACAACGCAGCTGGTGCCAAACACCAAAACCTCAGAGCAAGAGGAGGGTTTCCCTTTGGGGGGGCTAATCCTGCAGCTCTTATCTGCAGCAGAGCAGGATGGCTGCTGCCTTCAGAGAAAGGGCTCTTGCTGCAGAGTTTGGGATGTTAAATGAAGTCTTTCTGGAGGAGCTCTTTGTCCCCATCGCACTCCTGCCTGTGTTGGTTTGCACTGGGAGCCCTGAACCCACATCAGAGGATGCTCTGCAGTGCAGGTGCCCCAGTGCAGCCCCCACGGGTTGTCTCAGTGTGGCTGGAGAGGGGCTTGGGGCCTCAAATAAGGGAATTTGAGGCCATTTTATCCCAAAAATCTGCAATCTGGAAAATGCTCCTTTTGGTCCTGCAGAGCAGCAGACAGCGCGGGATCCAAAGGAAGAGAAGTGAGGCTTTTCATCTTCCCTGCCTATCTTCATCCCAAAAAACCTTAATGAAATATGTGATTTTCTTTGTATTATCTGCACTACAACCAGAATCCCACTTCTGATTAAATCTATCTGCTTGACAATTCTCAGCAGATCTCCAAGGAATCAATAGTCATTACCCAGAGAGCCGCAGCCTCTCTAAAATTAGTATTAAAGGAAGTGCAAGTTTCTTCCTGCACAACCCAACTCGGTAGGTGTTACTGCTGTGAGGAACTTTACAAACCATTAATGGCTCCCAGGAGAGCACTAATCATTTTCTACATGTCCTTATCCGCTTAATCCCATTACAAAGATTTGTAGCATGAAAGCTGACCACTCATAATCCCAAGCTCAGATGGAGAGCTGGAATAACAAATGGTGTTTGGGAAGAGAAAGAGGCATGTTCTGCTCACAGTGCCTGGACACTTGTACCACCTTTCCACGCATGACACAAATGAGGGAATAATCCAGAGTATCTCCAGAAACACAGGAAAGAAGGGTTTTAAAGAAGTTATATAGAGAGATGTTACCCAAAAATTTATCCTCAAGGTCATCCCACTCCACATATCAGGCAGTGAACCTGGAACCATCTTCAGCTCATGGGGACAGGAATTTTTGTCCCAACAGTCATATCATTGCACTCAATAAAATATTTTGATGATTTTTGAGGAATTTCCGAGCCCCACATGGGCCTGAGCATGGAGGTGACGGTGTCCTGTTCCTGGGGACAGGGACAGACTGCTCGTCCAGTGACTCTGCCAGAGACCAAACCGGACAGTCGTGGCTCCCAGGGCTCCTCTCTAACCCTCTGAATTGAGTTAAAAAGTGCTCTGCTAACAGTTTATTCAATGGAAATCTCATTATCCAGAGCTCTGCCAAGAATTTATTCGAACAAGAGCCTTCACAAGGAGCTTTGCCAGTAGTTCATTGAAAGGGAATCTGTTATGGGGTCAGATACTGTTTTATTCCAGTGAAAACCTAACAAAGATGGACTGAACCTAATAATAGGGTCAGTCCTGCCATGATTAAATGAGACCTTCTCTAACAGGCTGAAGCTAAGTAATGCAGTAAAAACCTGTCTGATTCTGAGAGAAGCGCTGGCCCACCATGTACCTCATGAAAATTGCCTTCATACACCAACAATGCAGTTAAATAATAAATAAAAACTCTAAATACATCTTCAGAGTCCAAACCAAAATCTTGCAGACATTTTTCAGTGTGCGGACCTTCACAATTTCCATTGAATTCTTCTTATTCAAGTCCTAAAGACCCCGCAAAAGAGCTCCAAGGCTCTCAGGACACTCCGACCACAACCTGAAAGCACCAGTTGAGGGTTACCAAACCTTAGGTGTATTTACTGTGATCCAAAGTAAACCCCAGATCCTTCTAGCACACATTTCTGCCAAGGTCACTTTTCCCTGCTTTGCAGAGCTGATTTTGCCCTACTAAGGAAAAGACTTTGCTACCCCCGATACTGAATTTCATCTTGTGCAGAGCAGAAATACCACGAGCCAAGGTCAACCTGAGCCACCATCCTGCGCTCCAGAGGGCTTGAAACAGCCCCCACCCCTATCAGCTGCAGGTTCTGTAACCATATCATCTCTTATATCATTCAAACCCCTGATGAAAATAAACAGTGAATAGAAACAGATCCTGGAGAGACCCATCAAAACCCAGGCTGAGCATGAGTAATAATAACCTGCTTGTATTCCTGGTAATAACGTCTCCTGTGAATAGAGTGATATCCAGCACGCTGCCAAATAGCCCAGGATCAGAGAAACAGGACTTGGGGGTTTGTTTTAGTCAGAGAAATTAAGCTTTTCAGCTGCAGGAAAACTGCAGTTGTTTTGCTTACCATAGCAAATCCAAAATGAAAAATTAGGGCTGGTCCTCAAAAACGTAAAGATAATTCCAACATACCTTTAAGATGGAGTAAGAGCTATTTAAATGCCAGAGTTGGGTCTGGACCTTGATGAGGTGTTGCCTGGATTACAGCATAGTCCCACATCCCCAGGTGCCATGTCCAGACACCTCTTGAATACTTCCAGAGATGGCAACCCCACCACCTCCCTGGGCAACTTATCCCAATGCCTGACCACTCTTTTAGGGGAAAAAAAAATCTAATATATAATCTGAACCTCCCTTGGTACAATTTCAGGCCATTTCCTCTCGTCTTTTCACTTGAGACTTGGCAGAAGAGACCGACCCCCACCTCAGTCCAGCCTCCTTCCAGGTGGTTGTGGAGAGCAGTGCCGCTGATGACAATGACAAGTTAAAACAAAATGTGTTTCCTGGTGCATGTGATAGGGATGGAGAAGATTATCTCATTCCTGGCCTTTTTCTTTGTGGTGGGCTGACCTTCTCCATGAGAAACCAAAGAGGATGCACCCTGGGCCTTGCTGTCTCCCTACTGCTTGCATTGGCTTCATCTCCAGCAGAAAGCTGATGTTCCCCAAAGCTTTGCCTTCCCCTGTGCCTGTGCAGGGGTGTCAGAGATGCAGGGACAGCACAGCTCTGTCCCACCCCCTCAGACCACATCGTGCCATCGTGCAATGGATCCAGGCGCGACGAGAAGCTGAAGAGTAAATTGCTCCATTGAATCTGCAGCAGGAGTTTGGCCACCAGCCGTGAAGTCTTTAAAGAGCTGATTAAAAGGAGCTGTGAAGCTGCCAAAATTACTGACAGACAAATCGACACTTGTCTCAAACGTGGTGTCGAGGGCTGCCTGAGGGAAACGTGCGAGAGCGCCGTGAGCGCCGTGAGCCTCCTGCCTGCAGCTCTGCCAACCTCAGGCACACCAAGAATTTTCTATTAGCAGCTCAGCTACACCTCTGAGAATAAAACAGCCTAAAAGTAGTTTTTTTCTTGGGCTGGATGGAAACATCATTGAATCATAGAAGGGTTTGGGTTGGAAGGGACATTTAAGCTCATCCCATTCCACCCTGCCATGGGCAGGGACACCTTCCACTATCCCAGGTGGCTCCAAGCCCTGTCCAGCCTGGCCTTGGACACTTCCAGGGATCCAGGGGCAGCCACAGCTGCTCTGGGGACCCTGTGCCAGGGCCTCTCCACCCTCCACAGGGAGGACTTTCTTCCTCAAATCCCACTGAACCTTTCTCTCTTTTTAAATGATGAACAAATTATTTGAACTGCAGAAGCTCAAGACCTGCTGGCAGTGCCAGAAATATTCCACAAAGCCCCAGTAACTGCAGAGTGCTCTGAGGCTGCAGGGGGCATCAGGACTTTCACACCCCATCCCTCTTCTGCTCTTCACCAAAGCAATGACACCCTGTATTTGATGTAAAATGACATCAGCAGAAAAAAGTGCTGTTTTAGACTCCTTAGCATTATAATAGAGCCATCCAGGCTGAAAATATCTCATGCTGCAAAGAGGGGAATTAAAAATTCTCATCACGGCTCCCAGTGAAGTGGCTGTCAGCGACTTCTGATGCTGCTCCAAACGGATTAGGGAATGCTGTGTGTCCTCTTTGGCCAACACAACACCCCATGTGCAGTACACAGCACACAGCGAGGAGTTAAAAGGGCAGCTACTGCCCAGAAGCAGATTAGCCATGGCAGCATCCAACATCTGGAAGGACTGCAGCTCTGGCCAAGGTTTTTGATCCAGCTGGGATTATCCATGGCTGTTTCAGATGTGGAAAGCCAGCCTGTGGTCCCAGTGGATGGCTCTCCACATCTCTCCACTTCAAGGGAAAATCAGAAGGACTCGGCAGGGCCTGGACCAGCTGCTCCCTCTCTCTGTGGAGCGTCGCCTGTCCAAATGCCTCGCTCTGTTGGCAGAAGGAAACACAGAATTCTGCTGCTTCAGATTAAAAACCCACCAGCTTTAATAACTTTAACCTGGACTCTTCCACAAACTCGAAGGAAGCTCCAGAGAGGTTGCTTGATTACACAGAAAAGGGCAAAATGCTGAAAGAGAGACTGTTAACACAGAGCTGGATAAAGAAAACCAGCCCCGGGCTCCCTGGCTGCTGGGAGCGGCTGCCTCACACCGTGTCGTGCTTCACGCTGGGATCAAACACATCCTGGGCACCACATCGAATGCAAATTCTGGTTTGAGGACAAAGCACCAAAATTCATGCATTCCTGGAACGTATGAGAAAATACTGTTTTTCCAAGCACTGTTTCTCGTTCCTGGTGCCCATGCAGCGCGTTCAGATGAGGTGTGAGCCCCTCCAGGGTGTCCCACTCAGAATGTGCAGCTCCCAGACACCTTACCCAGGAATTAACAGTAAGGGAATTACTGATGGCTGGCTGATCTGATCCTGGTAGGTGAAATGCTAGAGGAGCACAGGGCCAGCTGTAAAACCCTATCTCTCTGATCCTATCTGGAATAAGAGGAATGTGGTTTAAGATGTGTTATCAAAATGCTTGTAAATAAACCTGTTAGGGCTTTTAATGCACACTTTTAGCCTGAAACAAGCCTTAATGGGGAGTCTAGTACTGCCTTTGATGCACTAACAGGAATATATACATCGTGCCTTTGCTGTCTGTGTTGGGATTTTATGTTGATTTTTTCCATTGAAAAACACACCCATTTTCCCAGCACAGGTGGAGTGAAGTTGCAGAGGGCACCAACTCTGCCACGCGTGTTCAAGCCTCGGGAGGAGGACTGCAGAAGTTCACGTGCCTTATTCACTGGGAGGAGGAGACGTTTTGCTTTACGAGTACAAATTCATGGCTGGATGGGATCTGCCTGTGAATGCAGCCTGATGAGTAAGTGCATTTCAGGTATTTCACAGCCTAAAACCTGCCAAGTTTTTCTGTCTCTGTGGCTGATTTCATCCATCCATCCAAATCCATTTTACCCATTTGCTGGGATGAAATACCCCTGTCACAGAATTACACTGGTTAGCACACAGTGGCCAGTGCTCACGGACCCCTGACCTGGTCATCACCTCGTGTAACACAAACCCAGCACTTCTCATTAGCCAAGGCCTGTGATTTGCTCCTGATGGGCAAAATACAGCAACGAAAAGCCTTAAGATGAAATTATTGGGGAAAACAACTGAGGCCATAGAAGGGGTGAAAATAGTGGAAAAAAAAAGTAGTTAAGCCCTGGGGTTACATAGGAATAAATAAATAAATGTGTGATGGTGCAGGAATGGGAAAGCGTAGAAATAATCAAGGGGGAAAGAAGCCCCTGACCCATCAGATGCAGAAGCAAAGGGGGCACAGGGTGCAGGGAGAGTCTCTGCAGGGGGTTTAGAGCAGCAGCATCAGACAGAAAATGGGAATTGCACTAAGGCTGAAGACAAATACAAATACTGTTTTTTCCCTTTTTTTTTTCCAAGTGTGGAATAAAAAAAAGGATCATTGAAAGAGACTCAAGTAGCCTCTGGAGACATGGTGGGATCGGATTGCTGACAGAGGAAATAGATGTTGCTGAAATATTAAGAATGTGTTGCTTTGGTATTTGCTAAGAAAGATGGGAGGGAGAGAGGCTGCAACTGTGACCCTGCAGGCAAGGGAGGGAGGAAGGAATAAATTCCACCACGAGGAATGGCATACAGAATATGATTTTGCATGTAAAGATCTCTTAGGGAAACCACTGCCCTTGCTGCAGCAGCCATAGCAGGGATTTATCCTAAACATCAAATTATTATTGAGCAAGAGTTGTTTATTCCAGAATTATTATTAAGTAAGACAAGGCAGCTAAGCAGCCGAATTTGTGGGGTGCAAATCAAGCGTGGGGCATTGCAGGGGAAGCAGAGGGGTGGTGGCAGGACCCTGGATCCAAGCCCCAGCCAGCTGGCCAGAGCCACCAGTCTGTCCCACCACTCTGCAGCAAAGCAACACTGAAAGAGGCTCCAAAAGAGACATCCAAAGCTGAGGGACTTATCTGAAGCAAGCAGAAATCTCTGCAGCTTTGGAGATTGCACCTGCCACTAGAAATAATTGCAGCTAAAGCTTGTGTCTGGTTTTTCCCCATCTTTTTTCTGTCTAACAGCTGTTTCTATGGATGATGTGATGATAAAAGTCTGAAATAGCTGCAGGCTACTGATGTGGCCCTCCTGCTTGGCCCAGCATCTCCAGAGCACCAACAAATGCCATCAGCACCTCTTTTCCGAAGGGTGGAAGATTCATTTCAAGGGCTCTGAGATCTCAAGAATATTTACACTGCTCAGAACAAATCTTGCCTCTGTTGACATACCAAGCATATTCACTTTATGATTATTCTTTTATAAAAATCAAACTGGCTAGATTTTACCCAGGCAGACTGAGGAAAGTGCTGGTGTAACAGGAAAAGCAGAGATGAGGGAGTGGAAAGAGGATGGACAGGGACAGAGAAAGGAAAGGAAGATTAGAAATAAAAAAGGAAAAGAAAAAGCCCTTGTGTAAAGCTCAGGAAATGAGTTGGCTTCTCAGAGATATTAGTACAAGAAAAGACCAAGGACAGATATGGATGACTAAGGAAATCACAAAACCTATCAAGGAAAATAAGAAGGTTTCTGACATTTGAGGCATCATGAAACATGAAAAGTAACAAAGGGAGTGTGAATGAAGCCAGAAAGGGCAGAGAAAACAGGCCGGAGGTCACGTGCAGAACGTGATTTTCTCTTATCTGGATATGAAATATCAAAGTGAGCCAGTGGGCAGCCCTGGGCTGTACTTTCACCCCTCCCTCCCCAGGCACTGCCACGGCTGGTTCCTGCATCCTGCGTTGCACGGTGGAGAGGAACACACAAATTTAGGTAAAAGTGCTTCACCCACATCTGGAAGAAGGGCTGCACCCCGTGGATTCAGAGAGGCAGCACAGGGAATGGCTGTGGATTTACAGAGAGGGTGTGGAGAACACCTGTGGGATGGGTTGGACTGGGAGCTGAGCCTGACCTCCACCAAAAGCAGGTGACAGCAGCAGTGGCTGATGAAGTGACAGACATGGGGGAATCACACAACTCCTTCCTCACAAAAAGAAAACACTATTTTTTAGCAGCAGAAGCTATTTGAAAGTAACCCAGCAGACTCCCTTCATCTGCTCCAAGGGATGTAACACCTGTTTGGAAACAAACACCAAAGACGCCGCAATTTCCACGGCTTTATCGGAGGGTCGCAGGTTCGGGCTCTGCCTGCAGGAAAGCTGTTTGTTCCAGAGATCCCAGAGACTCCCCAGTGGTCACACCAGTCTTACAGGCTCAACAGAAAGAGCTGGATAGGCCACCACAGAAAAACAACTAATCCTTGGTTTAGCTGTGTTATGGCTTAGGAGTATTCATAAATCATCCTCCTGATCCCTCGGGCATCCTACCAGCTCCCATTATCACCTTCTTATTCTAATAGGAACAATCTCAGTGCAGCAAATCCCCCATTTTCCACAGCTTTCAATCACAACCAAAGAGTAAAGATGAAAAATCTGCATTTCAAATTATTGTTTGTTGTTATGACAACATCGCATGGATTTGGTCCTTGCTGCAGTCTCGGGCTTCAGAGCATTTCCAAGGCTTTTATGCAAAGAGCGTGTTTTTAAGACACATATGCCATGAAGCCAAAGGGGTCACAGCTTCATGTGATGCAAAATATCAAGGGAAGCCTCCTGGAATATGATTGCAGAGAAAATTATCTCAGCAGCCAAGCAGAAACCTTTTTTCCTCCTAAACTTCCCCATAATATTTCAAACTGCAGCCTGGTACAAAAACACCCAAGAAGGGTCTACGGAAGGTACAACAGTGGTGGCCTTGCCCTCCATCTGGGATTTGGTGCATGGGATTGTTCAGTAGGTGTACAAATCTCATTTTCTGCACTATAAAGAATGTGAATAGGCATGGGGAAAAAAAGAGAAAAAATAAAATAAAAATACAATTGGGACCTTTGAAGCCGATAAACTGCACTACAGGAATGCACTTGATAACAGCATTGCACTTTTAGAGCCCAAATTTATCATTCTGGGTGCCTGAGACAGAGAACAGGCCAGAGATTTCATCTGGTGATATCTGAGGATGCAGCTCTATATATTAAAAAGAAAAAACAAAACCCTCCCAACCAACCAGCAACAATTCATATAAAGTCTAGAATTAAAGATTTTCCTCCATGTCAATAAACCACACTAATGGCATCAATTCCCACCCCAGCCATGGTGATCCTGCATGACCACACCACCCCCATCCAACAGCTTCACCTGGACAAAACAGGGATACTATTGGGATATTTTGAACAGACACATTTTGATTTATCATTAATACTTTTATTATTTTATAGATTACTCAGAAAGTTAAAGCTGCTGTTAAAGGGAGTCAGAGCGGCATCAAGGGACCTGGTCCTGGGGGAATAAACAGGAATTATCTGCTTGGACTGTCAGAGACTGTTTTGAGCTCACAATTCCCTGAAGCTGGAAAGAAAGTGACATAGGAGGAACCCACCATCTCCTCCTGTGCTGGTGCAGCTCTTGGAGGTGTTAATCCCACAGGATTCATCCTTCTGGATGCTGCTGTCCCTCAAATGCAACTCAAACTCAGTAGATGAGGGAGGGTGATCTGTATCTGGAAAGGTGAAGCTGAAGGACAACGATGCAGGTGAAAGGGTTAGTGAGGATCAAAGGGGGATCTCTGGTCAGATGTGACAAAAAGGGCTCCTCGGGAGGAGGAGGAGGATGAGGGGGAGGAGAGGTCTTGGCTTTGTGGGGAAGGCATTCCCAAGGAAGAGCCCTGCAGTCATCCCTGGGGTGAGGAGGGATCAAGCTGCAGTAACATCAGCATCTGACCAAAGTAAAACCAGCAGCAAAGTCCATAATGGCTTTGGAGCACTAAGGAAAAAAAGTGGTTGAACTAAACTATTGCCATCTGTCTTCAGCTGAAAGCAGAGCCACACATCGATGGCGATGTATAAATAGATCGGGAGCCTTATTAAGGGTTAGTAAAATTGTCCTGACTCCTTATCTCTCCTCTCATTGACATGAATAGCTGCCATTCATTCTGGGGAGAGAATTTTCCTTGTACTGAATAAAAGATCCCTGCTCACAACCCTCACTTTTCATCATGTGTTCCCTGCATTAGTGCAGTTATTCAGCCACAGATGTTTATTCCAGCCGAGCCCAGACTGGGACTTTACTCAGCCTGTGGAGTGAATAAAAGTCACCCAAAGCACAGAGACGGGGTCATGCAGAGAAAAGCTCTTCCCCTGTGTTTCATTTCATACTCCCCTGCCCACGAGGAGCCCGTGGTGATCCCGTGAGCCAAGGTCTGAAGAGCCTGAGTGCCTGGCACCTCGTGACAGCTCGGTGAGCCCCATGGCAGGGATAACCTGTTAACCACCAAAGTGCCACCAAACCACCCCAACTGCATTTAGCAATCACTCAGTGACTGCTGGGAACTGCACTAAGTGGCAGCTCGGGCTCACACAGCAAATATTCCCTCCCCACACCGTCCCAGCCCAGCTGTGCCCGCATTACCACAGTGTCCTGGCAAGAGGAAATACTCTGACAGGGCCATCAATATGGCCATTTTCCAAGATTTGTTTAAAAATCCTTTGTACTCGGCTCCCTGCAGACCAGCAGGCTCCTAAGTCCCCATCTGGTGTTATGGGCACAGCCCTGCAAGGGAGGCACTGGGTGGCTGTGGGCAGGAGGAGCAGCACAACGAGCCCCTGCTCCACTGCCCACTCCAGACTGTCCCTCCAGCACATGCACGAAATGTCAAGCAACAGCAGCTTAATAAGATTTTACAAGCATCCATCTAATCTATTTCATACGTGAGCCCACGAAAAGCAAAGTAACTCCAATTTCACGGAAAGCCAAATGTATGGATCCTTAGAATATATGTATTTAGAAGAAAGCACTCACAATGATATTTCAATCAGTCTAGAAATAGGATTATCTCAGAAACAGCCCCATGCTGGGTTTTCATTAGCATGTAGCACTAGAAAGATTTCATCACCTTAATAATTTTTCAAGCTTCCGTAATATCCATGATTGCCCATTAGTTCCACCGCCTCAAAGTGACCCCTCATGTTTTTTTGTTATTAAGCAAAAAGACAGAAAACAAAATGAGATGCAACCTGGCAAATACCAGCTAATGACATCTGGGGGAAAATAATGGGAAACAGAGATTCAAGGGGGAAAAGATGCCTTGGAGCCACAGTAAATGTGACTTAATTTAAATGCTGGACAATAAATAAGATCCGAGTGTGCAGCATGAGGTGGGTGCATGAACTGCCTGTAGGTTTTCAAGCTGCATAATAACAGATTCCCATTGCAAATGAGGGAGGGACATCACCTGGTCTTGGGTGACCCTAAAATCCTCTCACCTTCACGTGGTGGTGGAGCAGAGTCACCCCAATGACCTGTAACTGGAACACTCAATTACAGCAGAGGTTAAAAGGGATCCCTGGTACTGGGGTGCAGGGGGGTGACACACAAGGCTGAGCGTGGTGACAACATGTCAGTGTCAAAGGCAGGGAGGAAATTAACAGTTCGGAAAAGGACAGAGCCAGAAATAAAAGGGATGAAATCAAGTGAGATTCAGGCTGGGAAAATATACCCCAAAGTCACACATACATTTTTTTTTTACATTTATATAAGTATATGTACACACACACACATACATATATAGTTATAAGTGTATGTATATTTCATCTTCAAGAGGAATTTAAGGAAAGGAGTGAAAATCCCCTGGTTTGGACTTCTCCAGATCTGTGGTGCTCAGCTGGATTCCACGGTTCCACATAGGGGCAGTACAAAAGGATCTGCAGGAGATTTTTCTGGATTATCAAGGAGATTATTTGATTTTCTTTTCCATAATCTCTTTTTATGGATCCATCAACAGGCAATTCCCAGACTGAGCACCTTGACTTCCACCCAATGACTTTAACATCTCAAAAACTCAGTTTCCCAGAGGAGCACTGCTGAAGGCCTAAGGTGACCAACACCACTCGTACATGGCTTTTTAGTAGATTTCCACCTTTTGATGGTGGTTTAAAGAGATAAATCACCCCAGCAATGCCAGCCTGATCGAAACCTTTTAATTCTGCCCGTTGCAGGGCTCTCCTGCGCACTCCCTGAGCCTCCAAACATCTCATGGAGGACAGCTACTACCACAAGCATCCAAATTACATCTAAGTCTGCCCCCCCTGAAACACTGGAAAAGTTTCTCTTAATTTGGTAAGGCCACGATTAGACTCCAGTCAGCTAAAGGCGTGAAAAGAGAAGTTCAGGGATGCCAAATTCTTTCCTTATTATGTTTCCTTATGCAAGTGATGCTCATGTAAACTGTTTAGGGCTTTGGGAACTCTCATTTTCCACTGATTACAGCAAACTTTTCTCCACTCTGTTTTATATGAGCTTCCTGCAGACCATAAGGAACCTGGAGGAAGCTGGGTTGGAGTAGGTAATTCATGGATCTTCATTTTACAGATAGGTAAATAAGGGAAAAGAAAAACTAAAGGCAGATAAACTATCTCAGCTTCTAAAGACCACTATTACACCTTTGGTGTATGACAAAATTGCAACTTGAAACGCAAACAGTCCCAAATTAACAAGTTTTGGTGAACAAAAGCAAGATAATAGCTTTTTTTCTGCCATACACATCTGTTCATTAGTGCTGTCTCCCAGACCACTACAGCTGCTCACAGTTTAAAAGAACAACAAACACTTCACACAATATTTACAAGAGGAATTAGCAACAGAATGCAAGCAAATAAACTTTGCTTCGAAATGTTTTGGCAATAAAATGCATTTAGCAAATTTTTATGTATCCTCTGAAACAACCAGGTGGTTTGGTTGTGGTGATGTAGCCTGATCCAGAGGAAAATTGAATATTCTGTTAGAAGTTTTGCCTAATTTTCTGTTTTCAGTTTGATGAACAGGTTATTTTGGTATGTCTTGCATTAGTTTAAGGGTTAGGAAGTTCAGGGACTCTTTGCATGACCCAGACACTGAAAAATTTCCCTGATTGGATTAAATCACTCATTTTGTCTCTTTTTGCCCTGTCACCCTCTGTTCATATGGTTTATACATTCACAGGGATGTTCAGGTGAACTTTAAAAATTTAGAGTATTTCTATTAAAATTTTAGAATAGTTTTGGAGTGATTTTGCGACATTTAATCAGTTCAGGACAGCCTTTCAAAACACGTTTTTTTCTAATCTTGATTTCCCAGGACATGGCCTGACCAACAGCCTCACAACCCCCAGTGCCAATTTTGCCACTTGTCTCTCATAGTTTTAGGATTTTTTTTGAGTGAAACTGCTGAACTTGTCAGGTGGGTTTTGAGAAATAAGGTTTTAAAGAGGAAGGAAGTGATAAAATATCCCTGTATCCTCTTCCCTGCCTGGAACCTGTTCCCTTGCCTTGGGGCACTTTGTTCCTCCTCCTCCTCTGCTCTTCTTTCTCTGAATTTCACATAGTCCTCCAACCTCCTCCATTTTTCCCTCTCCTTCCACTTTTAAGTACCATTTGGGTACTTAGACACTGTGAAAAAGTCCTTGCTTGGGAAAAAAAAGTGGCATGGGAATGCACAGGCTCCTCCAAATCCTGTAGGAATTTTACTTGGGGATAACCCAGCCTGGGTTTCCCCTGAGCCCTCACATCTGGGATGCACCTCGGAAAGAGACATTCCCCCTAAATATTCCCCAGAGTTTTTATTGGCATTTTACTAGACAACACACCATCCCACATAAAGAAAAGAAGCCTTGGAAATTGATACTGCTGGGGGAAAAATAAGCCGCTGAAATTTAAATGAAAAGTAAGCCCTGAATTTACTTTCAAAATTATCCTGTGGAACCATTGCTGTGTGATTTGAAGTGCCCAAAAGCAGAAGGATTCAGAAAAAGGGATCTGAATGTCACACAGAGAATGGAAACATCCAGAAATGAGGTAGATAAACAAGTAATTTATAACCTGTCATGGTTCAGGGACTAAACATAACATTAACTGCTTGTAGGTAGGAAGACAATCTTATTAAGCAAATGATTCCTGTGACCTCTTCATATCTCCCTGTCTTCCTGCCTCTGTCAGAAACCACGAGGCAAAGCATGAGCCCAGGTCCACCAGAGGCACTAAATGTAGATGAAAAGTTTTGGGGAAAAAACTCAAATCTCCTCCCGAGCAGTTTCATTGCAACGAAAAGAAATAAAGGATGAGAAATAAATAGCTGTATAAAGTTAAACAGAACTGTTTCTAAATTAAACACTTCCCAGAGTTCTCACTGTGCCACAGGTGAGTCCGTGGAGCCACGGGCAAGTGGCAAATGCCAGGGAAGTGCACAGGGATGGCTTTCTGCTGGAGAGGCTGGTAGCCAAACCATGCCTGGGAATGTCACCCAAAGCCCTAGGTGGTGGCACAAAGTGTTTGTTAGTGAGGAATCTGTTGCTTTTAATGACTTCTAATCACTGATTTTAGAATCTGTGATTCTGAAAGAAGGCAAACAGAGCCTTGGCACACACCACGTACCATTCCTGGCATCCACTGAGGGGGGAAGAAAGGCTGCCCAGGGACCAGTGCAATGGGAAACCAACGCAGGGTGTGCAGGTCCCTGTGTCAGCTCCTGACCCGGCAGGTGAAGTGACTGTTGTGGCACAGCTGGGCAAGGCCATGGGTGAAAGCAGCCCAAACCAAAGGTATTGGGTGTCTCAGGAGAAATTAGCATAGAATGATTTGGGTTGGGAGGGACCTCAATGATTATCTAATACAAAGGCACAGCTCAGCCCATCCTAAAGGAAACCTTGCAGTGATGCCTTATCAGACCTCCCAGAAACAGAGACTAGACAGAATAAGGGAATAAAGGTCGGTATTTATTTGAAGGGCCTTCAAGGTACACCCTGGGGAGCCAGAGGCTGCTGCCGAGATGGACCCCGAGATGGACGGCAGGTCACGAGTTCTTCACACTTTTATAGGTTTGGTTCATTTGCATATCAGGGTTAATTCTCCAATTAAAGCTTCAGTTAATGATGTAATATCCCCAGGCTTGCCCCCCCTTTAGAGTCTTTGATTCACACATTTTGGGCCTAGGACGGTCTGAGTGTCCTTGGAGAGCAGGCGTGGAGAGGCTTTGTTATGTTTAACTAGCATGAGAGAGCAGAAGTGAACAGGCTACAAGAAACCTCAGAGTTACACACTGGGCAGTACAGGATTTGAAAAATATAGAAGTCAAAACCTAAGGCATCAGCAGCACTGCAGCCCATTTCCCTGGTCTGGGGGGTTCAGACCCCAGGTGCAGCCCAGTTACACCTGCTTTAATAGGAAATGAAAATTCCCCCTCCATTTCTGCTGCTGTGGTGTCTGTGATGTTTCTCTGAGGAGCAGCCACACACATGGGACCCGTGGAACCCCTATAGCAATGACAAGGTTTTTGTTGCACCGATTCACCAGTTCTACCCCAGACATTTCCCTCGTGCCATCCCAGCATCCATCCCTTGTCAGCCAGCACAGCCACCGCACACAGTGTTTTTCCAAGAATAGTTGTGATGCAAGATGCTGCATTCCCTATTATCTGCAGGAAAGCAGGCAAAGACAATGGAGAAGAAAGGGTAATCCCACGGGGCATCCATGGCTGGGAAGAGATATCCTGAAGCAGGCTGGAATTGCAGACGGAGTTAGGAATGTAAGAATGATGAAGCTGGGGAAGGGAAACAAAAAACCCCAACAAAACAAGCTGCTCTTTTGTCCTCCTATTTCTCTCCTTGGCTCAGAGTCCTGAGATAACAATGACTGTTCCTCCCTGGGTGTGTGAAAGTTAGAATTTGTGGAGCCTGGGGAATGCTGGGGCAAGGAGAGAGGGAAGACAATTATTCCCAAGCATTCCCCGTGGCGCTTGGAGCCCAGAGCTGGCGTTCCTCCGAGGAACGGCCCTGCCGGCAGCGGTCCCTCGCTGGGATGGCCGAGTGCAGCTCTGCAATTACACAGCTGTAATTAGAACCAGCTGCCCCGAGCAGCAGTCGTGGCTGTGGAGAAAAGGGCAGTGTCCACGCGGGAAAGCTCCCGGACCCAGTGCATTAAAAGGGAATTTTCCTCCCTGCGTGGCATGGACGGGTGGGGAGCTGGCCCGGGCTGAGGGCTGGTGCAGGGACGGGAGAGCCATGGACAAGGAGCTGCCTCTTCCCTTCCACCCATCTGGGGATGTGAGAAATGGTGCTGGGTGTGCAGAGAGAGGAAGGAAAAAAATAAGAAATGGGAAAGGCAGTTTAGGTCAAACATGTATCAGGCGCCTGGTTCTCCCAAACAGCACCGGGGGAGCTGCGGATCTGGCAGCCTTGAGACCCTGATGGAATACTGATGCCGATGGGGATACTTTGGCCAAAGAACAAATGCCAGCTTTGCAAACGTGGAAAATGAGCAATGCTCTGCTCCAGTGACTGACTGGGATGGGATACACCTTAGGTGCCCACCCCAGCCCTGGCTCCTGCTCCCTGCTGCAAAGCCCTCGGAGCCCTCTGCTCTGCTATCCCCTCCAATGGGAAAAGATGCTCAAACAGTGTTCCCACCCCACCTGTCCTGTCTGCCTTCCCAGTGAGTCCCATCCCAGGGTGGCTGCTCCATGACTGGAGTGAAAAATGCTTGAACTCATTCATATGTTCTGGATGTTTCCATTTTAAGGCTTTTTCTCTAGGGAGTGGTACAGAGCTCCCACAGCCACAGCACCCGTGAGCATCACCCAGGAGGGCTGCACCAGGAGAGCTCTTCCCACATTTGCTATGGACTGTGCCACTGGAGTCACTCTCCCGCTTTGTCCCTGCTTTCATACAACATCATTTACCTTTTATAAACCCAATATTTTTATTGTTCACCGGTGAAAAAAACGAGGGTTGGGCAGCCTTCCTTTCCAACTCAGATGGAAACACCCAGAAACCCCTCCAGCACCTCACATCCTCTGCTCTCTTGCAGGGTTACCAAACCCAGACCTCCCAAAATCCTGTTTTTTGGCCAAGGGATCCCTTACAAGACGTCTGCGAAAGAAAATTCTGGTTTCTTGTGTTTTCCCTTCCCTTTTTCTTGCAGCTTCTGTGTTTTCCTGACTGTTACTCAACGTTTCAGGGGACACAAGCTTTTATTTTTAACTGAGTGACTCAGTTCTGATGTGATCAATTGATGGTTAAAGCTGGGATGTTAAGGCAAAACCACACCAAATACCCTGAGACTTCCTGATAAAATCACAGACATCGGCGAGACTGGATGAAATAAGACACTTCCCAGAGTTTGCCCTAGATACCAGATGCAAATCAAAGCTAAATGGGCTCTGAAACTTGAAGTGGATGCAGCTCCCCACTGATTTCATCTGGAGCAGTGGGTGCTCAAAAACCCGATGTAAGATATTTAGTTCCTTCGGTAAAAACGAGGGCTCCAGGGTCTCCCATCAAACAGAAAGCCCAGGTGAGGAATCCCCCGGCTCCCGCAGCAGATGCTGAGCCAAACCAGGGAAGCAGCGAAGCAGGAAACCTCCTGAAAATGGGGTTTTGAGCAAAATTGGCTGAGGAAGGCAGGAGAGGGACTGTGCCCCCAGCATGAGCTGCCAGGCTCTGGGCAGGCAGAGGAGCCCCTCGAGCAGATGCTGCCTGAGCAGGCACTCCCAGCGGCTCCTCTCGTCACTCACACAGTTCTTTAGATGAATAACAACATCACACGGTGCTTTTCTGCCAAATCTGGGCTTCTCTGTCCCTTGCAGGGCTCTCTGTGGCTCCAGCACAGCAGATAACCAGAGGGCTCTGTGCGGAGAGTGACCAAGGGCAGGTTGAGCATGGCATTAAACACCAGAAAGAGGGGCTGCCAAACCCTAATCCCTCTGTGGGAACCAGTTCTCTACCAATTAAAAACAAGTGGTTACAAACACATAAAGGCCACACTCAAAATACTTTATTTTTACTTAACAGCTGGCATTTGAATACCTGAAGGCTAAAAAATGGTTTATTGTGGACATAACTCTGCACAGATGATGGAATCATAGAATCGTGGAGTGGTCTGGGTTGAAAGGGACCTTAAAGCTCATCCAGTCCCACCCCCTGCCATGGGCAGGGACACCTTCCACTTGTCCAGGTTGCTCCAAGCCCCATCCAACCTGGCCTTGGACACTTCCAGGGATCCAGGGGCAGCCACAGCTTCTCTGGGCACCCTGTGCCAGGGCCTCCCCACCCTCACAAGGAAAGATTCCTCCCCAGTGAAGAACATTTCTTGGCATGCTCCAACCCAATGGATCCTGGAGAGGTACCATGATACAAAGACTTAATTTCCTAGGGTGGAAGCATCCAACATGAATTTGCCTTAATAATTCCCTTTCTTCATCATTTCTCCATTTCCAGGAGAAGCCCACGGTGTACCAGGAATATCCCAGTAACCTGGCCGAGCTGGAGTACCCAAAAGCCTCATCCCATGTGGGCTTTGCAATTAGCTGCTCATTTATTTGGAAACAAAGAATGACTTTAGGGTTGTTTAATCCTTCTGCCAGATGTAACACGATGGCCTGCAGATCCATCAGAGGCATCCAGCCTGAGGCACACGCCAGCGAGATAATGCTGATGCACCATTTATACTTAACAATATTCATATTTATAACAGCAAACCATCCATCGTGGGCATTAGCTGTCTTTGACATTGTTTAAAGTGATGAAGGAGATAAAATAAACCCAGCAGCTTCCTCTATTACCCAGAAAATAACCGGTGAGAAGTAATAATAAACTGCAAAGCACAGAGGAACCGAAGCTTTCTGCTGCAGATGGACTCGGTCCTGAGGGAAAGGTCTCTGCCTTGCTTTATCTTCCTTTGCTACTTCAAAAAAATGAAGGCAGCAGAATCCGTGGATAAATTAAACAAGGCAGTTACTCTCCAAACACTGAATTGCACCACCAGCCTTAATTAGATCTCGCAGCCCAACTGTGAAAATTGGGGCCTTTAATTTGTGAGTTATGGTAACTTGCTGGTGTTTATTAACCTTGCATGCTCAAATTCTAGGTTTCACAGCACTGTGCATCCGCCATCCATTCCTATGGAGAGCTTTGCTAAAGTGGTGGTTTCCAAAAATTCCTGCATCCTCAGGGAGAAATCAGCAAGCACTGATGGCATCTGTCTGATGAACAGTCACGTTGTCGGTGGTGCTCGAGGTCAGGTGACAAACAAACCAGTGCACGAGTACAAATCCTTTTTAACCCTACCAATGCCCCTGTGCCCTGGGAGCTCTGCCCAAGCCATGGGCTTTCCTGGGAAGGACTCTGACACAGCTTAGAAATCCATGTATTTTCTATCTGTGTGTTTTTCCCCCTGAACTTGATAATTATCCAAGAGCTTCCCTCATATGAGGCATGAAGGAATGGTGCAGTAATTGCCTTAAATGCTAAATCTTGGGGGAATTCAGGCTCATACAAACAGATCATCCTTCCCCTCGTTGGTGGCTGTTTCTGTGTGGTGCTTAAATTGCAGTAAGGAACCCGCTACCACACTACACCCTGTGGTTTGATCAGCTCAGGGGCTCATGGCTGTGGGAAATAACTCCTTACCTCCAGCTGTAACATAAAAATAATATGTTTAAAGGACCCCAGACAATCCTAGTCCGGGTGCTGCAAATCAGGTCTGAGAGGAGCCTGTGCTGGAGGCATCAATATCCATCGATACCGAGGCTGAATGGTGCAAGGCAGCAGCAATACAGATCTAGGGAACGGTCTGCAGACATAAACCCCTAAAGTTTTAGCCTGATTTTCATTAGACCCGCCGATGTATCTGAGAAAAAGGTAGAAAAGCTTTTGGGTTCACAACCCCCTCATCAAAGCTGACAGAGATTACAAGTTCTAGGTGCGCTTGAGTGCTCTGCTGAATTAGAGTCCTGCATCAATTCAAGGCCATTGCTCTGCAATTTCTCCCTTAATTTTGTCGCTATTTGCTCCTTTCTCCCAATGCTGAATGTGCTAAAAGAGGGTCCTGCTGGCTGCAATATATGGTTATCTAGAAGACTCTTCACACTTTAAACCAAAAAGAAACAATTTCCTCTGAATATAGGGAGTTGATTACTGCCACAAGCCTTCCTAGGCAGGGGGAATAGAAAGCTTGGATGGCCTAAATCAAATGTGCTGCCTGACTTTAGTTTAATAAAATCGTCAGGACGTTATTTAGTACCTCATCATTAAATATTGAAGCCTGCTTTTTAATTCAGGGGTCATTCTAAAGCTGCCTCTTAGAGTTTACTTTTGCTTTTTCCTGTGACTATTTCAGACTCGATGCCTAAAATATGCAGTGAGAGCAGGGCAAATACGAACTGATGGCAGGGCAGATATAAACACTTAAACATGGACAAGGAGGAAAAATGGATGGGCAGTTAAACATGCAGAAAGATGCACTCCTTGCCCCAGTCTCTGTGGCTCCTTGTAGCTTGTGACCCTGTTAAAGATGTCCAGATGTCTTTTGCAGCCCTCCTTAGTAAAAAACAAAAATAGAGGCAGAGCTCAGGGTTTCTAATTCTGATCGTTCTTGCTGTTTACACTTCAGCTTGGGGCTTTGTTGCCACAAAAGATTTGGATACACCCCAGTAAAATCTGCTAAGTGAACAGATTATTTACTTCCTTGGGATTTTTGTCAAAGTGTTGATTAAATTAAGACATATTACTGGCTTCATATTTACATCTGCCCCTGCCATTTCCATTACTGAGCCCTCCTCAATCAACACAAGGGAACACAGCAAACTGTTCCTCCTGTAAGCTGTGCCTGAGACACCGAGAAAGCAGACTGGATGTATGTTCCCCATTGGAATATTTCCCCCTTTAATCCTAAATCCAGACTCAGTTTTGCACCTTATACCCACCCCCAATGACTCTGCACTGCTATCAAAGCTAATGAAGGAAAGTTAATACATTTTCCAGATCTCTGTAAAAACTTAGTTTGCCCAATTATCTTGTCTAATTGCATTACACATTGACAGATGAATACACGACCCCCTGACATTTTAGTTTGCCACCTATAAATCTGCAGGAGAGATCCCATTCTTATTTAGTTTGCCTGATTTAGATTTTAAGTTGCTTTGCTGAATTATGCCTTTAAAAATTAACTGTTGGTGTGCTACATCAGATAGATTTTCTTTGTGCTAAGCGGTAAAACTCTGTAACTACTCAGTAGGAGACAAGGATAGGAGTTGCTGGAGTAATGAAATGATGGAAGAGAGGAAATGGGAGATACGTGGTGGGATCACTGGAAGCCACAAGCAGAAACCTGCACCAGCTCTGACGGGAGCCAAAGCCATTGCTGGAGGTTGTGCATTAAGTGACCCCATTAGTACTGACAAGAAAAAGACCAAGAAGCTCGAGCAGAACAACTTTCATCATGGGAGTGTAGAAACAACAATGCTTTTAAAGTGTTTTCCACCCAAAAGTTATCCCCAGGTATAACCAGTACCTACTCAAGTAGAAATTCTCGATTTCTTGCCAGACATCAGCGTTCACAACTCCCCCTGCCTTCAGCACTCACCTCCCAGTTATACTTGCCCATGTCCTTAGGTGATTGACAATGATGTTTGAAAGTTTATTTTATCCATATTTTTAGCTCAGAAACTTACCCAGAAGTGCACTTTGCTTTTATGTCGCTTTCTGCCAGTGTTGCTGGACCACCTGTAAGGGCTTTTAGCACTAATGCTGCTCTCTGCTCTTCCTGTGGGTTGGGGCATGGCCTGGGGATGCCACCACCAGCTTCACTCTGCTGATGGTCTTAAAAGAAACACACTCAGGTCTGGAGTTTTGAGGAGTTTGGGGAAGTTTTTGGGGGTTTTTTGTGTTTTTTTGTTTATTTTTTCCAAAACCCCTCCAGAGTTCTTGCTTAATCTCTTCCTCCTTTCATCCTGGATTTACAAACCCCAGCGGATTTCCAGCAATGAAACCCCGCTGCCCACCCTCTGCCTCTCCTCCCTTGATTCCAGAGGTCCTGTTTGGATGGTCATTTCACACCATCTCTTTTCTCATCACATCCATGGAAATGGACCTCAAACGGAGCAATCTGCTGCTGTGTCCTGCTCATGCAAGAACTCTCAGGGAAATCCTGCCCACGGGGTCAGGGTGCTAACAGCAGCCTCCACTGCCTGTAGCTCATGGGAATTTGGGATGCTGGGGTGTACCCCACCTGCATCTCCAGCCTGAAGTCTTTGGGGCTGAAGGGGCAGGCCCTGGGAGCAAACTTTGCTGCTGGCAGCAGCCTCTGGGATCTGCACAGGCAGATCTGCAGGAAGACATCATTTCCATTTGCCTCAAGGAGATTAAGTTTGCTGCTTGCTGTGGTTTATCCTGTCAAATCGAGCCGGCTGCAGGGCTTATCAGGCAAAGCAATACAGCTGCCAGATAAAGAGGAGACTTTCCAAACGTACCGAAAGTTGCTTAGCACAACCTCACCCACCTTCCTTCTCCCCCTCCCCTGCAAGTCATTTTTGGAACTGAAAAAGAGAAAACCAAGATAGGTTTTTAGGCAGGCCAGAACTCCCCTCCATGTATTTCAAGAGGCCTGGCACAGCTGGATGCTCACTGATATTTGGCCAGGTGTGTTAAGTTATTTAAGCCATCATTTTTTTACCACTATTGCTGTAGAGCCATAAAGAGAGATTAGAGCAGCCCTTCCAATCATGGAAGTTCTCAGTATCAGTAAGCACCCTACTCATCCCAGGGCAAACACCCACAGGGCCAAGAACAGCAATCTTTGTGCTTTACAGGTGGAAAACAGACGGTGAGGGGTTAAGGAGCTGGTCCAAGACCTCTCTGTCAGATGGCACCAAAGGAGGGATGAAGGGTTAAAAGTATTTTTGATGCATCATCCTACCAGATAATGCACATTTGGTCAGGCATCGTATTGAGGGGAAGGGTTCTGGGGGTTGGAGTGTGCAAGGGGAAGCTGGACAGCAAAAATAAAATGAAAGGAAGGGAGGGAAATGTTCTTTTCAATCCATTTGGCACAAAGGGCTCTGTGCTTGGTGAGCAGCACAGGTAGCCAAGCTGCAGAATTCACTGGGAAGGAGGGGATGTGCTCATTTTTAGGGTATAATCATCTGTTTGATTACATTATTGATTATACTGCTTCATTATTGTGATGATATTATTTAATTTCACCCCATATGTTCCCTGCTTGCTCTGTCACCACACAGTAACAAGAAGGTCGTGTTATCATTATTAATACTCCCTTCTCTTGAAACCAAAAGAAGGATTTCCCTTTTGGTCAGCAGTCCATGGATCATTCAAAGAAGCAATAAAGGGACCTCCAAGGTTTTTCCCAGTTAAACCAGTCCACCCCCCACACAGAAAGGTGACCTCTGACAGGACAGCTGCAGCCGTGGTGGGTTTTCCTGCAGAGACCTGAGTACCCTCCTGTCAAAATGGGAAGCTGCATCACAAAACCCACTGTGCAAAGCTTGGGTAAGTCCTTCTGACGTCCCATCTCGCAGTGCTTTGCTGCTCCAGCAGGTTTTAAAACACTCCAATTACAACCAGACTGTGTAGATCTATCTAATAGACAAATGCAGCTTGGAGTTTGCAAGCAGGAACACATTCAGGATGATGTTGCTTTTAAACTAATGGGATTTGTAGCTCTCCCAGGTCAGGGAAGAGCCAACTGCTGTGATGCAGAGACAGAAGAAGCCACATTAGCCGGGGCACTGCAGGGCTTTCCATATTACAGCATTAGAATAAAAATAATGTGCTAGAAAATGCTGTTTTGCAGCAGATTGGAGAGCGCAGCGATTCCTGGCATGGCGCTGGATCAAAGCCGAATCCTATAGCATTAATTATGCAAACACCGATGAGAGACGTTTTGCTGGTTAAAGCGAAGAAAAATAATCAGATCGGTGTCGTTACAGTGTGAAGCAGCAAAACAGATTCTGTGCAAACGATTAAATTCATTTGTGCAGTCAACCTGCACGGACACTTCTACCAGATTTGCGAGTTCTTGTGCCAGTTTTCTCAAGTGTGAGAAAACACGGAGCTCTCACACAAATCCATGTCTGACATGGTGACAGTCCCTAAGTGTTTGGGGTTTTTTTTAAATTTTCATAGTTCATCTGACTGATGAGTCTCAGCCACAGAGAAAAACTAGCCAGGTACATATGTGTGCATTGCTCTTGTCACATCTGAGAGACAAGAGCAAATTAGAGCCATTTTCTCTAACAAGATTTAGTTTAAATAGTAGCAAATGGCTAAATTCAGGTAGAAGGGAGCAAATAAACACCTTCACGTAACAACTGAATTTATAGAAGGTCAGTTCTTTAAAATAATCCAGTAGCACACCTGGCTGAGTGCACACACACAGCCTGCCTCAGGTTTTATTTAAATCACTCTGGAGGATCGGAGAACCCAGAAGGGAAAATCACCAAGTCCCTAGGGAAAGACATGGGCAGGAGGTAATTCCCTGTGTGTGTGGGCATTTGAGGAGCTGAGCATGGCTCCATGGGTAGAACTCTCACTGAGTGTCACCCAGGTTTCTGCCTTGGGCACCTTTCCCCACCGTGGTATTTTGGATTCACTATCAAGCTCACATTTGGAGCCCTGTCCACTTCCATAAGCTTCATTCTGCTGCCTTTGTTTGTCAGGTTTTAATTGCTTTGTCAGATAATAATTGCAGCTCTTTCACAACTCTGCTTTCTGGGCTATTCCATCCTAGACCCAGCTTTCTTACGAGAGCCTCCGATATCCACGAAAATATTTCCAGCCAGTTCCCCACTCTGGGATCGCCCACAAATACCTCCAGCTGTTCCCTTGTTTAGAGGTTTTGTTTAAAAGGGCATCACTCAGATCTCTCATTTTTCTGAAGAGTGCAACGCTGAGGTTTCTATCCCAGGATTCACCCTTATCCTCCCTTGCCCGAGGCAGCCTAGCGCTGTAACATCGAGTGCTTCTCAACCAGCCTGTGCCAGAGCCCGGCTGCCTCCTGGCTGCCCTCTTTTGTACCACCTACGGAGATGCATTGTTTAAAACCTCCGTTATTGTCCCTGCTGCACCCAGGAGGTTTCTTTCTGATGCAGCTTTTTACCCATCTATTCTTCTCCTCGTGGACTTGGCTGTTTAATCCTGGGTACGCACTGTCAGCAGTCACAGAAAGCCAAGGAGCTGGAAAAATCACAGAATACTTTGGGTTGGAAGGCTCATCTCATTCCGCCCTCTGCCCTTCCACCTTCCACTGCCCCAGGTGGCTCCAAGCCCCATCCAGCCTGGCCTTGGACACTTCCAGGGATGGAGCAGCCACAGCTTCTCTGGGCACCCTGAGCCAGGGCCTCCCCACCCTCACAGGGAAGAATTCCTTCCCTGTACCTTATCCAAATTTATCTTCCTTCAGCTTTAAGCCATTCCTCCTTGTCCTGTCACTCCAGGCCCTTGTCAAAAGTCCCTCTCCAGCCTTACTGTAGCCCCTTTTAGATACTGCAAGGGGCTCTAAGGTCTCCCTGGAGCCTTCTTTCCTCCAGGCTCAACAGCCCCAACTCTCTCAGCCTGTCAGCAGATTTTTCTGTGTCCACACTGTTCACCTTTAATAATTTGAGTGGTTATGTGATGATAATGAACCCAAGAGGCCACTTAATTTAGAGGGGCACCCAAAGCTTCAGAAGTTTGGTTTTGCCCCCCAAGTCCTGCTCTCTTCTTTCCAAGCTCATAACAAAACCTGCCTTCAACATGTCTGCATCAACCTTTAACATCTGGAACACCAAGCGGGACCTGGGCCTTTAGTATCTCTATGTCTGTATGTAAATTGTACTAAAATGAATGTTTCCACAAAAATAATTGCATCTACTTCTGGTAACCACTTGATCTCACATCTCTTAGAAATATTATAACCATTTCAAAACTCTTGACTCCAGCTCTAACCCAGACACACCAGGGAACTGTTATTTCTATATTGCAACCACATTTGAGCACCAATCCCACTGAGTTCCAAGTGGCCATGTTTTAAAAATGGCAAGAAACAATCCTTTGGATACAACAATAATGAGCTCTCAAGAGCTTTGCGGTCCTGGAGGAAGGTCACCTGCTGAAGAGCATCCCTGGCAGGGCCTGGGGATTTTGTTTCACGCACCAGAAAGCAGCAAAGCTGAGGAGTGGGCAGAGCTCACAGCCAGAAGCAAAGGGTTCAGGCAGTGGAAACACCCCAAAATGTTTAGCACTGCCACCTCTCTAAGAGAAACATGGTCTGAATGCCCTAAAATACACCTCAGCAAAGTTATTTCCCTCTTTCCTTTCTTTTATTGATCCTGTAGTAACTGGGAACAGCTCTAAACTGTCCCTGAGACAAGATAATCATCATTTGAACCTCCATGAAGGCCCCTCCCTCGCTCTCCAGGACAGGTTGGGGGTGGATCCTGTGCAATCCGTGCTTCCCGCAGGATGCGGGCGCCGTGCCCTGCCCGTGCCGGCTGCGGCTCTCGCTCCCGGCTCTGCCGAGAGGGACCATCTGCTCTGCAGCCAGGAAAAGGCACTCTCGGCTCAGATGGAGCCAGAGCTGCATCCAGACGAGCGAGAGGATTTCTGTTTTAGCCCTTTCTCTGGTGCTCGCCCATGGTTTGTTCTCTGATGTTCGTTTTTCCTATGTTTAAGTAGGAATGTGTGGCCACAGTTATTATTCTGCTCAAAGCCAAGCCCTTTATCCCATTTTATTCCTGACATCCCAAAGCAATATCACACAGAGCCAAGCTATCCCGACCTCCCTATTCCCCACCATTCAAAGGACCACGTCCCCTTCTCTTTATGGCTTCCACAATGAACCTGCAGAATTGCTCAGCTCTGAAAATTCATTTTTTTCTTGAGTTTCAATGCTGCCTTATGGGTCCTTTGTTAATTGTCAAACAAGCTGCTGTCGAGCTTTACCTCTTTGTGTCCTCTGCTTCTGTAATTAGCAAAACTTCGTGGCCAAAGCCTCTGTTTTATACAAAGCACCTGCATTTCATCTCATTGGAAGCAGCAGTTTCCTAGCTGGAATGCAAGCACCTGCCTCTTGAAGCACAGTAATCCCACTAATTGGCTCCTCCTCTCCATTTTGCCTCTAAATATTCATTTTGTAGGGTGAAAAGAAGTGTTGGCACCTGCTACCACTCTTTTTTTTTACATCATTCCCAGTGGATTTCTTCTACATATTTATCCAGGGCAGAGAAGCTGTTCCCCCTCCAGGTTCATTCTCCACAAGTGTCATGTAATGGGTTTCCATCCTTGCAGGAGGGATACGTGTGGCTCCCAGGGCGGCTTCCTGAGCTGACCTGCAGCTGCTGGCACATTTGGGATTTGCAAAGCCTTTAATTATCCCCCTTTCATTGTATCAGTCCAACGCTGCCTCTGAGCACGTAATGTATTATTTTAGTCGGCTGCCACAAGAGATCTCTCAGAAATATAATTTAATTCATGAGCTGACATAGGTGTATACTATTTGTATTATAACTTACAGCTTTCTTAATATTGGAGTTGTCCCCAGTATTCGGGAGCCGCTCTTTTGTTGGCTTTCCATGAATATTTGCAGTCCCCAGGAGTGTTTGTGCTACTGATGATGCAAACAAAATAACATGTATAAGCATATTATTTAGAAATTTCAAATACCTCATGAAAGCTTTTAAATGACAAGGTTTAGACTCATCAGATGTGTCCATGGGGCAAGAAGAACAGGGAATAGAAAACTAATCTCAAGCACAAAACATTTAGCTTTAAACAAAATTTCTAAGGGATTTCGTGTCCCTTTGCCGTGCTAAGGTCACACGTTGTGTTATCCAAGTGAAATACACAGTTATCAACCCAGTTTTTTGATAATAAAAGCTGCTGGCAAGAGAGCTATTGATAACTCTGGCACCAGAACACTAATTGATATTGCTTGCAGAAACTGGCAGTCCTCACTGCTTCAGGCAATCACTTTTGCTTGAATTTAGATATTTTTCCTTAATTCTAGACAGAATGCAGAGAACATTTTAGCTAAAGAAGTGAGTTTCAAGGCAAAACATGGAACTTGTTAAGAATCATTAGCATAATTTTGAAGGATTCTTGGGCTTCTGCCTGTTCAGTTTTGCATTATTTGGGGCTCAGCCATCAGCAAACTGCTGAACAAGGTGTTCAGCACCGTCCTCCTCGGTGAGTCCTACATGGGCTGGTGTACACCTGAGCAGGGTGAGGAATGCAGCAGGGAGACATTGCACCATCAGAGGCCAAGGAAAGACACTTCCCTAAATAGAAATGGACTTAGACATGGACAGAAATCTCCATGATGCCCAAGAGAGATGTTTCTCAGAAGTGTCAGTGGCTCGGTCTCCTGAAGCTTTCCCAGAAAATGTGGTTTGGCACTCACAAGCCCCTATCACTTCTCAACTCCTACATATCTTATCCAAATCTTTGCTTCCCTCCCTGCCTTCAGGAGAATACCAAATGCTTTCCAATACAGCACCTCTTGCTACTAAAAGCCGTCAGGAAATTATCCCTTCATGCATACTTGAGTGCATCACATCTGTGAATCTGCGAGAGATGCAATTCTTACTTCTTGAAAATAATCTGTTTTAAAAACCATCAGCATTTACCAAAATCTGTATCCTCTCTAGAATAAGCTCCCTAAAAAACTCCAGCCACTAAAGACCCCGGGCTAGTTTATCATCTCTTTTCCATGACCTTCATCTAACTTCAGCTCTCATACTCAGAGCAGGAGTGAGTTATTTTGATTAACGATGATTGCCTCTTTGTCAGCTCAGTAAATCAACTAAAATAAGAAACTCATACCTTGAAAGATTTAGAGGAGTTGCTGCCAAGTATTTTTATAAGGTCTTTATTCACTCTGTGTTGTGGGCTCTACTCTCAAATGTGCCACAATAAAACCCCTTGTGCTCTCAATTCCCCTCCCTCCTTCTGCAAATGTTGCATTTCTCTGTGTTTTCCGCAGAGCTGATACATTCATAGAGCTGTAGGGCTGGTTTATTTTCTTGTTTGTGCAGAGTCATCACTGATCATATACGCAATGTAAGCACAGCAGGAAGATTCGGGGCGGATCATGACTCTGCCTGTGACAGGAGGGGTTACGCTAACAGCCGCTGGAGGCTTGGCAAGCTGGGGAAAACGGCTTGGAAGTTGCCAAGAGAGGAGCACCTCAATCCATTCCAGTTTGACAGGCAAGGGGTAATGGCTGTAAACTGGTAGAGAATAGGTTTGGATTAAATATAAGGAAGAAATTCTTCCCTGTCAGGGTGGTGAGGCCCTGGCCCAGGTTACCTAGAGAAGCTGTGGCTGCCCCATCCCTGGCAATGTCCAAGGCCAGGCTGGATGGGCTTGGAGCACCCTGGGATAGTGGAAGGGCAGAGGGGTTGAAACATACACTGCCAGGGATGGGGCAGCCACAGCTTCTCTAGGTAACCTGGGCCAGGGCCTCACCACCCTGACAGGGAAGAATTTCTTCCTTATATCTGATCTAAACATCTCTCTTGTTCTAAACACCCCTTTTCAGTGTCCTGCCAGCAGCTGGGAGCTGTCAAAGAGGGAGGGATGGGACCTGTTGATCTTAAAGATTTTTTGCAGCCTAAATGATTCCATAATTCTGTGTTGGACATGGCCAGCTCTGTGGCAGTGTGCCCTTGTATCCCTACACGTGCATTAAGGGTGAGATTTGCCCCCACCATTTCAGGAACAAGTCAGAACAGAGACACCTTTGATGCCTTTGACACCAGAGACCCAACATGTCACAGGTCCAGACAGCATGGGCAGAGGATCAAACCACCAGCTTGAGCTGATGACAGAGTGGAAAAGCACCTTGTTCCTTCCTGGTCTCCTCGTAACATGGCATGAGGATGGGTATCGTGAGGCTTTGACGTGGAAAAGGGGACAGCAAGGGGCAGAGGAGAAGAAGGGCCTCTTAGAGATGAGTTTCTGTCCATGGCACCCCATCAGCTCAGCCACCAAGGGCACAAGAGAAAAAAGTTTTCAGCAAAGCAGTGACACTGAGACCAGGATCTGCACCTTAAATACGACTCAAATAGAGCTGAGCATTCATTGCCATGGATTTCACGCTGTCTTTTAACAGGCAGTCAGTACAAAATGAAGCCCCTGTGCTCTGTAAAAGCAATGCCAGACACAAATCACTGTTTTCTTGTAAAATCCTGGGGGCTTGTGCCAATATAAGCCAAGCAGTAGCCACAGATGTTAGTTAAGGACATCTTAGTGTTGTGTTCACTGTGCATTCTGCAGCCTAATTACACTGCCTTCATTATTAATAACATACAAACTGAGTAGTGATAGATTAAGACAGTTTTCATTATTTTACTGTAGGTCTTTTACAATGTAAGTCAAAAGCAAGAGGATAAAAAGAAAAATAAAAATCCTGAGATGAGTAGAGATTGTTGCGAACCCAAAAATGAGAGATAAAATATTTCTGAAAAACAGACATTCCTCTCACTACCGTTATGCCAAAAATAATGGATACTGACATCATTTGGAAGGGAAAGGCAAACAATTGGGGAATATTAATTGGGGCACACATCATGCAGTGATTTTGAATTCCTCTATGCAGAAAGACAGAGAGGAAAAAGTTGCTATATTCTCACAGACTCTGGCTGTCTGTGGGCAGAAAGGGAAGGTCGTACTTGAAAGAGGAGCCAGAGCTCCCCTGCAGTCAGCTGGAGCCCGTGTTCAAAGGGGGCAGCACTCCAGCTTTTGGGGTATGTGCTATGCATTTGTAGTTTCTTCTTTCTTTTTTTCTTTTTTTTTTAAGCTGAGAAATGAAGATCTCTTGACTTCCCCCAGGCTACCTAACCTGGCTTCACAGCTCACCCCCTTTACAAAGTACTGGTTCTACCTGTTAACCTGGCTGCTAGAATATCACAAAACATACCATATTATAAAACATATCAGAGTCCTAGAGTAAATGTCTTTTTAAGCCATTGCAGAAAAAAAAAAGATATTGGAAAGGTAATTCAAAAAGACAATCTTACTTTTTTGGCTTTCACACAGTACAGATACTCTCCCTATAGCCATTTCTGTGGAGATTTCTCATGCATAAATAAGCATTAACCACTAATTCGCAGTGTGAAAAGTATTATTCTGAGAAGAAACAAGGAAGATGGCCAGTGGGCCTGAGTAAATCACATGCTACTTGTATGAGTTTATCCTTATGTTTTGGATATTAGGAAACAGCAGCAAGAAATCCTGCTAAGTGCTCCCCATGCCAGCCAGACTCCCTCAGCTCCTCCAAACCATCCCTTCTCAAACCCAGCTTGGCAGGCAGGAGGGCAAGAGCTGCAGTGGTGCTAAAACAAGGGACTGCATCACTTCTTATTTTATCTTCCTTGATCACTTCATGGTCTTGCTTATAAATGCACCTTCGGCAACTGGAAGATGTTGGATGCGCCCTGAAGCCAAGAGGGATCATCTTTCAGGTGGTTTGCACAGATCCCTTTTATACAGGATATTTATATAGCTGTCATAGCGGGGGGGACTGAAAGGCTCCTAAACCCCTCAGGCTGCTCTTCCCTGGGAAGTCGTTGTGCTGGAGTGGAGCGATCCAGCTCTTCTTCAACATCTCCCCCATGTGGCACCAGCAACGTTCACAGCACACGATTCACTCCCAGCCAGGAGGAAGAGGCTGCTCCTGAGTGGGAAACACTCTGCAGTAAATCCACACCTTACTGGCCCCCAGCTTTCTCACGGTGTTGATTCACACGGTCCTTTGTCCTGGCTCCATCCCACGCGTCATTCCAAGGTTTGGTGCTTTCCCCTTCCGTAGAAATAGTGTTGATATCTTTGAACGATCAGGCAATTTCTTTATGTGAGCTCTTTATTTACTTGGGGCGCATATTCAGAGCCTCTCCGGTTAGAAAGGTGAGGGCCGTGTGCTTGAAATGTAATAGAAGAATAAGTCGGGTGACCGAGCAGCAAATTACTGGATTTTCCATAAATGCCCGTCTCCACATGCTGGAGTGGAGGTTAAGTACAGAGAACAGGTCAAAAACTACCAACAAAATAGTTAATTAAGTTTATATATCAAAAGAAAAAATCGTGGTTTCCTTATAATGAGAGTTTTCCTGTAACATTTAACTCACAGAACGAGTGGCTAATTCCATTTGTGTTAATATTAAACCAGCATACTTTTGCTTTTAGCTTAATCACTAAGCAACCAAGTTACCAGAAGAACGCAGGTTATCCAGCAATTATCCCACAAACATGTCTGGGGCTGAATTCTGACAGTGCACCATTAAAATCCACGGAGATTTTCCTGAGAGTCCCATGACAGGAATGCTAAGGATATAAAAACTGACATATGATTACATGTTAATTGGTCCCAATCCCATTTGTGGTTCCAGTCCCATTCAAAGCCTTTTAATTCATGGAAGAGTTGGGCAGGAATGATAGCACCAATTATTGCTAAGAGGTACCAAGGTGCATTACTTGATATTTATTATTAACAGCATCTTTTAAAGCAATTTTCATCCTAAGGATCTCAAAGCTTTTACACATTAATGAATGAAGAGCCTCACACGATCACTGTGAAGTAGGCAAATATTATTCCCAACTCACAGATAAATGAGGAGGATGGGAATTAAATTACATCCCTAAATTTGTGCAACGGATAAAAGACACCTTTTCCCTGAAGGAAGAGCAGATCTGCAGTGGTGACAGGGTCTTGCAACCAGTGAATCCATCTCCTTGCTGGGAAAAATTGGAGTCCAGAGAAAATCTGCAGTTTGCCAAAGCTCTGTGCAAACGAAATCAAAGGGAATGTATCTACCATGGATGCTTTCCTAGGAAGGAGCTGAGCCTACAGCCTAGAAGGAGTTAAAGTATAAAGGATTACCACATCTGGACAAGATCTGTTGCCCGGGTTAACTCACAAGGCTGTCTGGAATATTTTTGCAGGAATAGCAGCCCAGCATCCACTTTCAAAGACCAGCTCTTCCATTTGAATTTGTTTTCCAAAACAAGACAGCTTTTGCTTACAAAATTAGCTCCCTACCCAGCATCCGAGGCAGGAATATGGAGAAACAGCTTAATTTTTATCAAGCAAGTGCTTAAAGCAACTGTTGATATATGGGGAGAGAACGCAAGTGCTTGCTCTGTCTCGCAGAGCCATTAAATATTTATTGGTCTTTCTGAGACAAAAATACAAATGTAAAGCTTGGCTGGCTCCCACCTCCTGCTGGGCTCAGCCTGGTGACCCCTGAGCTCACAGGTTGGAGGGGGAGTTTGCAGCTGACTCCGGAGAAGGATTTGCTTTGGGATGGAGCTCTCGGACTTCCCAGTGGCTTGGTCCAGCACCAGGGTGCAGCTGCAGCTCACCTCAGGCTGAGGCGAGGCTTTAGCTCATTTGCTGACTGGAAATGGAGCAGGAGACTCTCCAGGCAGGAGAGAACACATTGAGGGAATAGAACACATTTTCCTGAGTCTTCACATCCTGTGCTTCCCAAGCGCCGAGTGAGGCTAACTGGGATTTTCTGTCTCATTTGCTGGCTGCACAATTGGGGTTTTCTTCTGTTATTAACTGAAAAATCTGCATTGCTGATAAACTGCTGCGATAGCAGATACGTTCTGGTCTCTCCTAATTGCTTCTTCTACATTTGTGAAGATACTCATCGTTCCTCTCTCATGAACTCCAATTAAAGCTTGCAGAGCTCTTACACACCCCTCGCTCATGAATACACATCGTGTTTTAAGTGAGACAAAATTGTCACCACTTCTTCCGTGTTCAACAGGACTCTGCAAATGAAACACCCTGTCCTGAACCACTGTCTCAGAGGTGTGAGGGCCTTTTGTGAAGGAATCACAGAAACTGGAATTCTGGAATTACCTGGATATGAATTCAATTTACAATATCCAGTATCTGCAGAGATCTGGCTGCAGAGATCCTGGCTTCTTTATGTATTTTCTCTTTTAATCAGTCCTGGCTCCCCTCTGAATTGAAGAAAGGTGTCCATCAGGTTTTCTCGGCTGCTATACCCTTGTCTATACACACACACACACACACACACACACGTATATATATATATATATATATACACATGTGTATCTTTATTTCTCTCTGAGGCACAGTGCTGAGTTGCTGCTATACAACCCCAGCCTGACCTCTCCACAGGCATGGCCATCCTCTCCTGCTAACCTCCACACCATCATAAAAACAACACTAACTTATAAGCAACTAAACAAACAACAAATCTGCTGAGAGCCTTGCTTCTGCACCCTTTAAAGGTGAGGTTATGCTCTCCTCTGTACATGTGATTTATTTTGTATTTTTTTTTGTCTTTTACTCTTGCGGGGTTGCAAATATTGAAAGCATTTCTGAGCTTTCAATAGCAATATCAAACCTAATTCGGAATAATGAGCCTTTTTCCAGTTCCAAAGGAGAGCAAAATAAGAAAGAATGAGAATGAAATCAGAACCGACCCGATGTCACCGTGCTGAACCACGCTGTACCTAGTGAATTGCCATCAACACCGGTCTTACAGCAAATGGAATTTTGGGATTCAGCACCGTTATTTAGCGATATAAATACTTCTTTGCAGTGATGGTAGGCAACAGAATCCATCCTTTGCATGGTTCCAGCTCAGGTTTGACCCCCTGAGGGGTGGGAAAAGCACAGATTGCTGCTGGGACAAAAGCTTCATAAATTTATCCTGCATCTCTCTCAGGAAAAAAAGGAGCTGATCTTTCTCCAAGGCTGCAACTCCCATTTTTACAATCATTTTGTAAACTTCCTTATCCTGAGTCTTGGCTCAGGCACTTTACGGGTTTTCAATCAGGCATGACCACCAGGAGGGATGGGACCCACCACTTGTGGGTCACTGAGGGTGTGCTGGTAGAGAGAGCAGCACAGTCCAGCTCACCTGAGTTAGGGTTGTCTCTGACCCCTCATTATGCAGCACATCATTCTCCAAATAAATTGAATTAATAGAGGCAGCCCACAAATGAGTTTTCCCTCCCCTCCCAGGCCATGAGAGAGGCAGCAGGTTGTCAGGTACCTGTTTAGGGACAAGCACCACAAGCCAGGCTGTGTAACTCATGTTAATGATGTTATTAGACACAATGAGGTCCTTGATGAAGCTTCAGAGGTTCTGCCTTTTATCTTCTCCTCCTTTGACACACATCAGTCTTTTGTGTTCCCTTTGAGACCTAGAGGGATCGTTAGAAGGTGTGCTGCTGGCTTGAAGCAACCAAGAAGATTCCTTCTTATGGAAATGGGATGGCAAGATTAATGTAAAAAAAATACAACATGCAGAGCAGCAAGTTTGTTTTTTGAGCTTTCCTCTGGATACACCCTGACTTGAACTGAAGCTGTTTTCCAAACCAAACCAGCTCATGGAACGTGGCAGGCTGAGATAAATGAACACCAAGATATGTGAACACCAATTTACAGCTGCATTTTGATAGTATTCCATAACAGAATTTGCATCATATCCATTTCTGCAGCCTTCGAAACACATCGGTGTGGCAGGGACGCTTTCAGAACTCCAATAATTTCAGTTTATTGAAACACAGAGCAAATCCTCCTTCCCCTGTTCTTCCTGTTGATACTGATAGGACCCACTCGCGTGAAAATAAAGGTCGTGGGGCGTTGCTCCTGAAGCTCTGCTATAAGTCTGAAGAACAGATGGTGAGAAGTGTTTAAGTAACAAACCAAGTACTGCAACAACATGGCTGGTTTTATACAACAGACCTCTGTAGAAAATAGGAACTATTTTTAAAGGTCAGTTGGGGAAATAGTTCTGCTCTGCTACCAGTTCTGCAGCAATTACCGCGGCCGTCTCCATAACAGCCTGCTCGGGAAGGCAACAGGGACCACTGGAGAAAAGATTATAAAGTAAAAGGGCTTGAGAAATTATTATTTTGTCTGGTTAGAAAGGGAGGGTAATACAAAAAGCCAAAGCCCAACAGCTGGTGGCATGTTGAATGGCTAAATGTAAGTCATGCCAACTAGGTTTTCCTTTTTTCCATAAAATGAACGACTCTCACCTTAAATGATTTATTTACAGGGTGTCAGCATCAGGCTTAAAAGGCTTAAGGTGGTGACAACTCAAATACTCAGATATTTTCCAAAGAAAAACAAGGCAATATCCTCTGTCCAAACTGGCATTAACTTCATCTGCAGAGCTGTCCTGGCAGACACCCGCTAAAGGTTTGTCCCACGAGTCAGTGAGGGCTGGAGCCGTTTGGTTCAGAGTAAAGGAAAAAAACCCCAAGTGAACAAACAAAAAAAACCACACACAAAAATGCTGCAACAGAGATTTTAAAGAAAAAATACTTCTAAGCGTAAATGAAAGTGTTCTTTCCCCTGTGATATTTGAGCAATGAGAACACTATTTTGTTAACAATTTAGGTTAGAAGTACCACCAGGTTGATTTTCTGCCTTTACCTAAGAAATAAATGAAATCCCCAGCAGAGAGGCAGTTGAATATCTCAATGCCCTCACACTCTCATGCCTAGACAGCAACTGTAACACGAGTAAATCTAAGCCAGATGCCCCACAAACCTGATCTTGTTTTTAATTCATCATTCGTGGGATGACCTCATTCAAACAGTCCAATGCAAACCCAAAGATGGTTTTGATGTCTTTTCATTCCCTCCAGAGCAACACCTGAGGATAATCACAACACTGCTGGGAAAGGCACTGAAGAGATAGTATTTCTCCCAAAGAACTTCAAATCCACTTGAAGTCAATTAAACACTTCATGGAGGGAACCAAACGGACTGAACTTCCTGAAAGCTTGGCTTTTGAGGGCAGGCATCCAGCAAAATCTCATGTGTTCCCTCATATGAGAGAGAATATTACCCTACATGTAGGGCTGGTGCTGGTGCCTGGGTGCCCCTCTTCTGTTCATTAGACAAATTCCTTCGGAAACAGCGGGATTAGAGCTGATGCACATGGCTCAGCCCTTGGATGTTGCGTGCCTTCTGCTCCATGCCAGTCCAGTCTCTCACAATTGCAATTAGAAACAGAAACTCGAGTAAAACAAATCAAAAAGTAATTTAGGCAAAGCTGGGGGGGGTGATTTAAAGTTTGAAGGTGTAATGGATTCATGTCACGTGTGTCTCAGAAGCAATAAATCCTGCTTAGGGAAATGTCTGAGGAAAAAACACTGCTCGGCTATAAAATTCCACCTCTGAGGATTATAAAACAACAGGCACAGAGCAAACATCCTTTGTGAGCATAATAGGACTGTCAGAAATGATTGACACCAGTGACAATCTATCACGGGCTGCCGTGTCTCCGCAGCAGCGCCGTGCGCGGGGCTGGCTGGCAGCAGTGGAATTGTTAATTCACTCCAGCAGCGGGCGGAGGATGGGACATGTCACGGGCCATAAATGCACCTTTCCTCTCCGCCTGATTTTGTGCACCGGCATTATCTCAGCACACCTTTCAGCTCAGACAGCACAATTCCCATTCCCCCCGGAGCCCTCCCCCCGGCCACGCAGGCTCAGGACTCAGGAAGGGAAGGTGCTGCCTGACCCAGGACCGTGCTGCAGTCCTGGCACCAACATCAGCAATGAGCGATCTGGGCGCAAAGCCCCAGCCCTCCCCCGCACGGAGGGCGCTGCTCCTTTCCCAGGGCTCTGCCAGCCCGGCAGCCAGCGCACAGACCCCGTGGCCAGGGGTTTTCGTGAGGAGGAAATCCTACCCAGGGCGTGGGATGGATGGAGAGCACCGGGGTCAAGAGATGCTGCAGATTGTAATGACTTTCATTAAATCACTGTCTGCCCTGGGCTGAATTTGAGCTGACAGCCTATTGCTGAGAGACTTCACACAGCTTATTCCCTCTCCTTGCGTGCAGTTTAACGCTGCTGACGGGGCTGATGGATCAGCAGCCCCTCAGCCAGCCCACACCACAGCCCCCAGCACCATTCTCCTACCGGCGCCACCTCGTCTGCCACCAACGCCATTTCTCTAGCCAGGAGTGCAAAAGATGCCCCCTTCTGCATGGGGAAAACCCAACTGCACATCGGAGATGAGAAGAATTTTTCCCCCTCTCAGCAGCTGTTTCTCCATGCTGTGTTTACCAACAAGTGACCTCTAATTTCCCCTATAAAGCCACAGTCACTACTGTCACAGTTGCTTGTACACCACCACCACAAAACTGAGGCATTAAAAGCAGTGAAAAATAGAGTAAATTGACAAAACAGATGGGCAAAAGAGGCTCTTCCAAGCAGCCAAGAGAGAAATAAATACGGCCTAATATATGAAGGGACTGGGCTGATGCTCAGGGGCATGGAGTCCACATTCTAACTAGTAGAAAATCCAGCTGTGAAACCCCAGGCAGGCTTCCTTGATGCCTGTGTGCTGTAGTTCCTCTTCTCCACTCTGATGAGCATCCTTGTCCTTCGTACCCCCAGTGACAGCTCGCTGAGAGAGCAGGGACCTGCCCCTTCACAGGCAGATGCACATGGTCCCCAGCACAGCCTCTTCTAAAAGCCCTCACAGCGTTTTCCAAAGTGGAAAGCTCTGCCTGTTGGTTCAATGCTTCATCTTAAGCTAAAAAAGTGACTCAAGATCAAAGTTAGATCTGTGGTGAACCCCAAACCTTTGTTTCAGCAACATCTCCTGGTGTGTGTCCAAGCACAGTTCCGAAAATGTGTCCAATTTCTCTCCATGCCAGAAGGGCAGCAGGCATGAGGCATCTCGCCCACATCGTCCCCGCCTTTTCAAAGCAGATTAATAGTGGCAGAGAAGGGAGAAATGCCCATTAACTGTCCCCTCTGACCAGTCACTCCTGCTGGGTTAACAGCCCAGCTGATTTCTACCCAAAATTTCAAGTTGGATGTTCTCTCCTCAAATTATCTACCAGTCAAAATCAGGTCCATGGCAAGAGAGGGGAGTCGAAGTGCCAAGCACTGGATTTCAGCTTGTTTTTGTACAGAGCCTCGCACAATCAATACTGTTTAGAGCTGCAGGGCTCCATCTTCCCATCAAACCACTAACTGGGAAGCAAAAAGGGCAGGGAAGGGAAGGGAAATAATTGCATCGGTGATATTTCTTCCTCCTGTGTGATTAGAGCCATAGGGCACTCTGCAGCCAGGGTTAGCATGTATTTATATTCACACACCGGTGGGGATATTCCTGTTGATATTCCTGCCAGCCGCATGTTTCTTTCATTCCTCAGAGGATTTATTTTATTGGCTTGTTTCTTTTTTTAAACGGGATGTTATCACCTGTTTACTTCCACCCTTCTACTCACCACTACCACTTCCCACCTTGTCATTCTTCCAACTTGAAAATCCCAGGCAAGAAAACATCCTGTCCTTTCTGGGAAGGGATCCAGGCTCATCATGAGGATACCAGAGCACTTGACATTTCCCCGTTGTTCTTAGCATTTCCTAATCAGTCTCTCTATCACAGGCACCAATTAATATGCATTCAGGACAGCTGATAAGTAGGAAAGCAATTCTTAGGTGCTAAAAATAGAATTCCTGCACAAGGGGATTATCAATAGGTACCTTTTTGCCCCATATTTATTTTAATCTGCCACATGCAGATGCCTGTAACCATCTCCCCACTCTCATGCCTGGCTCCCCAGAAGTATTCCAAATCTCTGGAAGTGTCCAAGGCCACTTGGACAGATTTGGATGGGGCTTGGAGCAACCGGGTCTAGTGGAAAGCGTCCCTGCCCAGGGTAGGGAGTGAAATGGGATGAGCTTTAAGGTCCCTTCCAACCCAAAATTTCCTGCCCAAAACTTCAAGCTGGATGTTCATTCCTCAAATTATCCACCAGTCAAAATCAGGTCCGTGCCAGGAGAGGGGAGTAAAAGGGCCAAGCACCGGATTTCAGCTTATGTCTGTACAGAGCCTCGCACCGGGAGGATTCCAAGGATTTCCATGGATTCTATGGAATTCTGGCATTCTGTGATTTTATTCCCACCTGCAGGGGAATCAGTAGAATCTATTCCCACTGTGGAAGCAGATCCAAAAGCAAGGTTTAACCCCTTGTGTTCTCCATGACTCCTCGACAGCATTAACTCCGGTGGCTTGGGGGCAAACGGGGGTGACTTGGCTAAAGATGTACCAAAGTGAGATCAGCACCATCCCCACCGACACCAAACCCTGAGCACAGCAGGAAGGGTTTGCTCCCTGTGCACTCCACAGCCTCCAAAGCCTGGACTGACTCCCTGTGCAAACACACACAACATTAAAATACGTGTGCCACTAACAGCAGGGATCCCCACATGCAACAAGATCCCTGCCAGCCAAAGTCATTAAGAGCAAAGGTTTTGAAAGTGAGAGAAGCAGATAAGACAAGACAACCACCAGACTCCATGTGGGAGAGCATGGAAGTAAGACAGACCATCCCCAGTCCTGGAGCGCTCAGAAGGTCTCAGGACAGCCTCAGACCTCCTCTGCCTGATTTCAGGGCTTGCCAGGGGAGAAGGGAGAGGAGACCACCCTGTTTCAAAAGAGCCCTCTGACAGAAACTGTCCTTTTCCATCCAGGCTTTGTAAATAAAGACCAAAAGGGATTATAAAAAGATAAATGCAATTAATATTTCAAAGGGTGGTTTCTGTAGGCTGAAGGAAACACTGCAACACAGCAAAGCTACAGAGAAAGAGATTTTTTGTTGAAGCAGCAAAGGCACAAAGAAACATCTGCACATCGTTTCATGACTTTTAACTGGCATTTTAGAGCTTGGCTAAACCAACAGCTCAGTTGTCTGGAGCTTCTAAAACTGGCATTCAGCACAGATGCTTAGTGGAAAGATGATTTTCTTTTGGTAGTGCTGACGCTGGATTCCCATCAATGGGGTTATTGCTGTGTTCCCATCAATGGGTACATTGCTGTATTTTCTCCCGAAATTAAGAGCCATTTTCAAGCCTGAATCTGAGGCTCAGCCCCAGCACAAGCTGCACACTCAGTGCACTGAGATATCCTTCCCACAGCTGCAGATTTCAGAAGCCAAAATCAGTTTTAAAGAAGAGTCCGCAATTAAAGTTCTCCACTGCTAAAACTGCACATAAAAAGGACACATTCCTCCATATCCGTGGAATGTGCCTTCCTCACATCCCAACACACGTGTGTGTATTGATCCCCTACCTGTGCATCCATCAGGAGGTGCCTCATCAGCATCATGGCACTTTTCAGAGATTCCTTCTCACTGGGCAAAAAGGCATCTTCGTCCTCGTCCAGGGTTTTTGACTTGTTGACCATAAAATGGGAGATCTGGTCATTCAAGGAATGCAGTGATTCAACAGCTGTGGAGACAGAGAGGGAAAGCAAAAAGCAGGAATGAAACCATGCTGGAGGAAGCCAACATAATTTTTTCAGTTTGAGATGAGTGTCATTTGCTCTGGGAAAGTGTAGCTGGAAATAATTGGTCCCCATTACCTCCCCTGGATTCTCCTGAGAGGACCAGCAAAGGCATCATACAGACAGGGGCACGAGGCCCTGAGCAACCCGCTCCAGTGGAAAGTGTCCCTGCTCGTGGCAGGGTGGGTGGGAATGAGGTGGTGTTTAAGGCTGCTTCCAACCCAAATCATTCCAGGATTCTATGATTGTGTTTCTAATCTCAAGTAATAGGGCATGGCTGAAGTAAAAATAAGGAAAAAAATTAAGTCAGTCTCTTGACTACCAGCCCAGAGACCTGCCTCTCTGATGTGCAGGGACCCAGAACTTCAGACAACATGAAGGATAGAAGCTGAGAAAATTGGTTTTTTATTAGCTAGAGTAGGAGTGAGTCAGACCAACAACTAAAATATTGCTCATTTTCTTTCTCCAAATTATCGGTATTTGAATCACTGTAATCTTTTAAATTCTCCTTCGTGGGTTCAAACCCCAGGCATTATATGTGAGATTCTGCTCCCAGTCATGCACATCAGAAATCACCACCTCCATGGCTCCCAGAAACCCCCCAGCAATTTCACACACTTCATGAAGCTGAATTTATATATGAACCAATGGTCACATTTATTTCCACCCAGAGTGAAAAGCTCTGGACTTCTACAGATTTGAAAAATCTGTGCTGCAATTTGCTTTTCAACCATCGCGAGTTTGGAGGTTTCATTTTTACTGCCGGATCATTAAACAAATGAGGCCCAAATAATTCTTCAGCGTATTTTCTTTGTGCTGGTGGCTCAGGCAGTGGAGCCCTTTGATAAGCTCAGAGTAACACATCACTGTCACACCCGGAACGTGCTGCAAATCCTGCCTCGCTCAGGCTGTTTATGGATAAAGCAATGTGTTATTTAGGACTCTCTGACAAACTGATCTTAAGAACACCATTTGAAATACACTCGACCTAGTTCTGTCTAAAGAAGATCTTACCACAAAATTTGAAGTAGTAAAGATTAGCCAGAAACCACTCATTCAGGAGCAAATCTTCCCCAGACAAAAGGGCCATAACAAATCACAGTTACGTGTCCAAAATGCAGGAGGGAAAGAGCAGAATCCTCCTTACTGAGAGGCTTTATTTTTCATTAAAATAATAAAATAAAATCTGTGCCTGGCAGTGCCTTGGTGAGGGGACTGGGAGGACTCCCAGTGCTCAGGGTGTTCATGTACCTCTTGCTAATAGAAAAGGGGTTTGAGGCTCACTGTGATGGAGGGTCCATTTTAAACCACAGCATAAGTCATAGAATCATACAGTGAATGATGGAATGGTTTGGATTGGAAGGGATCTTAAAGATCATCCCACTCCACCCCATGCCATGGGCAGGGACAACTATCCCAGGGTGCTCCCAGCCACATCCAACCTGGCCTTGAACATTTCCGGGGATGGGGCAGCCACGGGTCCTCTGGGCACCCTGTGACTGCATAGCAATTGTACTGCTGGGTGGGTCTCATGTGCACCCCACAGTCCTGCTTGTCACAAGCCAGCCCAGCCTCATCTCTGTGACCCAAACACCTCCTGCTCATGGGTCCCGGCCCGTGGAGCTGGAAGTTCCCAGAGGGATGCTCTGAGGAGGACATGGGGCCTGGGGAGCAGCGGGGCACAAAGGGGTGGTGGAAACCACGTGTAGCTAAACTTCTCCAAGTCACCATTAACAAATCATTTTGTAATCATATGTCCTCACACCAACCAACACTTATGAGCCCAGGGAGCTGCAGGTTTTCCATCCAGGAGAGCAGCAGGCGCACAGCTGGACACAGGCAGCAGCGGCTTGATTTTCTTATCACTTCTAGACTGAACTAGCATCTCTATCAGACATGTCAGGCCTGAAAGCCATCTCCCCAGCACTAATGCACCAATATTGATTCATCCCATCCTTTCTGACCCATGAGGAATTGAGGACAGATCATTTTTTTCCTACTCTGAAATTTTGGCTGGAGCCCTAAGCCCACATCTGCTTTCAGTAATACAAATGTACACCAGAGTTCTCCTCCTCGAGCTGGTGGCTCCCTTCCAGATTTACATAGACTGTGACCAGAAACTGGTACATGGAGAACTTCTCCCAGGCTTTCTGATTTTAAAGAAATTCAAAACAAACTAAATTATATTATTCTAAATTATTCCAACGTCCTTATCTGAAGCTGGAGCTCTACCTTCTCCGATATTTCTTCTCTTTCTCTTTGGGAAGTTTAGAGCTGTTGGAGCAGAATGTGGCACATGAAGCTCAGGGGGGCAAATGCTTCTCTCATTTGTAATTCTTTAGGTTTAGAGAGATGCCAGAGAAATCAGAACAAAATTTTCCAGTAAGAATGTGGGAAAAGCAGATCAGTATTGACTTGAACCAATTTTTAGAGGGATCTGCCACAGTGCTGTGTTTATACTCTGCTTAGCAAAACAAATCTTTTCCCATGAGCACAATGGAAACTGTATTGAAAAATAAAATCCTCTGAGTCTTCCTCCTGAAAATAAAAGAGGCATTCCCAAACCTCCAGCCTACACACACAGTGAAAACAAAGCTGAAAAGACCAAACCATTCCTGACACTATTTTTCTGGAAGTCCTGTGTCACTCTGCAACACAGCTTCCAAAGGGGCCTTCCTATAAGCAGAAGAAATCTGATATTTATCATTTAAATCAAGAGAAACTTCCTGCCTTTTGCCCACTAAAAATCTAAAGGAGAAGGATAATGAGGCAAACCCTTCGTCTCTCACAATGTTATAGCTCAGACGTTTCTGCTGAGCAACGCTTCCACTAACCCAGACAGTTCTTTGTGAAAACATAAAATTCTTTTTAAAGGAAAAAAATATGGACCTCAGGTATAAACACAGGTATGTTCAATGGAGATTAAAAGATACTTCTTGGTCCCCTAAAAAAAAAAAAAAAAAAGATAAAAAGGAAGACAACACCTTTCCCTTGCTGTGTCATTCCCCTTGGCTCAAGATTGATAACACATCAGTAACGCTGCAAGTGAGACAACCAGCTAAATAAAAGTTACAGCTGTCAAAGTCCTGTCAGCATCCCAGCTCTTCCCATTCCAATATCATCATTTCCTCACTGTGAGGTCCAATTTCAAGAAGTGAAGAAACCACAACAATCCTCTGTTAGCGCTTTGACATCACCCCAAAGAGAGATCAAGCAGTCTTGGAGGGGGATGTGGCTTCTGCCCGCTGCTGTCAGAGATGATGTGCTGTGCTGGGGTGCTCAGGTGAGGACCATTTGCCACCCCCAGAAGCAAGAATGGGTCGACAAAGTTGGTTTTCTGCAGGGCAGAATCACCAGAGCCTGAAGGACATGCAGGAGAAAAAGGAAATTGCTTTCTGCCGGAGACGAGGGAAAAATTATACTTGTGCCAAAAACTCATTCAAGGAAGAGGCTGAAGCAATAAAGTTGTTCCAGGAGACCCCATTTTATACACTCCAGCTACTGCCCAGATGAGCACAAAATAAAATAAAGCATAGATAATATATCCTGAGATCTACTGACAAAAGCCAGCAGAGTCTAAAATTAATTCTCGGCAACAGGAGTGAGTAAATGAAAGAGGACGGACACGATCATAATTTTATCAAGGGAGGCTGTGTAAGGATTCCTGGGCTCCTCGGCCAACTCTGCTACACGGAAATAGAGAAGACGTGTAAGTCTGACACAGAAGTGTGAGCAGTCAGCTCACACCATTGGAGATCTGCTCCCACGGAGAGAAAAGTCAGAAAGCTGCGCGGTGTGGACGGATCCTTTGAAAAGCCATCCCAACGGAGCGGCGCTCAGAGCTCCGGGCTGCCAGGGAAACCTCACTGGCTAACGAGGCCCTCGGAGTGTCTGCACAGACAGGGATGTGTGTGGGCACATTGTGCAATTCATTAGTGTTTAATGCTACCAAAGAGCTTCTCGAGTAACAGCCACGGGGGTTGTTTTCCAGTGAGGAAAAAGAAAACCCTCGAAGCACTTCAGGCCTTCGCTGTCTGAGCTCTCCCAGTATTTTTTGCAGGGCCACTCCAGAGCCAGACTCAGGGCTCAGTAACATGAGGAGCTCCGAGTGTCCAAATGCCTTCCAGCATCTCCCACGTTATGGAACCATGGAATGGTTTGGGTTGGAAGAGCTCTAACAGATCATCCCATTCTACCCCTCCTGCCATGGGCAGGGACACCTTCCACAGGTTGCTCCAAGCCCTGTCCAACCTGGCCTTGGACACTCCCAGGGATGGGGCAGCCACAGCTGGGCCTCCCCACCCTCACAGGGAAGGATTCCTTCCCAATATCCCATCCAACCCTGCCCTCCAGCAGTGGGAAGCCATTCCCTGTGTCCTGTCACTCCATCCCTTGTCCAAAGTCCCTCTCCAGTTCTCTTGGAGCCCCTTTAGGCACTGGAAGGGCTCTAAGGTCTCCCCAGAGCCTTCTTTTCTCCTGGCTGGACAACCCCAATTGAATTGCTGATTTATAACTTCCAGTAGAAACCTCTTTTTGAGGTTTTTGTAGAGTAGGTAAAACCAATTTGCTCAGGTGATTGACTACATATCTTTAACTCTTTTTTTAAAATCAAATTATAACCTTCTGTGTGATTTCAGTCCCATGAATTATGGTGGATGCTCTCATTCCCTTGAAGGAGGTGAGAAGGGAAACTTCCCCTCCTGCTGCCTGGGCAACCCACAGGTTTGGGGCATTGAAAGCACGGAGAGGCCGAGGGCACACGGATCAGCAGCATGTTCTGCTTTCTCTAAATCTCAGCCAGTTCTCATCCCTGCCTGCAAAATCTTCTCCTGTCTGCACAGGTTTTGGGAGAAATTAAGAATGTTCTTGTGAAAACTCCAAATCCTGCCTTTGGAACCAATAAACAGCCAGCCCTGCAGCCTTGGAAATTCAAGGCAGTTTGGGTTACGACATGTAGACACTACAGTGTGTAAAAATAAGATATTTATAAGGCTAAATTATAAATAAATCCTGCTGTTATTTATATTATTGAGGTTGGCTGATGTGTTTTCTCCTGGGCCTAGAAAAAAGAGGACATGCAAGACATGCAACAGTTCATTTTTGCTAGATTAATGATTCTGATTAGGAAGCCTTTCCTGCTGTAGCATTTGCTAATTGCATTTGGACACATCAATGAATTTATTCGCTTAGCAGTAGAACAAAACTCCTTTTGTAAAAGCCAAGCTCATGGAATCATAGAGCCATAGAATCATGGAATCATAGAATCATTAAGGTTGGACAGGGCCCCCAAGATCATCAAGCCCAACCTTCAACCAAGTACCCCTACGTTCCTTAACCCACATCACAAAGTGCCATCTCTGCTCAATTTTTAAACATTTTTATAGATGGTGACTCCACCACTAGCCTGGGGAGCCTGTTCCAATGCTTTCCACCCCTACAGTGAAGAAATTTTTCCTACTATCCAATCTGTTCCCCTCTCTTGAGCCAGTCTTACAGTGGTTAACACCTCTCACTTCCAGCCAGGTGAGAAGCTGGTCTGCAAAGCTGCAACGCCCACAGGCATCAGGATCACAAGGCAGCAGCTCTGAGCACACGGAGCCCATTTTCCTCTACCCAGGCTGTCCTGCGTCTTTGCAGCTGGAAAATCCACCCTGAGCCATCTGCCCCATCCATGTGCCTGTGCCAGACGCTGTTGACAGACGCAGCCTTACAGAAACACTGGGAAGATCTCAATCCCAACCACTCCAGAAATATTTTCTCCTGTTATTGCTAAGAAGAGACCTACAGCTTTTTCCTTCCTTTGTGGCCTTTAACTTGTTTCAAAGGAGGCATTCAATGAGCCCCCTCGCAGGAATAATTTACCACACCATTAAGTGAAAAAAAAAATATCTGGTGTCTGCATTAGGGGCTCAATCACCTTTCAAGAAACACTGCAAAGAACCCATTACAGTAATTACTGACGAGCTGGTCTCTCTGGGCTGTGAATGGTTTGTGTGTAACTGGCAAAGAGCTGCGTTCAGAGCTTCCCAGATGCAAAAGAAAGCCATCAGAGCAATAAATGGCACTAGAGTTCCAGAGGAAAACATGCTCAGCAATAAAGCTGGCCATTTTTTCAGCTTATTAGTTTCTCTTTACAAACCCGACCTTTTTGGAAATGAAAATAACACCAAGAAGTGGAGCTCTGCAGGATAGGAGCAGCTTTTTAATAATTGAAGTTTTTCATTGACATCTCCCTTATGGTGCAGAAGCTTCTTTCAAAGTTGGACTTTGAACCACTTCAATAAAATGTCAATTTTGCATTGTTTTGATATGTTTTGAATCCAGCAACACAGAAATAAATTTTGTCATTTCTCTTTATGCTCCTTCTCCATTTAAAAGCCCTTATTTGAGCAGAAAAAGGACGTGAGTTCCAGACCCATCTGCAAGGACAGATGTCCATATTCTCCTTGGAGAAACCACCTGTTACTAAAAAAATTCCTATTAATGTATGCAAGACATATCTGAAGTGAGTAGGGGAAGATGAGCTGTTGTATTTTGCTATGTCTGAGGTTTTTTTAATCTTCCCTTTGGAAAGGACTTTTCTTCTTTGCCTCAGTTTCTTCAGCTCTAAATCACAGCTAATGATAGCAGTAAATGAACTTCACTAGAATCTGGCCAAAATTTTAAAAATGAAAAGGCTCAGTGTTTCACTAAAACACTGCCAGGGCCATTTAGAAAATAAACAATATTTTCCTCTTTGGGAAAAATCTCACTAGAGCTACGAGAACATCATCCAGATGAAGTGATCCCATCCCTAAAAACTTGCTTATTCACTCCAGCTGTATTAGTTAAACTAATAAACATTATAATAAAAAAAAATACCACTCACCCTAGAAGAAAGAAAACCAAATTAGTATAAATTCCCCTGTTATGTTTATGATTATGATGGGAAAATGGAGTTGGAGCAGAGGCTGAAGCAGCTGGGATGGGGTCCTGCTGCTTTGGGCAGTGCCTTGAGCTGAAAGAGCCCACGACTCCACCAGCAAACCAGACTCCAAACTTTATGGCTGGGCTGTTGTTGTTTACAGAAATATTCGAGATGCTGAATTCCCCAGAGAGCTGCAAACTGCCAGGCCAGGAACAATGTCAAACTTTGAGAAATGCGGCAGGCAGGGCGCCAAACCAGCAAATCCAACTCCTGCAAGAGAAACTCCATTCAAACTTGCCAAGAACCAAAACAACCTTTCCAAAGGCAGACACGGCACGGTGACGCCCGGCTTTACAGCTGCTGCTTGCTCCTTTCTGTTGGGCAATCATTCATTTGTCACCTCCACGGCTGACTGTGCAACTCTTATATTCCAGAAACAATAGCTGCTTTATTTAGATGAGAAGGAAGAGAACAACAGAAATTCCGGGTGCCAACACCAGGATCAGACATCCAGCTGCGGTGAGCTGGCTCTGGAGGAGCGATGCCCATCTGTGCTCACATAAAAGGTCTTGGATGGGGTTCCCACTTCACCCAAAACGAGCTCCAGGATCTTGGCTGGGTCACCTAAACCCTCAACACTTCAGTTCCCATCTGTCACACCCATTCTGCAGCCCGTGGAAATGTCACGCACCACAAAGGGGAGATGCCACCGCCAGTAAGGGACTTGTTTGGCTTTTTCCCGATATTCAGCTACAAGCTGGGAATTGTTCTGCTTTAACAAGGAGCTCCTGGTGCAAACAGGATGCTCCATCTCCTTGGTGTCAAAGGTGAAAGAAAACCCTTCCTGAAGGGAATTCAACAAATCACAGGCTTTTCTGGGGTTTGAATGAACTGAAAGTGTTAGAAGACAACTGAGCTTTGTTTCCCACCAAATATATGGAAGAGACTGAAGTTTTATGTGTTGTTGTGAGTGTTAAGAGACCAATTAATACTGTCTTGCTAATCTGCTCAGGTTGCAATAATGAGAGAGGGTCACCAGAAATCCTGAAAGGGGCTTAAAAAACAAGATGTAAAAATCACACAAACTGGGTTTGTTCACATCAGCTCCTGGAGATCTTTGTTTCGCCTGCCCTTAGGATGGCACTTCTTTTAACCAGAAATGTTAGAAACAAAAGAAAAACCAAACCAAAACAAAGCACCAGATTTGTCACATCAGAAAAATGTCAACGATTCTGAGACTTCAATAAAGTCATGAAAACTGGCAACCTGCAAATCTCTCCCTGCGTGTGTCTGTATTTGTTCACAGATAAAAGAAGGGATGGAGAATACTGTTAAAGCAAGTATTTAAATTTCCTTGGGAGCTGCCTTCTTGAGCAGCTCTGCTGCTTAAAACCTTGGATGTGACACTAACAAAATGCTGGGCTTAGCAATTCTACCTTAGAAAAAAACCCTTTATTGGCAGAGCATTAGAAAAAGCTGAAATTCAAACAGTGGAAACACGGGTTGATAAACCTCGGCTGAGTACAGTGGATCAGAGGGTCAAGTTTTATCAAGCACTCACACAAACCCAGCTGTCTCAGGGAGCCTGGGAGGGGGATTTAGCTCCTGCTGCAGATAAAGGTGATGCTGAGGACCACACCAGGTGCTCCATCAGCACCGGCCCTGCCGGCAGAGCCCCCGCACAGCTCCTGACTGATAATTGCTGTATTCCCACATTTCCTTCCCATCCCTTCCCATTCATCCACAGCAACAGCATCAATTCCTTTTGAAGACTGAGAAATCCACACCTTTTTTTATTCATCTAAACCATTCGACTCATGGGATGACGTCACCTATGGATGTACAATACCCTGGATATTTTGGATTAGTTGCAATTCGTGCAATTTCGTGGTTCCTGTGTCCGTTACTGCCTGATTTTGACTTGTATCATTGCAGCCAATGTCCCCAACCCTATTTATGTGGAACAAAAATAACTATCTAGAAAATAAAGATAAAATGAGACTATATTCAGCATTTAATAACCCTGACATGATTACATCTTTGGAGCAAAATCTTCACATTCAAGACATTTCTTCAGTGTGTCATTTATTTTTATGGGCCCAAAACTGAATAATCTCCTCCTAAAATAAAGCAGATTTTTTCAGACCAGTGTTTAAACTTGTTATTTCTGTAAACTACATCTATAAAATGCAGCAAAAGAGTATTTTTTTCCTAAAGAATATTATCCTGTGATCAGTTTTGTCTGTATCCACAGCTTCAGACTTAATGTTCCCTGTAAGTAAGAACAAGTCATGCAAGCAGCAGGTTTCGAAGTTGTGCCAGCGAGTAATAGGAAAAAATTCTTCACCTAAAGGGGGGTCAGGCACTGAAACAGGCTGTCCAGGAAAGTGGTGGAATCATCATCCCTAGAAATACTCAAAGTGGGAGTGGCAGTTGGGGAGGTGCCCACACAGGAAATGCATCAAACTGTTCTGGGTTGTTTTTTTCACTGAAAAACCCACAAGTTTTTAAGGGCATGTCAATGGGAAGGTTTCATTTAGAAAACATGCAAGTCCTGATGATGGTTCAGAGCACCCTCCTCCAGTGTTTTGGATGGCATTTTAACAGAACTCCGTGGGCACTTCCCATTTCTTTTCAGTCATGTTGTTTTCATTCTACCTGAGCATGATCATTTGTCAAAATTATGGCATTTCCAACAAAAAACAAGTAGGGTATTCAGTAGTAATTACAGAGTATTCAAATGTTTGTCTCAGTTGGAATCATTATTTTTTATCTCTTAGGTTTTCTAGATGGTCCTGTGAAGCTGCTTTTAGCACTGTTGTATCCAGTGGGATGTGCAGGGGCAAGGCAGCAACTCCCCTTTTTTCGTGTAGTAAAGCTTCATGTCACAATAAGTGGATTTTTCTTCCTGATGGCCAGGGGGGAAATAATTTGTTCCTGAATTTCCCTACCTGCGGAAAACAATGTCTTCTTTGTTTTGGGTTCCCTGGGTTTTGTGATTTAGCTCTGAACCTTGACTTCATGGCCAAGCGATTTTATATCTGAATTACTCACTCTGCATTTGTAAACTTTGCTTGTGGCATTTATTTCAGCAATTTGAAGGCAATGCCAAATATCCCTGTAGACAGGGATAACATATATTGCATTAACCTCCTTTCCTCACTTTCATCTGTAGCCTTTGCAGCAGGATTGTTTGGTAAAGCAATGAAATTAAACTTCATTAAAGGACAAGAGGAGTGACTGTCACCAGTATGGGACTGGGGAAGCAGCATTTTGCAGGCAGCACTTGGAAGGGCTGGGATTTTCCAGCAGTCATGTCCCTGTGCCGGGTCCAAGTGAGGAGCTCGGGCTGCAGCCAGGCACAGGGAGGGATGAGATCACTGCAGTGCCCCGGCAGGAGCGAGGCAGGTGAAACCACAACAGCAGCAGAGCAGGAGATATTTAAAACCCTCCCTCTTCTCCGTGACATGGAGAATTCGGTAAATAGAAAAGGTTTTCATTAAAACATTCAAAACTCCCTGAAGCGACTCAGGGACTCATGTTGTTTTCAAACCTGCCCTCAGTTCTTGGGCTCCTGATGTAACTGAGGCATTTCAGTGTCTAACTTGCTTTTCAGGATGGGGCTTTGTGGCGGTGGTCCAGCCCCTTGCATTTAAAGTGAGTGACACCCCGTGGGTGAACTTCTCTGCCCAGGATTCCACCCTTGAGGAGAATCCTGAGGGAGACGCAGAGGTTTGATATCCACGCCCACGAGACGCCACTCACATCTCATCTCCACCCTGTTTCCAGACCTTTCTTCCCTCCTTGGTTCCGGATTGGTCCCACTGGTTCATGTTTTAGAATAAGTTCATATACTATGCAATTAGTTTCTAGAAAGATCTTAAGGGCTCCGTTTTGGATTTGATGTCCCAAGTCTGTCCCTCCTCTCCTGTCCCCTGAGTGGTCAGTGTTAACCCTTGTCATTCCCTGGTTGGTTACCTCCGCTGTTCCTTCCCCCCGTTCTTCTGCCCTTAAAAACCTTTGTTCCACGCTTGAAGGGGGCTGTTTGCTGGCTCCTGCCCGTGCCGCGTTTCCTCCGTCCCTCGAGGGACGAGAAATAAAGCCTGGGTATACAGCCACAAGCAGCCGGGCTCTCTCCTTCTCGCCTCTGCCGTCGCTCAGAAACAGCTACCGGCGTAACCTGCGAAAAGCCGTTTGCCACGCAGTTCCCTGCGGAACTTCCACCCGGCCCCTGTGGATCCAAGAACTAAAAGCCCCAGAGCCCACTGTCAGCTCTGAGGGCATCAGATCACACTGCTGCCCGCCAGGCTTGGGCAAGGAATCGGTCGGTGCGGCAGGGCTTAAACACTCCCGAAAGGGCAGGTCAAGGCAGGCATCCAACCCTGGGGGTCCAGCCCTCGATGGGTGGGACATGCCCCAAAATGAGTCACAAGGACTCACACTGAGCTGCTGCCACCCTCAGCCTGCCCTCACAGCCTGACAAACCCCTGGGGCTGGGACACATCCTGCAGCCTCACTGCTCGGGTCCTGGGCAGCTCCAACTGCCTTTCCCTCGGTGGCAGCGAGAATGACACCGTTTCTGAGAGCCTCTCATCTTCCTGAGGCTCCTGAACCTCTGTAAACACCAACATTAGCATTTAAAGTTAATTCTGTTAATAACCCAGCCTGTCGCTCTGCTCCCCAGCAGCTGCCCAAGGGAACAACCATTCTCTTTGGCACAGAATTTTGATGGATGAAGGGAAAGCATTTAATTTTGACACTTGATTGACAGAAGATGTCCCTGCTAATTATGGCTAAAAGACAGAACAGAGGAAAGTGATAATAGAGCTCCATCAACTAATTTTGGTGTCATATTGAGTGTGACCAGAGACCACACAGTGCAAGAGATTTATTTACTCTATTTCCTATGAAGTCAGGGTGAGATCAGCAACAAGCCTGCTCAATTTCAATACCAATGCAAAATACTGTGTGGTGTAAAGAAGAAGCAACCCCCTAAACAGCCACCTCTGCTCTCTCCAGTGGAGCTTCAAGGTCTTTGGTGAACTTCATCCTAATCAGAATGACGTGTCTTTCCTCTGAATTGCTGTTTCTCAGTGTCTCACAATGATTTCAGAAGGCCAACCTGACACGAGCTGCATCAGCAACACGTGGGTGAAATGCTGGGCTCCAGATACCCAAGGGACTGCACTGCCAGCTTGGGGAAGGGAAAAGCCCTGGGAAACCTGAGCATAAAGAGGACCCCTGGTCTTTAGAAACCCCATCTTCATCTCCAGCTTCCAGCATTTTTCTTCCACCCACACATCAGAAATAAGGAACAGGAACTATGTTGCTTGCCTGGTGTCAAACCCAGAGCAGGCACTGGGACAAACACACTCCCTGCAAACCAAGTCTCATCAAGCCTGTAAGGACTCAGTGCAGGGTTCCTTGGCCCTCCCACACAAATGTCAGACAAAGAGAGGGTGGTGGCTGAAGGAACTTCCCACAACAGAGGCATTTGGTTTCATCCCTACGGATTTCTGCACCCCATTAAAAAGAAAACGACCTGTTTCCTGCCTCCCTGCTGAGGCAGATTTCCCTCACCTGAACATCGCTCTCTGCTCTTCTTTCCAGGTTTGCCATGGCAACGAGAAAACTGCGTGTTACCAGTGTAAAACAGATGGGTTATGCTTTTAAATTGTCTCTGTGTCTCTAGCCAGGTGATGATATCTCCTGGATACGAGACATTTAGGACCAGGAACTCGCTGCAGCACGGCCAGTCCCAGACAGCAAATACGTAATGGACTGCAGGCACCTGCCAAGGACAGGAGGAGGTTCATGACTTCAGAAAGAGAGGGCTAAAGTGGGTAGAAAACAGGGGAAATTGGATTCCCACTGCATTTTGCCGAGGGCTGAGCCAGGCAAGCTGAGAGCAGAGCACACCCTGCTCTGGACAAGCCAAGAGGCTGAAACACGAGCGTTTCCACCAGGGAGGAACTCGCCAAACTGCAAAAGGACATTACGGAGCCAAGCCAGGGTTTCTTAGCAACAGCATCGCATACAGGGCCATTAACTCCGAATTCCTCCCGCTAAATCCCGAGCTAGGAAAACCTTCAGACGCTTATTGATAGCTGGAGTTAAAACCTGTTTTGTTCAGTCTGATAAAAGGGGGAATCAAAGGTAGCCAGTGAAAGGCAAAGACTATAAATGACTGGATTTTGGGGAGGTTTCTCTGGATGTCCCAGAGGTGCTGGACCCGCAGCTGGCTCATAATTAGGCTTTGGAGAGCTCGTGGCAGGTATCTACAACTGCCTCAGCTGGAGCAGGTCTTGCAGTTCTGCTGGAGGATTGGTTCAGCCAAGAAGGCAACTAAAAAGCAGCTCATAAAACAGAGGAAAAACAACACAGAGAGAGACTCAGAGGGCAAGCAGTGATTCACGTACTACAGGAGTTTGATTCTCCCCAGCAAAGTGCTTCGTATTTGTGGGGCTCCATTGACTCATTTCATTGCCACTACTCCTGATTTAGTGGTGGCACAGCAGCTCAAACCACAGCCAGACCAGAGCAGGTGACCAGGAGGCTCCTCCTGTTCCCTTCTAAACACCATTTGCAATATTTCTGTTCTGATTGTAACAGAAAGCAACCGGTGACTTTATTTCCCCCCTAAGTAGCTCTTTATTTTCTCGTAGCCCAACAGCCTGAACAGCTCTGATTTGGTTTTGGAAAGCTGCAGCTTAAATGCAGCTGAGCTCAGACTGAAAACACCATAGTGAGAATCAAAGTGTGTACTTTTACCACATTTCAAAGACGATTTTAAGACACTTCCCAGGGAGGTGGGAGACAGATTCTGTTTGAACCATCTCAGAGCTGGAATGTATGGAGCTGGTGACACTGTGCTCACACAGAAAGCACAAACATACCCCGGGTATCTCTCTGTAGTGTCTTAAATATCACATTTTCACAGTCGAGTCAGACTACACATAGTCATCATGTTGCTCATTAAAAGGGCCCTTTTGCTGCTGATCACTGAGTTATTTTCAGAGGTTATGAAGTCAGCGTGAGAAAAAGGCAAGATAAGTTCATTCGTAGGGTCTCTCAGTGCACTGGAAAGCTCCCTCCTTTTAAAAGGTCAGCTCATTTTGGGTTGTCTGTTTGCACCAATTTTTAGAACTCAAGTCTTGCCCTTCCTCCAAGGGAAACAAATGGGAAACCTGTCCCAGATGCAGTTCTCAGTGACACACATATGTTACTTTTATTTGGAAAGCAAGACACCTTGTAAAATTTTGCTGTGATTTTGATTCATTTCTCTGTATTAATACCTTCTGAAGTAAGCACCTTAAAATTACACTACAAAATACTCTCACTGGTATTTTGACGAGAATAAAGGCTAGATTTAAATCTACAAAATAACACACGGCAGAGAAGCAGCCATGGTCAAGAAGTAATTTGCTGGCACAATCTACAGCACCATCTGCCTAAAGCATATTTAGGTGCCAGTTACGGTGCTCAGGTCCACTGGATCCACCGGGTACATTCCTCAGCCGCGGAGCAAATCCTCCCAATCCCTTTGTAATTTGCATGAGAAGTCAGAATGATAAACTCCTTAATAATGCCAGCAGATAGCACGCACGGAGCTAGAGGAGATACAGGTTTCTTTAATGAAAAGAACATGAGGTTTATCATGTTTTTGCTATTAAACCCTGACGAGATTAGGCTAATGAAAAGCAAAAACAGCCTCCCTCCCCCCAGGATTGCTCCTCAGCCTCAGAAATGTTTGCAGTGAGAATATCAGACATCTTCTCATGGGTTTTCCTCCTTGTGTGACAAGAACGGCGCTGCCACTGCCACCACAAATTAACATTTAGGTGTAAGACCTCAATGTTGTGGCTTCTTGCACAGCGTCCTCTTGTTACTCTTTGTAATGACTTTTATTTATATGTTAAAAATAAATAAATATAATTTAAATAGAAATAAGTATAAGGGAGAGCATATAAGGCTTTTTTTTGGCCACATCTTAAACCCCCCCAATAGTTCCCATCCTGGGAAGAACTTTCATTAGTGCATGTTTCCATACCAAGACGAAAGAAGTGTGTGAGGTTAAAGTTTTCCCTGGAAAAGAAGATGATCTCCAGCTGTTAATGCCATTATGTTCCTATTCATTAGCATCTCTGGAAGCTGACAAATATGTTTTTAATGACATTTTTCCCCCTTAATGCTTTTTAAAGTATTTTTCCCTTACTGCAGTGCTAATAAGGTGTAAAAGTCCTGTCCTGAAACCATTCACAGTACCACAGCTCACGCTCTGCTGCAGTTTTAATGGGAAAATTTTCTAACAAATGCAAATTAAATGAAGTATTTAGTGGTACTCAGAGTCAACATGTTCACACATTAAAACTTTCCCCAGCCTATTTAGTCAGGATTTAACTTTCAGTGTGGTTTAAATAAAAACGTAGAAGAGAGTTTCAGTAAGAACTTTGCTTGGATCCAGGTAGTTTTCACTGTCACAACTCAGCTGGTGAAGGTTATATATGTATATATTTATATATATGTGTGTGTGTTTAGATATATATAAAAATAAAGCCGACTGTACTGGCTGCAGAACTATTGGCCATGTGGAGCAGCATTCAGATTGAAGCAACTCTATTTAATATTTCTTCTGCATTTGGTTGCAAAAGAATCAATTACATAAATGTACTTCGAAGGTATCCACCAAATACCGTGGTATCCTCTGTTGTTCTCTAGCAAATCAATGATCTTGGAATTGAAATAAATCTTTTTGTCCATTTTGGACAGTTTTATAATTTAGAGGCAGATTCCAGCAGGAAAGCCTTGCATCAACGCAGCTGTTTGGGGAAGATGGATGTTAGCACAATGTCAAATCTAATCAGGAATGACATGCTGCTGTTATTTGATTCTGCTTATCAAAATTATTTATCTCCAATTGCTACTTTTTGCAAAATGCTGTAAGGTGGATCATTTGTCAGTACTATCAGTGAGGGAGAAGCGTGATTACACACAATTTCTCCACCTCCGGACCATTCAAGCAAGTGCTTATTTTAATTCTTTGTAAGTACAGCATTTGAAAGCACATTTAAGTGTTTTGCTGAAGTGGGTTCTGGATAGTGATAAATGAATCATTACAAGGACAAATTACCCAAACTGGGTCATAATCGACCACACTGTGCAAACTCCAGAAGTGGAGTGGGGAAGCGGTGAGTGACTCACCCAGCGATAACGGGGAACACGCTGATTGGTGCAAATGAGTACCAAGGGCAAATGTGAAGCTATTCAGAATATAATTTGAAGAGTTCACAGCTCTCACTGACCTCGAATGGGTCTTAAAATGGTTTGAGGAAATCTAGGAAAAACAAAGATTAGTGATCTCCGCTTTGCAAAGTCGGTGTGCGCTCAGCGTGAAATGGGCAGTGCAGCTGGGGCACAGCAGCCTGGCTGGGGAATGTCCCAGGAACCACCACGCAGGTCTTTATCTTTGGGAGAAGGGTGCAGGCAGGTGCGAACAGGGGCCTTTGTAACAATAACAGCGATTACAGTAAAAACAAACACTCCTTGCTTAGCACATGAACTCCAGGGGAGGATTCCCTGTCCTGTGCGTCTTTAAGGTCCCCAACACTGGGAAACAAAAGGTAAGAACACGAAACAGCAGTGCAGATGCTCCTTATGCCAGTTATTCCCATAGTCTAAATTATCTTAAGAAAAAGAGGAGGCCATGCAAATGAGGCTTTTCATGAAAAAATGATCCACCTGCTATATAACCCGCAGGATCAACCACACTGCAGCTCCCTCACTGCCCGGGGGTTTGGCCATCCGTGGATCTGTGATACCAAATAGGACAACCCTCTGCTCTGCTCCTGCACTGAAATCTCCCAGACTCTTGGCAAACTTTCATTTTGGCTGTTTTTCAGCAAGGGAAAACTACAAGAGCCACTCCTTCCCTGCTCAGATCCCGGGCCAAGGTAATCCCGCTCCACTTGGAAGGGGAAACCACGAGGAAAAGCACCATCCCATCTGCACACCTTTGGGTTTGACATCTGCCTGATGGGTGAGGGCCTTTTTTGGCTTCACACAAAGCACAGATGTGCCAACCCCCATGTCTGACTCCCACTGATGGACAGCAAGCTTTGGAAGAGCTTTGCACAGCCCCAGGCGTAGGCTGGAGGAGAATGTTGTCACAATAACCTCGAGAAATAAAACAGAGCAGCAGCTCCAGAGACAAAGCCTTTCATCCCAGCCCTTCCCTAATCACACGTAGAGTTGACACAAAGTTTCAGACGGAGGAATTAATTACTCTGTTATCCAGCTCCATTTAATGTGGCTGTTGCTTTCTGTTGATAAGGAGCAAACAATAAGATTTTGCCTTTCTTGAGGAAGTCTCCAGCCTGTTTTCCTTTGGTTCCTCCTACACGTTGCTTTTACTCTAACAGAAGTATCTGATGTTTTTTTATTTGATGGGGGAAAATAATAAACATGAGATGAAAAAGGAGAAGGGCACCCTTTTGGCTGGAAATCTGAGAATGTGGCTTCATTGTTCTTCCAACTTTATCTTCTGAAGTTGTCTCAAATGAAAAAAAGAAAAGCAGGAGGAGTTATGAATTCATAAAAAGCACTACAGCGGGCTTAATCCAAATTCGGGTTCCTTTTATACTGAGTATAAACAATTTCTGGTATTTTCCCTAAGTTGCTCACATAAATTTTGATTTAGCTTAATTAATTATGGGACTTCCACGTGGTATTGAGATAGGAAAACAAAATAGGTGAAATATTCTCCTCTGGTTAAACTGATGCAAACCCAGAGATTACTTCTCGAGTGGTGGATTATGATTTTCCAGGATACATAGCAAGGTGCAAGGTGTGGGATATTATGTTATAATTTCAGGCAATACAACCCATACTAACTCCTACACCTTTCGAGGTCAAACAAGCTCAAGTAGCCTAGACTGCCTTATCATTAGTGCATTTTTGTGCATAACAAATTAAAGAGAATGGGAGGTATTTTCATTTCAAGCAAAGGGCTGCCAACCTGGAAGGGAAAAAAAACCCAGAAATTCAGCTCTGAATTAATATTTGCGTAGGCCAAGGACTGACCTCTTCATCTGCCAAAGCTGCTGTGTGTAACAATGAGCAAGGAACAGACACACAGGAATTATTCATGAAAGGATCTTTAAGCGGGGAGAGGTACTTTCTTATAACTTCATGCTTTGATCATTAGATTTCAACAAAAACGAATAAATAAGCACAGGTGGAGCTGAGCCCCAGTTCTGGGGGGAAAGCTGGAAGGCAGGACATAATTTTGCATCTGGAAAGAAGTGGAGAGGACCCACTCTCTCAGACTGGAGATCACCAGTAGCAGGGCAGACTCAGCTGCAGTTTTCCAAACACGAGGGCAAGGTTCTTCCTGGAAATTCAGCTGGGGAGGTGTTTATTGGACTGGCTCCAGCCAAATTTGGGACTCAGCACAGGTGTTGAGATCAGCCTACAAACCGGATTCATTACCAAGTATTTCACCCTGCGTGTAGCATTTGGATGTCGGCGATACGTCCAGAGGGAATGTTAGATCAGCGCACGCACACTGCCCACACCGCTGCTCTCCCGATCCACAAACCCAGTCACTGGTGCCTGGGGACCCGTTCCCTCATCTTCACCACCACTCTGGAGTCGATAGGACTAAATCATCCCACGGTTAAGTACAATCAGCTGTCCCCAGCACAAAGGAGAGGAGCTCAGACGTAGTGTTTCTCCTTTCAATTATTTGAGCAGCACTCGGTGCCTGCGGAGATATTTACGGCTGAGCCTGGGGTGGATTGAAGCCGCTCCGGAGGTCGGAGCCTGCCGGGTCCCCTTTCCGCAGAGGATGCGCTGCCCTTTGGAGTGATAGATCAGGAGCAGTCTCCTCCTCTCCCTGCCACTCACAAAGAATTCATTTACTGCAGGGAAAGAAGTGCTGGCACTCGCAGCAATGTCACTTCTTTCTTTCTGCGTTGTTGGGCTCTGGGGGTTGGGTGGGGTTTTTTTCCGCCCCCGTCTCTTCGATTTCTCGCCTTGTAAGCACTTGACCCCTCCGAAATAAAAGAACAAAGCCGCCACATCCTGGAGGATACTTCAGGCACAGAGATAACGCCGGAGCTCAGAGGGAATGAGGAAGAGCAGGAACTGACAGAGATGATGTCAAAGAAAGAGCCAGCTTCATAGAACTTGAGGGATGCAGGGCGGGTCCCCTCCACCAGAATTGCCCAGCAGCTCCTGTGGGGAGGATCCCCCACATTCAGGATGGGTTCAGCTGGGGATCACCCCCAAAAGAGGAGCAGTGACATTCCTCTGTGAATCACCTCAAAATTCGGAGGAATCGGCGTGGACAGCCCCTTCCCTTGCATTCTGATCTCACAGCAGGGTAGGCAGCATACAGTAAAAATCAAAGTAACCAGGAACAAAACAAAGTTTAGGGAAATTTTGTGCTGCTACTCTGCACATTCTTGTGTTATTTTTGTGAAAATTGTAGATCTGGCTCTGTGTATCTCTAACACCCATTTCCACTCAGAAGGGTGTTTTTCTTGACCTTGTTTCTTGACTTGGGATTTTTTAGTGCCCAAGCGCATTGTTTAACTAATGTGTTCCTTGCCAAATCTAGTGAGTTTGCTCTGAGCTTCACCCCTTCAAGTCATGCTTTCTGTTAATTTTTCTCACAATCCTTTCTGCTAACAGCATTCTTCAGTCTCCTAATAAATCACATTTATTAAATAGCAGTAAGAAAGGAACCCACTTTAGGTTCCCAAACACCTCCTCTAACAGTGAGAGCAAGCAGACGCCCAGGATCTTGTTTCTTTTACTTTTACAAACAACATACCAAAGGCCTGACACCTTTTTATAGCATCAGTGTGACCTCCCTCACTTCCCTCAAGGAGTGACTTCATCCCTAAGCAATGCCGGGGGCTGTGGATACACCGAGCACGAGGCTTCGGCACTGCATTAAAATGTAATATTCCAGGGGCTCTGATTTATGGGCTGTCACTTAGGGCAAAGCATCGTGCATCTTAATTGGCTGCTCCTTTCCAGCTACTTGGTTTGTTTGGGAGATGAGAAATTTTGCACCCACCATAAATTTTCATGGAAAGACAGGTCTTTGAAAGGCAAAGGAGTTAAAAATGTAAAAATAAAGCAGCCAGAGCTGCATCTATAACAGTCGCTCTGTGAAATGCATGAGAATGTATCATAGGAAATAATTATGCATTTCTCTTTGCCTGATTTACAGGTTCCAGGGGTTTCCCGGATGGAATCAGCGCTATGAGTCCATGGAAAAATCCACTTCCCACCTTTGCAGCAGTCCAGTGACAGCAGAAGATCTCCAGAAGCTTCATGGTCACAGAGATTATTGGCTAGTTACAAAAATCCAACACAGATCCACTCGCAAATTTTAAAAAAGCTTCAACTTTTGATTTGCCTCATGTCTGACAGGGAACATGTCACCTTCAGGGTATAAGATCCTCAAAACCCTTAAGTCAGACAGAAATACTGTGTGTGCTGGCAGTGTCCTCCTTGAGGAGACTTTAATCTTCTTCAGCCACATGGATTTTCAGTTAAAAACTATAGATCCGAAATTACGAACTCCATCTAGATCAAAGGAATGCTTGTCCAACACGAGCAGAAAGGAGTTAATTGTACAGATGATGGGCCCAGGAGTCAATTACAGGGCTGTTAATTACAGATTTGTACTCAAAACCCATTTCCGACCCATCCTGTGGATAAATTACGTAGGTTGTGTTTTCCATGACCTTTCAGCCCTCCTCCTTCTCAAGACACTTCAGAATTTTTCTGTATCTACGCAATTACGACCATCACTCGCCCAGTGTGGAACCAGTCTCACAGCACTGAGCCACGCCTGGCTGGGACAGTCAGTTCCTGGGGTAAAACTCCAGGAAACAGGGGTTTGCTGCGGTGGGCTGGACAATCACCCCATCCCCAACACTGATCTCACCACCACAGACCTCTCTTTTGTTTTTTCAAGCCTTGCAGCACCTGGCTGAGCTGGAGAAGGTGTTTCTGTCTGTCTGTCTGTCCTTTGGCACATCGATTCCTCCACAGCTTTATCCCTCTGCCTTGTCCAATGACTCCACGCAACCCAAACATTTCTTTTGTATTGATTTAGTCTCTCTGTTGGACTATTTGATTTTTTGTTTGGTTGCTTAATCCTTACAATATTGATATTTTTCAGGCTGGCGGCCAAATAAAACCTTTGGAGACACATGAAGTACACATTAAGAGTCTCATTGCCCAATAAATCAAAGGTACAAATTATACAACCAAATCTGATGAGCATGTCATTACAGATGACACATTTTGGCACCATGGTGCTTTACAAAAGAGACTTACTTCCATTATTTTTGTGTGGAATTTAAAATTCCAATCAGCAGAACCACAGAGGGGGATTATGTTACCTTGGACTTGAATTCAATTGTATTCTTAATTCTATTAAAACTCCAAGCTCGCACAGTAAAATAATTGTGTGTATTTGATTAGGATCTTAATTATATGTTTGCCTATTACTACAGCTGTTTAAAAACTCCAATAAGCTTTCTATCCCTTGGAAAATTCTGGGAAACAAGACGGTATTTCTAGTATTGAGCAGAAGTTTAAATACACAAGACACTAATGGGAATAGAACAATCCTGACACAAAGACATTATTTTCTCAGCATTTTGTCAGAGTCCTACTGAAAAATCAGAAATAAACTGACACAAACCAAAACTACCCTTGACCTCTGAGACTTGTGGTGGTCAGTTTAATTAGTCCATTAAAAATTAAATGTTAATATCAGTTTGAGCAAGCTCACACTTTGCCGTGTCTGGAAATGTTTCAGAGAGGTGGCAGATCTGGAAGCACCCTGCAATGCCACACTTTCTGACAATAAATAGCTTTCGACCTGGCAGGCTGATCCCAAAGTAGTCTGCAAGACTGCTCTTATTTAGAGGCTATTATTAGCCTCAGAGGGTGTCTTGGGGCTACTTAACTGCAGTCGTTGACCCAGCAGAGTTCTGCTCTTCAGTACAGAGCGATGCCAGTGCACATGGCTGCTTCCTATGCAAAATTCATTGGAAACAAGGGAGAAATTAACTCCTTTCTTTCATTATTTTGTGTCTACTTGAGTGCTGCAAAAGTGCAAAATGAAGAAGTTGTGTGTGTGTTTGGAGGTCCGTATGTGTGGAGCGGCATCCTGAGATATCAGGGAGGAAATAACGAATATTAAAATATATTAATTATGTATTAAAATAATATTAAAGTACTGCTTCAAGTCCTGGGACACTGCAAACCTGGCACATGGCATCCCAGACAAAGTCAGTTTTTATACTGGCTCAAGACTAAGACACGTGGCTGTAGAGGGTCTATTATCTCTTCTGTCTTTAAAATCCAAAGCCTTGGGAAAATTTGGGAGTTTACAAAATCTGAGGAAGCAAGTCCAGCACTACTGAAAGTCTCCTCTCCCCCAGGCCCTCAGCAATGAAAAAACCAGCCCTGATGCAGGTAAAGCACAGCTCACTAACGCTGTGCCTTGGGTACCCAAAGGATCTCCTACAGCTACAGTTCATATTCAGAGAGTATTTAGTGTACACATCATCAATTTAAGATGAAATATTGAGTAGTGATTGCCAAAACTCAAGGTGTGGAGTGGTCAGATAAATATCCAAGACAAGGGCAGATGAATGTACAAAGTCCAGTTGCTAATTCCAGCAGATTTCAAGAAAATGTAGCCTAAAAGTTAAGTCTTACTTGTAGAAATGTTATGTTCACAACAACTCTATCACCTCCAAGGGCTCCTGCTCTCCTCTGACCTTCTTAGGCGAGCCCTCAATTCCTTTTCTCCATTCTAGTTTTATAGACAGAGAAAGAAAATCTAAATAAATGAACTTTGGGTTTTCAAAGCTTAGCAAAGGTTCAGGGTCACTCCTTGGTCTGTGTTGATACATCAATCATCGAGGTTTAATAACTCAGATTCTGTGGTAGAAAGTATTTAAAGTCAGAGAAACCCAACAGACATAAATCCTCATCAAGTCAAACTGTCCTATTTTCTTTCTGCCATACAGAGTTCTGCTCAAAGCGTCGAAGGTTTTGTTCACAGCACAGCCTCAGCAAAGCAAATCGCTTCCTCCATCCCACTGTCTCTGCCATATCTCCAGACCTGTAATTTTTAATTACCCCTTCTGGCAAATAAGTCATCAGAATTGCAGGGAAAGATGTTCAAGAGCAGGTAACTCACAGAGCAAAGTCTTCAGTGCCGCAACTCAAAAATGAGTTTAAAAACAGCCAACCCCAACCAGAGTCAGTCCACAACCAACACCACAGTGATTCAGAATAAGGCAGTAAATAAACTGCCCCAAAACCAGTCACCCATCTTCCCCACCCTCAGAAGAGCAAGGGAAGACCCAAGGACAAACAAGGCTTGAACAGAAAAACAACCTGGAGCGCTCACACCAATTTTAAGGGGATTAAGTAAAGCTCTCTCCTCAAGAGACTTCAAGAGAAACTTCCCCAGGTTGGAGGGATACAGTACAAAAAGCAATTTAATTTCTTCCTTGGCATTTATAAGTAATAAAAGCGGCACCGGGCAGTTTCCAAAAACAACTGTAAGATTTTGCAAGGATATTTCTGGGATATATGACTGGCACCCTCCTTTATCATTTATTTCCAGCAGGGCTCTGCTCCTTTAGCTCCCAGCCTGCAAAAACAACTGCAACAAGTATTTTAAAGTATTATGGCAAAAAAGTCCATTGCCAGGCCGGGTTGGATGGGGCTTGGAGCACCTGGTCTGGTGGAGGGTGTTCCTGCCCATGGCAGGGGGTGGGACAAGATGGAATTTATGTTCCCTTCCAACCCAAACCATTCTATGATTCTGAAACTTTTAATTCATGTCCGTATAGGACTCCTCACACAGATCACAGCCAGAAACTATTCCCTCCACCTGAACTAACAGCAATAGAATAATCTCTAACATCTTAATATTTTTTTTCCAGTGTGTCTTTAATGCAGCCATCACCGCAAATCTGGTCACCATGATTACTGAAAATACACTCCCATGATGACAGGACTGTTCCATTAGCCCTCAAAATCTCACAGAGGTAATGAAAGCAGCAGGATGGACCTAATCTCTCACCCCCCAGATGTCTGATGGCTTTAACTGGCTTTAATTACAGTTTCATTACAGTTACAGTGAGCAATAGTTGAGGTGCTCTATGGCTGGCAGATGTATTTATTCAGCTATTAACTATTAGAATTTAAATCTGTTCCACTCCATAGATTGCTGTGATGTTAGGAAGAATTAAGCATCCCATTAATAGCACCCAATAGTAGGTGGATAACAAGGATGGCTACACTTGCAACTACAACACCAGGAGTCCAGGATGAAGAAAATAGAAAACTTCCTACAGATGACCAAGGTGAAACTCTGCCATTTGTTTTCCTGGTTCTTGACTGTACTTTTGTAGTTGTTTTTGAGAATACAGCCCCGTTTTGCTAAAATAGAGATGTTTCCTCTTTCAGGGTATTTCTATACTAAGGAAGCAAAAGCCAAGGGTGCAGGAACAGAACTGCAATTGAAATTTGGATGTGTGAGAGAAGCAGCAATTTGCTCACCAGCACACAGAGGGTTCTGAGTGATGGAAAGTCAGCAAGAGGAAAACATCTGCCTCTGGTTTGGGTGGGAGCCTGTCCCTGCAGGCAGCTCTCCGACGTCTCAGCCCAGGTCTGTGCCCATGGGACAATTCCTCTTTTGCCTGTGTTCAGACAGAAATCCGACCATGCCGCTTATTTAACTTCAGATGTGCTTATTCCAACGTTGCTGCTGGGGCAGATTTTCCGAGGCACTGCAAATCTGCTTAGCTCTGCTCCTGCAGACGAGCTCAGCCAGCATGGCCGCCTCCGAAATCCCACCCGGGGCGAGGGATCCGACCAAGGACTGTCGCTCATTGAGTTCCTCTGGCCCGGCGCCATCACCCAGGGGCTCATCCAGCCCCTCCCTGGGAGCCAAGTGCCATTTGAAAAATTGCTGTGCTGTCCTTTTGAAATTAAAGTTCCTTCCTGAGTTTTCTGTAACAAATAGCAGAGGGGATTGTTGTGGCATTGGTGAGTACAGCCAGTTCCTGAAGAACATCTGAGGGCTGAAGGATAACATCCTGCAGGAAGGGTTAGCTTCTCACACCTTGGACAGCTTGGGGCTGGTTCTCTCAACTCCTCTATTCTTGGTAACAACCAACAGAGTCATCCAGAGAGAATTTGGAGCAGAAATGGAGCCCAAGTGCCCTGTGCTCAGGAGGAGCCTGGGAAGACGAGCTTTGCCACCTCTGGTGAACATCCAGCTCTGACCACCTGCCTTCTACAGGGCTCATGAGGAACATGCAAGACACTGAATCCATTTCCCCCCCTCTTTCAGATTTTGACCTGGTGTTGCCCTGGGCCTGAGAGCCCATGTGCATCCCACGCAGCACAGTGCAGCTCTGGACCACCCACACTGTGACTGCCACAGAGCACGAGAAAAAATTAAATCTGGAGTATAAAAGACAGGTACCCTCATTTGTAATTATTGCATGCCAACAAACGCCTGTTGTTGGGGAAAAAACATTTGCAAGCATCTGGATGCTTAAACAAGCACCAGAGAAAGTTCATTAATATAGAAATTGAAGTTAATTAACTAACTGATGGTCTCTTCTTTTCCATTCACTTTAAAAGAATCCGCATCCTTCCCTTGGTCTACTGACTGGCTTTATTCAGCTCCAGTTACTATATCAAAGTGATATATTCTGCTTACAAATTCAAGGCAAAGCCCATTTATCTATTACAGAAGGAGAATGGATTTACATTTAAATGGCTGTTCTTCATGTATCTAATAACTCAGTTGAGTAATCAAAGAAGTACAATCTAAGCAGGAGCCTCTCTGTGTTTCGCATTAATAAAGCCTCTAAGATTCTTCCACACATTCCTCCCAATTTATTTATTTCAACAAGATGGGAAAGCTGTCGTTCCCCAGCTGCAATCAGCCAGTGAGAAGGTTAGTTGGGAATTAACAGGCTACTTGCTTAGGCTTACGTTTCAGTTAAAAATTCTGGCTCAACAGGAGAGCAAGGAATTACCATGGTGCACGGACTTTCATTCCTTTAAAAAAGTCAATAAATAATGCTTCAAAGATGCAAAGAGGACTTTGGCAAGAAAACTCTGGCCACTGAGAGCAGCAGGTATAGGGGGCTCACTGTATTCAGTGAGAAATTGCAAGGGTTGAGCTGGCCTGATCCAAGCAAAACAATTTGCAAAGTGAAACACACGTGCAATAGGAAAAGGCCGATAGGAAATAAAATTCAAAATTATGGTAATCAACTTTGTCATTCCTTTTCCTTGGACTACACTCAAATTATCTAAACATATGCAGAAAAATCTGTGTATGCATTAAATAGCAAGTAACTATAGTCGATCCAAAACCATCTTCCCAATGAATGGCCTACAAAGCACAGAATTTGCTATTAAATTTTGGGTCATAGTGATTTCAGTGGCAACTTGACCCCAAAAATCAAGCAAAATCCAAGTCAAAGATAAGCAATGAGAAAGAAAATGCATCTGAATGGAGACACAGAAAATTCCACATTCCCTGCCTCGTTGATGATCAGCTGACTTTTGACTGCAGCAAAAAGTTCTGGGAGCTGAAGAGGTCTAAGGAAGCATTTAAATGAGAAGAGTTTGGAACTCAGCACATCCCCACTGCTGTTTGACTGCAGGGACTGTGCAGCTCCCACCATGTACACAGCAGATGGCCTAAATAAGGCTAATAGAGATACATTAATGTTCCTGTTGCCTTCCTTGTAAATAAGATTTCCCTGTGGGCTACTAATTTATTTTATTAGCCAGTTTCTCTACAGCTTCTGACCACAGATCACAGAGCTGTGTAGGAAATGTTTAAGTCTGCTGCACACATTCACCATCTTGTCCTTTCCCACAGCAAGGATTCTGCTCCAAGAATTCTGAATTCTAGGAGAAAATCTGCTGCTGTGTGCTGCAAACCTAAGCAGTGGTTTTGTTTGCTGCTGAGCTCCCAGAAAGTTTAGATTTAGAAACAACTCGTGGATAATTTATTTATAGATTTTTAGGTAACCAACTGGAATTTAAGTATTTTCCCAAAGCCCCACTGCTGGCTGAACGCACAAGCAAAGCACAGAGCAATCAGATTAATCCTGTATCACTTGTCTGCCTCGGGGCCAAGGATGCCCCTCCTGCCCCCTGCATCACACGTGAGTTCTCCTGCACCTTCCACTGCCTGAGTGCAAAGCAGAGATACTGGGAGGATCCCAACCCTCCTCCTCCCTCAGCAGGAATGAGGAGAGGAGAGCACTGCTGGAGGAAATGCCTCCAAGAGATTGAAAACACAACGTGCTAAATAAAACCAGCTCCATTAGCGGCTCTGCTTTCCACCTGCAATTACAGTACATTTCAGCTGAATATTTTTTCCTGGCAACCGAAACAGTTTCATTACAGCTTAAATATGTGACAAGGAAGCTGACTGCAGACTTGTGAAAAGCAATTATTTTGGACACTGATTACTTCCCATGCAGGCAGCGAGTGCTGTAACTGCAGAGAGCTGGGGAAGACCACAGCGATGGGTGAGGGACTGCAGGGTCTGGAGCTGTTAATTAATGTTGGGGGGTGAGCAGGGAGAGGGAAACTGCAAACACCCAGCTTAACATTCAAATTAATTAACATGAAATAAGTTAATATGTTTAGTTTAAATGCAATTAATTTACAGGAAAAAAAGCCAGCCTGGAGACAGATAGCTGGTGCATCTGGTGCAACAACCAGAGCAACATCAAGTTCCCATAGCAACATATTTGTTAGAAACCAGACAAACATGCTTAGGCTGGTGTGGTTTTGGTTTTGATCCGAGTGATGACGACTGCACCAACAGGACTCAAAATACGGAGATAAAAACTTAAGAGCAGCTATGGAGACTCCTTTTCTTTCTCTAAGCAGAGAGGGCATTGCAGTGAGATCTGAACCAAATCTGGAAATGCCGGTGCCGATGTGGGGAATTGCAAAAACAACTCAGCACTGCATTTCATCAGTACTAGGACCAGTATCCCAGCCCTTGTGTGGGCTCTGCACGGCTCAGCCACAGCAGATCCTGGCCTCCCACCCCCGCAGACAGAGGAAACCGCATTTATGGCTGCTCCAAGGCACCTCTGATGTTGTGCATTGAGGTTTGAAGGTCCTTAAAATGACTTCATTAATGAGAAAGAATCAAAAAGGCACCTCAAAGCTGTCAGTCAGTGCTGTAATTTATTTTTTTAAATCAGTGAGTCATATCCAATGATGTTTCAAAAAGATGGAGGAATCCTGGCATACCTGAGCTCACCTATGATTATTTTTGGTGTTTTCCAAAGAAGGCTGCCTGTAGATGTCATAAAGCCCTTGGCAGACGCTGTGTTCTCCGTGTGTCAGAGCTTAGGCTGGGCAACACACAAGGCTGGAACAGTTCGTCCAGCTTGAGCAGGAGGTGAAAGACCAAGGGGAGATGCTCACAGAGATCCGGGAGGTCCATGGGCTACCTGAGCCACTGCCACCCACGGCAGCTTGTTCTTCTTCCTGACACGAGCTTTAAAACCAGTTCAACTCAGAACTGGAACAAAAACAATCCTTAAGTGGCAAACTTGCATTGTACTTTCAACTGGTTTCAGACAAACAGAGACAAATTGACGCTCTGACCTTTCTCAGGGGTGTGAGACAGTGATTTCCTGCCCCTTTAAGAGCCATTAAGTGGATGTGACATTCAGTTAAGATGTTATTGACAAGTGAATATTCCCCACGCAATCACCAATCCCGGCCGCTCAGCTGCCGTGCCTGCATCAGGGTAATGGCAAACGGAGCTGCTGAAACATTCCACGTGCATTTAACTCCTGAGCAAAGCCACTATTTCAGCTTTTGCATTCCAGCTGTATCATAAACCTGCTCCTTTCCTCCCCCTCCTCTAAGAAGCACAAATACTCGCTTAAAATCAGGTTTTGGAGGAAATTTCCATCCTTGTGCTGCACTCACTCATTAATTATTTACCAACACCTTCAAAACACAGCAGCATTGACTGCAAATTTGTAATTAAAGCTGACTTGTATTTTTCACTTAGAGCAGATGTTCATATCCTTTGTGTCCCCCCATCCCATAACACCAATCCTCTGAATATTTTAAGATTTTACTAGAGTATTCAACAATTAGTTCCATGTGTGGGTGCTGCCACGAGCACGACTGATTCTTGTCTGCCTGATTTCAGGAGTGGATCAACACAGACTCCAATATCAGTGTTTTACTGAGCAAAACACAGTTGATTTCAAGGTGGCATTGTTTCCTCTAATGGCTGTGATTATCTGCTGTGCAGAGGCTCCTCTACCCCATCGTTGGTTCTCTAGAGATGATACCACAGAAAGATAAAAGGCCAGAGGGTAATTATACAGCTTTTCATTTCCACTGATCTCAAAGCATCGAGTAAGACACAAAAATGCCTCCTACACACACCAGTCAGCTTCAGCTCTAAAGATTTACCTGGCAAACAGAGAAATGATTGAGGTTTTAGAAATAAATTTAACTAGTAAATAGAGAACATTGAGGTTTTTTTCAAGGATTAAAATCAGAAAGCCTCTTTTTATAATCTGAAATACTCTGCTTTTTGCAGCCAACTTGTTAACTTGGCTGTAGAGGGACCTGATAAGTGATGGAAGTCCCTCCAGGAGTGCAGATAGTTGTGCTGGAGCAGCAGGAGTACAGATAAACCTGGAAATAAAACCAGCACTGAGATGGCCATGTTTGCACATAGAATCATTTAGGTTGGAAAAGACCTCCAAGCCCATCCAGTCCAACCACCAACGCAGCACTGCCAGCTCCACCCCTAAGCCCTGTCCGTTCCAGCCCCTCCACCACTTCCCTGGGCAGCCTCTTCCAAGGCCTGGCCACCCTCTCAGTGAAAACATTTTCCCCAGTATCCAACCTGAACCTCCCCTGGCACAGCCTGAGGCTGTTTCCTGTCACCTGTTCCCTGGGAGAAGAGCCTGAATCCCACCTGGCTCCAGCCCCCGTCAGGGACTTGAAGAGAGCGAGAAGATTGCCTCTGAGTTTCCTTTTCTCCAGACATATTTCCTCAGCCTGCAGATAACACTTAAGATTCCAAGCTCAAAATCTTTACTTCTGACTTCATTCTGACTTTCAAATCAGAAAGAAAGGCCCAAACACTCAAAGCTCCTCAGACAAGGATGGTGTTTGGGTTTTTTCCCTGGTTTATTCATCACACTGCTTACACGGAGTCCAGACTTGCTCATCCACAGCTGCACAGCCGGTGTTGTGCCAACAGGAAGAAAAGCAGCTTCTGTTGGCAAACCCAGCAGATCAGAGCTGGGTCAAAGCTGACTCTGGAATAAGGAGGGGCCTTTTTCCCAGGTTGGTTTGTGATTTACACTCCCCTCAAGGAGCCAACACAACAGCTCAATTCCCAGGCCAGCTGTCGGAGGGAGAAGGGGGAGATCCGTGCCCACCCTTTTAGCACATCCACCCAACACTTCGCTGCCTGTTACCCCATAATGGCCACAACCTTTTCTGCCTCAGTCACACAGATGTTACTCAGACTTTACACACCTGCTCCTCTGCAATTCACAGTGACTAAACAGCCCCTAAAATGAAGTGCTCTTAGAGAAGGGATGAAATAAAACCAAAAAGAATATTGTATCTTCCCAAAGAAACAAAACTCAATCAGATTTTCAACAAGGAAATATAAGACTCCAGATTTTTAATATAACAGTTCTATTACTGGGATACCTGCAGGGGATAATCAATAGAAGACAGTTGCTCTTTTGTGATGACATTACCATATGGAGAAATTTTTCCTAGGTATAAAGAGGATTTCTTCTGGAGCTTTTGGGCAGAGTACTGGGCATCTGTGTCTTTGATAAGAAAAAGGACAAACTGAGTCATCTAAAATACTGCATAGCTGATTTTCATCACCTGGTGTCTCATTTGTTCCCTCCTAAATCCAAGGCAGGAGCACATTTGTAAAGTCTCTCCAGGGGGACCAGAAGCTTGGTCTTTGAAGAGCGCTTGTCTTTGGTTGGAAAATAAAGCACGGATTTATTCCAGACTGTCCTCACTCCCTTTAAAAACAATGTCTGTTGCAAGGTTATGATTTTCATCAAACCCACTATGTTTGTATTAGTGACACACAGAACTAGGAAAAACACTGAATTAGAAGTCAACATTTGGGTCAGACCAAAAAAAATTTAAATTCCAAACCAGCAAAATTCCAGTCCATTAGATGGAAAAATACACATTTGCATTTCTTGCTTGCTTGCAACATCTCCATTTCTTTTTTCCTCATGGAACTGAAATATTGAAAATGTTGTGATGGATTTTCTCTTTCATTCATGGGTCTCTCTCAGACTTGATAAAGAAAATTAAATTTGATATTAACAAGCATCAGCTTCTTCCCTGCTTAAGCAAGAGCAGGGAAGAGGAGAGTGAAAAAATAAATAATAGTGGCCATGAAATATTGATATTTAAAGAAAAAAATGAGACATCCAGTTGTTTATTGATTTCTCTTGTAGTTATATGAAATAATCAAGTGAATTGAAATAATCAAGTGAATTAATTCCCCAAAAATCTGGAAGGCAAAATGTGTGTCTGGGGGAAAGGGACACAACAGCATAAAGCCCCTTGTTCAGCATTCCCTCTCCCTGACCTGGGGAGATCCAGGTGCTACAGCTGAAGCAGGAAATTTCCAGAAGCATCAGACTTAAGAATTCTCAGCACCTGTGAACATAACACACAGGAAATAGATACAACTCGCTGTTTTCAGAACACAAAAAGATCATCTCCCATTTTCCTGGCTCTGTTCTTTAAAACATGAGGTTTAGCAGCATTTAGAGCCCTCCGTGCTGCAAATCAGGTACGAGATGATCACACAAATGCTGACTCTGGTAACATCATCCCCACCTTCTTCCTCACGTGCCACGAGCTGACAGACGGATTTAGATCCCCACCAGCAAATCCCATGTGAATTTCCAATCAGATGCAGTGCCAAAGTTCCTGCAGTTTTACTGTGGAGCATTCAAGCAGCTCTAATGTTATGTGTGCTTTAGACACTTTTAGGGGGAAAGATGGAGTGAAAATAATGAAATTAAATATTTTGCTGCAGCTCTGAGCTGGATGCTTGATCGGGCTCCAAAATGTCAAAGGCTTTGTCTTGTGTGAAAGTAGGAAAAAGTCTTTTAAATAAACTCTTGAACTACCCAGCTCACACGTCCTCCACCCAAAACAGAGGAAAATGAGTTTATACTGAAATAGTCTCCAAAAGTTACAAGGCTCAGAGCTGTCTGGTCAGAAAGTTTTACGACCATGTATTCCAGTGCCAGCCTTGGATGGGAGGCACGACCATGGCAGAGGATGAGCAGCATCTGCTGGGCTGAAGGAGTTGGGTAAAGCAGGATGTGCCGTGCTTGGAGTGTCTCTCCCCCCACGGGTGAGGAGTTTTACCCCCAACTTCTGAATATTTATGGCTCAAAGTGCAGCTGTGCTGGAGCCGCCTTGTCTGCACAGTCTCACCCCAAAACCCCTCAGGATTTCACCTCAGGGGTTTTGTTCATGCTTCAAAGAGGAGATGCCACTCAAGATGCAAGTTGGTTTGTATTAAACACCTGAGCAGTGTGAAACAGGTGTGGTGGAGCACTGCTGACCCTGCACTGAGCCTCAGCCCCGAAGCCCCCGATAATTCAACGAACTGCAGGAGGTTTGGGGCAGCTGTGAATGTGGATTTCTCACATCTTGAGCAGCTCTGAGTGAATTATTGCAACAGCACGGGAAAGGGTGGAGGTGCACACCCCAAATAACAGCACCCAGATGGCAATACCACATGGAAATAAAGTGCATTTGTTCCCAGCACAGGTTACATCTCCAAACATCCTGTATTCAGAGCACTGCTGCAAAAGCAAGAGTGGAAATGTCTGAGGAGAATAGCAAAACCTGATTTTACACATCATTCAACAAATACCATCTCTGCTGCCTTCCCTGGCACCCCACTGCTGGTGTTCCCATAACAACAGAGGAGATGCTCCACTGACCCCGCTGCTCACGGACAGCCCAAGCAGCAAAGGGGATCCAGATAAATAAATAAACAACTGCTAAAATACTTCCAGAACGTTCAAGAGACAGATTCTTACCCAAAAACTCAGTCTCAGTCTTGAAATACACCTGTAAAAACACCCATCTTCATCCAATATCCATTGAAGGGCTTTTTATGTAAATGAAAACAAAAGGTGATAAAAGCCTAACAAAAAATTTAGGTCCGGAGCTGAAGAAATGAAAAATCCAGGCTGAAAAATATCCAAACCTAAAATCATATCGTTTTTTCCAGCCCTTAATTTCCCCTGAATCATGGTGTGTTTTACATATGGAATTCAATCAAGAACTTTTGCAACTCTCTACTTAATTTTCTATATGGAATAACACAGTAACCCAGTGAAGCTTCAAGCATTGGACAGAGAAACATAAATCATGCCATACAGGATGAGCTGTAGCAGTGAGACATCAGTGGTAAAACAATACAGGATATTTGTAAAATAAATACAAACAAAAGAAAACCTATTTATTAAGTTAATTGGAAATTCAGCAAGGAATTTGCTTGGAGAAACTTGTTCTTCCATAAAGAATTGAGATTTCTTCCAAGGGCTAATGTATATGTCTCAACAAAAGGTCTGTCCAAATTGCTCTTATGCCCACAGGCCGTGGAGTTAATTATGGATAAGTTTACTTAATTATTCATCCATTTATTAACCATGACAGCCCCAGAAAATAAGACAATCACCCTTCTTCAAACACGTTACTCTCTACCATAATACAACAGCCCAGGCAGCTCTTTCCTCATCACAGACCTATTTCTGCTTATCAAAGGTAATTATGGCACCACAGGTGATACTTGAAAAACGTTTCACAGCACACACACAAATTGACCCTGAGGGCAGCATCTTACAGTGGACACCCCTTTTTCCATGCAAGAAAACAAATGGAGGGAGACGTTCATCAGCCCCTCCAGCACTCAGGGACTCCAGGGACTGAGGCTGTAACAAGAGGGATTTCCAGTAAATGCCAATCCTTCCGCGCTTTCACTGCAGTCTGTCACCAGGGCAGGTTCACACCGTGTTGTGGTCCCTCCCCACGGCAATGTGGCACCTTATCACAGTGACCTTTCAGCTGCCTGCACCCTGATTAGCTGTTCTTGGCATGAGAGCCAGGGCAGGGCTGTCACGTCGGGGGGACAGGGCTGGACAGGTCTGAGTAAACCATTAAGCCACAAAAAAATCATCAATGAGATGATGCCTTGGACTACTGAAGGTTTAGACTTGTAAAGGGGGGGGGTAAAATGGTGACATAAGCAGAAAATGGCACATGGAGCTTTTTTCCTAATGAGAAATGTCATAACTCATTCTCAGGCTGTTTGTGGAGAGAGGTGAGCCTGGAGGGGGTACCTGTGCTGGCAGCAAAAAACCCAGCAGGTCAGAGAAGCACCAACTGATCCCAGCTCTGCTCTCAGGCTGATCCCACTGAGAGCTGGAGAGGGATGTTTTACACTGGGACAGGACACAGGGAATGGCTTCCCACTGCCACAGGGCAGGGATGGATGGGATATTGGGAAGGCATCCTTCCCCCTGAGGGTGGGCAGGCCCTGGCACAGGGTGCCCAGAGAAGCTGTGGCTGCCCCTGGATCCCTGGAAGTGTCCAAGGCCAGGTTGGATGGGGCTTGGAGCAGCCTGGGACAGTGGAAGGTGTCCCTGCGGCAGGGAGTGGGACAAAATGGGCTTTAAGGTCCCTTCCAGCCCCAGCCAGTCTGTGAATTAAAGGAATACCCCCCTTGGAAGAGTCCTGTCTTTGGAGCTGTTCAATCCAGGTCCTCACTGGCCCAGACCCAGCAGACACCAAAGGCTCCTCTCACACGTGAGTCACATTTTCCCTGTGTCTGGAAACTGAAACAGTGTCTCTGTACCTACCAAAAATGAGGAAAAACCTTCATTCCTCAGGCATGCCACGTGCGAAATGGGAATAAACAACTAACTCTTCATCAAGAGCATTGCAATATTTAATAATGCCTCATGGTAGCTGAGCTAATTAATATTATAAGAGTTACCAAGAGCAATTCCCCCACTGGATTTACCACCAAATTACAAGAGTAATTGCTCACCAGAACTTTATTTAGCTAAAACCTCTCCTCTGGCAAGAACTTCCATGTGCAGCTTGCCCAAAGCTTCATTCACAGAACTATTTTGGGGAGAACTGTTTCTGACCTGGGTGGCTCCACATTCCCTTGGGGTGCTGCAAGCAGCACCAAGCAGGAATTTCTTCTTCCTTGCACTCACCCACAGCACAAAGACTTCCGTCATTGCCTTGGTCACGCTGTCCTGGCATCAATCCTAAACATGCACCAGCCAAAATCCTGCAGTAAGCACAGTGTGGGTGCTCCAGGCTGATTTGAGATCATCTACTCTAACATGAAGCTGAATTAAATCAAATTGATGCAGCCCAGAAGAATTTTCAAGGTTGTCTAGGACATCAAATAAAACTTTTACACAGGGCACAGCTATAGAGAAACTGACTGATGAGTTTGGACTGATCCCCAGAAGCACGAAAGGCCCTTGATGTGACTCTTGTAAGAGCTACAGTTTCCCAAAATACTTTCTATTTCCTTAAAATGTTTTTTTTTTTTTTTTTTAAACAGGAAAATGGCAGATTGCAGAGCTATTGCTGAGAGAAGAATAATTTTTCTCTTTGGATTTCACTATTCACTTTGGGAGGCTCCAACTCATAAAACTAAGAAAATTCTCACAACAGAAAACACCATAAAGACAAAAGCTCTGATTTTCAAGTTTTTCTTTCCCTTTTTTTCCCCCACTGCAGGTGAGGTCATCAGTACATCACCCTTACAGCTGAACATTTCTTGGGCTCAAACTCTCAGGACAAATTTGATTCACATCTAATCTGGCCTATTTAATAAACCAAATGCTGCTGCTTGTAATCATCAAATCGCATTAAATCAGCCCAATTACCCTGAAATGAACCCAAATCTGTGCAGATTAGCTAACCTGAACCAGCTGTCATCTCATGGACTTTGACTGCAGCCCAGGATCTGCCCCATCCAGCTTTGGGATGCCGGGAGCTACCAGGAAAGGACTGGTTGAGAGCTGCACGGTTGGGATGGAGGGAGGGATGGAGAGAGGGAGAGAGGGAGGGGTGGAGAGAGGAAGGGATGGAAAGAGGGATGGAGGAAGGGGCGGAGGATAACCTGAGCCCAGAACAGCCTCACTTGATACCTCGAGTGAGGGAGAACCACCAGCATCTGGTACTGGGAGCACATTGTCACCAGCGAGAGCCCAGCTCTGGCTGGGGTTTGGTGCATCACAGAAGCTTTGACACCATAAACTCAGGCAAATCTGGGTCGGGCTGGGACAGAGAGCTCAGCTTTGCAGCGTACTCTGCCTCCCTCTCCTGGCCTGTTCCCAGGGATTCCATAAATCAGCCACTTCTGGAGCGAAGCGAGAGCAGCACGAGCCGCAGTGGGATATTTGTGCGTTTGAAGTGCCCAAATCCTGTAGATGAAGCGGAGCCCTGGAAACCCTCCCCAGCTCCAGACCTGTGCTGAGGCTGCCAAACCCACACTTGCCATGGCCCAGCGAAAGGAAAGAGAAACAGTCCAGCCAAAACACCCCTAATCCCCCTTCAGATCATGGGGTATGAAAGCCCAACCATTTCTACCCAGCCTTTCTTAAAAGAAACGATCACAGCCCCACTCTCTCATTAATCATTTTAGATTTATTACAAAATACCCTCCCCAAGGGGAAGGCGAGGTGGGGAAGGCATCTAAGCCACGATTCCTTAATTCAATCAACATGAATGAAAGCAGCAAACCTCAAGTGGAACATTACCCAGCTCAGTGAGAGTTAAGCATAACAAAATCCCTCTCTCCGCAGGGAAAACGCAACTTTCCTGGAGTGCAGGCAAGCAGCACTGAGCATTCCCAGGTAACTGGGGCCAGCTGGGATAGAAAAGCTGAAAGGGAAGGGGGGAAAATGTTAAAAAACAACCAAAGCCCTGTTCTACTCCCAAGGCAAAGTGGCAGCTCCAGCTTGCTTTGGGTTTTACGTGGATAAACCTAAATGTGTGATTAATGCTTGGCAATAGACCTAGCTGGAATACAGTAAAATGCTAAGATCAATAGGATAATTAGCATTAGATGTAATTAGATCCACACAGTTGGATTCTGGAGAAGCTAATTTGTATTTTAAACTTTCTTGTGTGCCTTTTGCCATCAAAGCCGGAGATTAGGTTGACTTTATTTTTCCCCCACATGGTGAACATTAAAATATTAAATGGTAGGAAGACCCTCACAAAACACTGGCACTAATTTCATCCATCTCTGATTCTCAGGAATATCAAATTTTAACTAAAACGCAGAACTTCGGGGGAAAAAAGACAATCTCACTTCTGTAATGCCTTCTCTGGGGTTCCTACGTGTGTATAATAAATCTTCACAGGAGTTAATCCCACTTAAACAACTGTGAACGTTAAATTACCCTTCCGGTTCATTTACAGTTTGCCTTGAAGATAAAAGCTTTGTTTTTATCTGCAAAAGCAGCATTTTGCTTTTTACAGGAAATAAATCCCACCTTACCAATCTGCATAGCTGGCATTTATCATTTGATGTGTTTGCTGCACTTAACTCATTATTTACTAAAACCCTGGATTTTGAAAAGGGGGAAACAAGAAAATCTCAGCTTTCAATTAAGAAATGGAATTAAGAAAGAGACAACATGCAGAATCCTAGCACAATAAATCTTTCCTACTTTTTCTTTTTTAAAGCAACCAATCCAGCTGGGGCTGCCCATCCCAGGAGCCTGAAAAATCCATAGGAATTCGTGATGATGGATCATTACTTTTTAAGTCAGTGTGTTATTGGCATCTTAAGCACACAGCAAATTGATATATAAGCTGGTGAAAAACAAACTGCTCCCAGGCCTGCAATAGACCACTGGAAACCTGCTCCCAAGCTGAGGAAAAAAAAATTTAAAAGGAAAGAAAAATGAAAAAAATTAGGGGGAAAAAAGGCAGTGGAAAGGAAAAAAAGGTTTCTATTTCTTGGAGAATATTTGTGCTCTCTCTCAGAATACATTTTGGGGAACAGTTTTGTTTTTTTTATTGCCCAAAACTTTTTACTTAAACCAGGTGCTTGATGGGAAGTCAGGATCCAGGCAGGAGCAGCTTTCCCGCAGCACAGCGGGAGACGCCAGGCAGCAGCCACCGGGGGTCAGCACCACAGCACAAAGGATTTGTTACCAACACCAGCTTTCCTAGGAAGCCACAAGGATTCCGTCTGTGGGAATGGCACAGATTGGTGCAGAGCTGTCCAAGAGAGGGGCTGGATTATTTCGTGAGGATTTTAGCAGTCATGGATAGAGCTGGTGTTTGAGAGTCCTTTGCCATCATTATCTGCCCGTGGGTGAAAAACAGAGGAAGAAGCTCCAACCCTTCACAATCATAAAAATGACATCTTGATTTCGCCTGTTCGACTCCTAACTGGAGTCTTCCCACACTTCTCAGAAACTGGGAAACGTGGATAAATGGGGTGAATTTATGCTCTCAGAGCTGTGTGTTGCCATGGCCAGATCACTCTTAATGTTTCCAATACATTTAAGGGAACTGAGGTACCTTTGCTCCACCCTGCCTCTGACCCACCAGGCTCCCAGTCCACTCAGGAAAAATCAAACCCTTATTTAGAGCCTGCAAAAATTACTGCACTCTCCCAGCTGAGCACACAGTGCTGCTGGTTACGGAGTCATGGAATTCCAGAATGGTTTGTGTCAAAAGGGACCTTGCAGCCCATCCCATCCCACCCCCACCATGGGCAGGGACACCTTCCACTATCCCAGGTTGCTCCAAGCCCCGTCCAGCCTGGCCTTGGACACTGCCAGGGATGGGGCAGCCACAGCTGCTCTGGGCCTCAGCACGCTCACAGGGAAGAATTCCTTCAGTTTATGCATCCCAGCCCTCCCCCTGGCAGCTTGAAGCTGTTCCCTCTTGTCCTGACGCTCCTTGTCCTGGCAAAAAGCCCCTCTCCAGCCTGCCAGGGAGTCCTGGCACCACCACTCAGCAAATCCTCAGGGCTGTTGCTGGCAAACCTGAGGATGAGCTGTTGAGTGCTGCAGCCCCTGGCAGCAGTTTTTATCCTCGTTTTGGTACCTGCAAACCTGAGCTCATTGCAGGCACCTCTGTAAGAGAACCTGAGCAGCTCAAATGAGGGTCAAGGACTATTTTTATCCATGCTGAGAGATGCTGCAGGGAGAATGAAGCTTCATTTTGCTCTAACTCATAGCATCAGGTGCCTTTTGTTTTGCCAAACCTTAACAGACACACTCTGAATTGCCTGTAATTTAACTTATTTACCCTTTTAACCCTTTAGTGAGGGCAGCACTTTCAGCCCCTTCCTGAGTGCCAGTGCGTACCGAGGACACAGAATGTAACAAACCATAATTGCATTGCTTTGCTCAAGTGATTGGGCGAGCAGGAACACAAGGAAGAGTGGAAATAGAAATAAATTGAGTTCTCTGGAACCTGCTCCCCCCACACGAGGCAGCACAGCCCAGCTGGCAGAGCAGGGACCAGGTGGGTGACTCCTGGCCACCAGCTCTGGCTGCTGTGCTGGGAGCCCTTACAAAGGTGCTCCTTGGATCAAGGCTCACAGGATAATGTTGAAAAATTCAATACTCCTCATCTGCAACCCATCTGCCACAGCCCTCGGGACACTGCAGGGTCCTTCTCTTCTGCAGAATAAAACCCACCCATTTCTCTCTCCCAGCCTGTCTTCTCCTGACCAGCGCTTTGGTGACGCCACACTTCCATTTCAAAGCTAATGGAATCAAACATATTTCCTTTTCAAGCATAGTTTTCCCATGTTTAAATTTCATACATGGTATTCCATTCCAAGCCAAGATAACATATGGATATTTTGAGGGTATCATATGTCAGCTCTTTAGGAATGTTGAATTTTGGCAGGGCTCACACGGTTTTTATTCCATCACTGCATTAGCCAGGAGGATAAAGCACAAGGGCTGGAGCCTCAACCCTGTTCAGCTGATTTACCAATGAAACTCATGGTGGCCTGGATGTGTTCTAGTAAAATACTTTCATTATTTCATATCAGAATTTAGGAAAAATATCCATTTACATGATTCTCAAAAATCCCCACCTACCATAAAATAGGATAAAGTCAGAGCAAAGACAAATACTTTGCTTCATGTCTTTCATCCCCTTTTCATTTCTATTAATTCATGGCCATTAAAATTGCCTCCAAGACCTCCAAAGAAAGAATAGTAAGTAATTCCTGTTTGTAGCTGTGAGTCTGAGCGTACACACGTTTTCAGTTCATTATTTTGGTGTCATAAAAACACGAGGGTTGCAATTGCAAGGAATTATTACATCCATATACTTTGCTACGAGCATTAACTGACAAAACCAAATTAGTCCATCAGGAGGGCAGATGAACACTGCCCATAATTGAATCAGGAGTAAATCAGCTCACAAGTGCTTTGTATACAGATTCTGTAATAACCGAGTCTGACTATTGAGATGACAGGGAACAATTTATATTTAATTTATGCAAAAAATATTGTTCAATATTGTCTCTGTTTTCTGTTGTTGGCTTGAGGGGGGTTATTTTTGTCAGATACTTGGTGGCACACAGCAGTCATAACATTTGGGAAAAGGTTTTCCTTGCTGTTTTAAGAATAGCCCCCTCCTGCTGTGCATGACATAAATAGCTGGAGGTAAATACACATAATTTCACACTTAATGGTACATCCATGATCCCCCTCAGTGGCTGCTCTGTGCTGGGCTGGTTTTAAACACATTAGTCACACCTACGTGGGAGAAGGGACTCTCCCAGGGTGAGCTGCCTGGCCATGGAGAGGGTGGGATGCAGATCCACAGCACGGGGCACCTCAGCTCCCAGAGGCTGCTGCAGGTTTAATCAGACCCCACAAGCCCAGGGTACCACTCTGGGGAGTAAAGCACCTGATCCATCAAGGAAATGGGGATTCAGCTCCGGTCCAAGGCCAGCTTTTACCATCTCTTTAAGACCCACAATCCTCACATCCTCATTTTCTGAAAACACTGGTTTTCTCTCTCCTCTTCCAAGCAGGTATCATCCATCACCCTCAGGACACCAGCTACTGTTTGGCCATCAGAAACACCCAAGCTCTGCTGGAACAGATCCCTGCCCCGTGTTCTCAGCCAGGCACTGCAATTCCCAGGAGCTTTTCCAGCCTGAAATAAACCAAAGCAGGAAATCCTCTCAGAGATAACAAAACTTCCAACCTGTTACGCCCCACTTTGCCAACTGAAACGTGGCCTCCATGGTTCTCTCAAGCACTTCATATTAATATTTAGAGTATTAGCAAGTCGTTGTCTGTGGTGCCTCTGTCCTTCAGGGCCCAGTGAAGCTCCCAGGTCACCTGAGGCTCCCCAGGCAAACAACAGCAGCACAATGTTTGTGTTTAAAGGAGAACACTGTAGAGCAGTAAAAGCTATAGACAGCAAGTGGACTCCATCCACTGTTTTCCTCCTGGGAGCACAGTCCTACCTAATGAAGTGAAAAGAGGGAGATAAATGTCACTTCTTTTTATCCCTAATAACAGCTCATTCCACTGGGGTGGAAAAGATAAATATTAGTGATCTTCCCATTTCATTTCTGTGCCCCCTGAATCTGCTCAGCTCAGGCAGGACCACGTCACCTGTCAAGGACGATTTTTACTCTTTGCTTTTCTGGGAAGAGGTAAATGATGTTTCCTCCTAGTGCTGGAGCTGGCCCTGGAGAGGATCAGATTATGCTGTTCTCCTCTAAAACACAAAACTCCAGGGGCTTCTGAAGCAGTTAGTTTCTGATACACTTACTGTCATCTCAGAAAAATGGGTTTGGTTTTGACAGAAATGACTCTTTCTGCACCAACACACACAAGGTGATTCAGCCTGGCAGTATTGTGCACAGAAAGTTGGCAGGGATTTTTTCTACACATTCTCAGGCACCACAGTGGTGGGCACAGATTCACGTGGTTGCTTTTGAGCTGCTGAAGTCTGACAACACCAGCACATGAACCCAGACCACAGCTCCACTCAAGAGCAGCCGGACTCAGTAAAAGGAAAAGCCCCAACATTTCTACCCCTGACACAAAATCTGACAAAACGAAACAAATGTCAATTCTGTAATGCTGCAGGTCAGTATTTTATTCTTCCAGGTGTCTGCAGGGTTGGCCAGCAGCACAACAGCCTCAGGTGCCTGCACTGTAGTGACAGGACAAGGAGGAATGGGTTCAAACTGAAAAGGGGAAATTTAGGTTAAATATTCGGAGGAAATTCTTTCCTCTACAGGGTGGGCAGGCCCTGGCACAGGGTGCCCAGAGAAGCTGTGGCTGCCCCTGGATCCCTGGAAGTGTTCAAGGCCAGGTTGGACGGGGCTTGGAGCACCCTGGGATAGCGGAAGGTGTCCCTGCCCATTGCAGGGGGTGGGATGGGATGGGCTTCAAGGTCCCTCCCAACCGAAACCATTTTGGGATTCTATGGCAGAGCATCATGAGTCAGTGATGCCTCAACTCAGCAGGTCAGCAGTTCCCCACCCAAATTCATCTCACTTCACCCACCTGATACCTGCTCCAGTTTCTTATTTTCCCAAAGCTAGTTAATCTAACCTGAGGCGCAGCAATTAAGCCAGACTGCTGCAACCATGTTTGAAAACATCTTCGGCATCCACACACCCCCTCTTCTCCTGGGAGAGCAAATGAAACAGCTTGTTACCATGAAAGATTTATTGCTGACTAATGCACGTAGGAAACCTGATGCGCCGAGTGCCAGGGAACACATTCCCAGCCCTGATTCCGTGTGGCCTCAAACCAACCAAGCCAAGCAAGTTTTATGCTGACTGTTTTCTGTTGTTGTCCGCAGGAGGCAAGAAGAGCTGTCACTAAAGGTTTGCTCAGATGCTCTGGGAGCTGGAGCCTGAGCTCACAAAGTGGTGTAAATTCAGGAAACCCAACAGCAGAAATGACCACGGTTTTGAGATTAATCCATCCCTGGAAGTGCTCAAGGCCAGGTTGGACAGGACTTGGAGCAACCTGGGAGAGTGGAAGGTGTCCCTGCTCATGGCAGGGGGTGGAGAACAAGGTCCCTTCCAGCCTAAACCAGTCTGGGATTCTGTGCCACCTCCCTCAGTGCCTGACAGGCACTGCTAAACTCAGCTTTTGGGGAGAAGGTGAAACTGCATCACCTCTGCTCTGTCTCAGCTCCAGGTTCACGGGTTGAAACCAGATCCTGTTTGGTTGCTGTTTAATTAAAGCATGGAAAAATGCACAAGGACTAAAGGGCACAAAATACGAGAGCACAGATGGTGAATGTTCATCTCAGCCTCAGTTTGGAAGGTCAGAGATTGCCTTCTACTTCTTATCAGGAGCCGAAATTTTCCCATAAATCACTTCTTTCAGATCTAACACCCATCAGATTTCAACTCTGCTTCAAGGAGCCCAGCTCCTGAGCAAACCTTCACCCGAGTCAGGGGGTACAGAGCAGATATTTTTAAAATACTGTTTTATTTGTCTAAAAACCATGTTCAAGCACCAGATGAAGGAATTCTATGTTTCATATTCCATGCTTTGTTTGCGAAACAAAATCTTTGCAGAAGATGCCAGACCAGACAAGATTCCAGGGATTTCATGATCTGTGACAAATATTTTGCCACATCAATCTCACCTCACATTCCCCTTGAGAGGAACTGGACCAAGAGCTAAACTACAGATCTAGGGGGAAAGGCAAAAGCTTTGAGCCACATAACAATTATTTCCACTGGAGAACTCCTAAGATTTTTGTATCATGTCCTTCATTTTCTACTGGATAGCCAAACCAAACTCACATCCAATTGGGGACCAGCCACCAGAGCAGAATACAGAATGCATGTAACGGATAATACATATGTAATGGGAAGATAATATGGAAGAGATTCACTGCAAAATCCTAAGGTCTGGATGATTTTCAAATTACTTTCTTGTTCATTCTGGTCACATCTTGAATCAAGTTCCTTATTTCATAACCAATGGAAAATTAACTGGCAAGAAAAAAAGAAAAAATATTGGGAGCCTAGCAAAATCAGCAGCATCTGAGAGCCAAGGAATGGATGGAAAATGAAAATTAATCTAATGGAGCAGTGAGTCAGAGAATAATGCATGGCAGTAAGTCCAGAAAACTGCATTATGCCAAACAAATTTCTTGGACTTTGCTCATGTATAAAATAAATGGTTCCTCTACTAAGCCTAATTCTTCCAGAGAATGCTCAGCTCTCCTGGAGATCAGGTCTCACTCCATATATTCAATATTTCGTGGGAGATCAGATGGGAAATACCCCTCAAATTCTTAATAACCCTCATTTTTAAGTCTGGTGGTAACAATCATAAATCCTTCAGACTCATTTTTTTGTTGCTGCTTTTTTCTTTCTGAAATGAACAACTAGAGTCTTTCATTTGGGTATTAGCAAAATTTACAGCACGAACCTGTGCCAGATCTGAATGTGTGCTTCAAGCAAGAAACATCCTCCAGCACTGCCTGGCAGGCAGGAATTTCTTCTGGGATCAGAAGATTTAGGATGGGGCTGTGAAGCCAGCCTCTTTCCCAATTACTCCTTTTGGAAATCACCAGCCTTGTAGTCAAGCTGGAAAAGGCAAAAACCACCCACCCTGCATGGCTTGCCAAGGAAACAGAAACCTAATTCCCTGAGTGATCCCAGGCAGGAATTACAGCCCCCTTTGGGAATTACACTCCCTCTAAAGGTGACCGTGTCCCCAGGTGACACTGCCAGATCTTCCATGCATCAGCCACAGTTAATGCCTGCAACAGCGAGGCTTTGCTGCCTTGGGAAACCGGAGTTTTGTCAGTGAACTCTCAAAGCAGGGAGCTCAGCCAGCTGCAGCCTCCACATCCCCACTGTTCCCTGTGCTCAGGGCAAATAAACACCCAGGTGACCACCAGGAGCACACCCCAGCAAACAAAGTTGTGAAGATGTAGTAAATCAGTGAGGTAAGGGGCAACAGAATAAAATGGGAAGGCAGAAAAATAACTTTCCAAAGAGCATCCCATGTGCTGTGCCAGCAAACGCTGCTCCAGAGGTTAAATACGGAGCAAGGACTTGTGCAAAGGGCAGACCAGCTCCGGAGCAGGGCTCCCATGTGCCAACACACCCACAGGCTGACACTGTGATTGCTGAGATCTCCATAAGCTCTGCACGAATAACCAGCCAATCGTGCAGAATCAGCTGCACAAGAACCCCAACTTTTCAAGTCTTACATCAGTGAGGATGAGGTGCAGCTGGTAAGAGGGAAGTTGACTTCCAAACATTCAGTATTTGGTTTTCAGAGCAAGTTACTGAGGAGCAGCACTGGGAGAAGGGGACACGTTTGCAGGGGAGCATCACACACCCTCTGGTTTCTCCATCAAGAGCAGATAATACTGCACACAACCTAAAGCACATTTTGCAAGCAGGGCCCAGCTCTTCTCACAGGTGCTTTGGAGGAGAAGTGTCCTTACAGCACAGGCAGAAGCTTTAAAAACCACAAGCTTGTTGCAGGTGGTACATCAAAGTGTGCCGTCAAGCCTGTGATCTATCTCAAGCTTGGCAATTCTCCAGGCACAAAATCTGACATTTAATTAAGGCCAGCACCTTTATCACTCAAGCACATCCCAGCGTCACTGAGGAGCCCAAATGTCACCAATGACAGTGATGTGGTACTGGGTGTCTACAAATCTTTCTTGTGAGATTTGGACTGTTTGGGTCAGAGCTCGGCTCCTCACAGCTCCTCAGGGATTGTCGCTGAGGGGAATCCCAGGAGCAAGATCTGGGTTTAGGGTTTGTAAAGGCATTTGCACAGCCCTGCTCGACACTGAGACCTTTTGTGGCTCTCTCCCAAACATCAGTTCAGTGACACAAGTAAGGAAGCAGAGCTTGGTGTCCCAAAGCTGTACCCACTCCCACTTCCTTAGGGCTTCCTTCCTGCCCACTCTGCAAGGCCTATGAACACAGACACAACCTCAGGCACTTCAGCCGAAGTTCTGCTTTCAGGAGTGCTGGGCGTGTGCTGTCATTGCCATAGGGATCCCTTTGGATGTCACTGACATCCATGGCAACTGTCCTTACGTTGCATCTCACCTTGTACCTGAGAAAACATCTAGAAAATCCTACCAAGACGATCCACCAGAGGGAAGAAAACCTTCTGGTTGTGTTGACTGACTAAGGTGGGATTTGAAAATCCGGAAGTCCCAGGTTTCCTCTGGGACATTTACCTCTAAGAAAGGCAAAGGAAAACAAATCAAACTAAAACTACCACCTGTGTTTTACCCCCTCGTTGGTCTTGCTAATTTGGGAAACAAACTGCTCACCAGTTTGCCTGGGACCAGGGCTTTCTCCTACATCTCTTTTTTGGGTAAGGCCTGACACAATGGATCCACAGCCTTTGGACTGATCCCAGGACACATAATAGGAAAGTTTAATACCAAACCCTCTTGAAGATCTGCCTGACATTTTCTTGGAGGCAGTAGCATGATCTCAGACTTGATTAACTGAGTAGCAGTCAGCTAATTAGTCACCTAATGAGTCATCCTTCCAGCTCTACCTGTGAAAGTACGAGAGGCAGAGCAGAAGTCCCACAGAGATCTGCAGGAAACTCTCATACATAATATTTTTAATGTCACCACCTAAGTAGAAACATACAATCCAAACATCATTAGTTACAGAACTGCCTAATAGAAGAGAGAGAAAAGAGAAGGAAAAAGGATGGGACACTTTGCAGGACAAATTTGCCAAGATATCTGCACCAGCACAAACAGCAATAAGAATGTACTGGTAAATCTGAGTAAATCAAGCCCTAAAAATTCAGAGCAAGTGTTGTTCTGGCATCACTGCAGAAACCCAGGCTTCTTCATGGCTCTGAGTAAACAAACACATCCTTCCTCAGAGCTACCTGTCAGCAGGGATAGGAAAATAGGAGTAAATCTTGTAAAATCCCTTATCCAATCTCTTAAACTTGGGGAACCAGGTATGAAGGAGGAGGATGTGAGTGCACAGCTCTGGGGCACTCCATGGGCTGGTGCTTCAGAGTGCCTGTGAGGAGCAAGAGGCAAACATGGGAAATTTGGGATTAGTCATGTTACACACCAGCCAAAAGGCACAGATAAGAAATAGAAATATCCAGGCCCTGTAGAGAGTTGGAAATGTATGAAAACACCTGGGAAAAGGAACAGAGCTTCCAGGTGCTACAGTAACACAAACAGCCAGGGAAAGACATGGAAAAAAAATCCACTTTGTCCTTCACAGAGCTGAATACCAAAGCAGAGAGCCACATGCTGCAGCAATCACCCTCCAAGCAGCACATCAACCTCCACTTTAAATATCATTGTGTTGAAATGCCAAAATCACCACACAAGTTTTGTTCACACCCAAACAGTAACTCCCACCACCAGGGACAGAGCAGCTTTTTCCAGTCCATGTTCACCCGAGCCCACAGAGTCATCCCAACCCTTGCTCCCGTTTGTAAATAATTGGGCACAAAGATTTCGAGTGGTGTCAGGGGTAGTTGAGGCAGGTGTGCAAATGCAAAAAGGGGTCACCCCGATTTTCCCTTTTTAAAAACACCAGATTTTAGGGAAGAACTGAAGAAACAGAAAAGGAAAGGGACAGCAAGGACACTGAAAACCAGGAGGTGGGATGTAGGATGACAAGGTGGTGCCTGTGCATGTTCCTCTCTTACCTGCTTCCATGAGCTGGCACTGCTGCCCAAAAACTTGGGAGAAGGTAACGGGCCCTGCAGCAGGGCTGGAGGTCACAGGAGGGGAGTCCATGGCTTCCCTGCAGTCCTGAGTGTTTGTCATGGAGCAGAGCCCAGAGCTCCGAGACCTCCTGTCCCCCACAGATCCTCAGCAGGCAGGAGAAGACACCCAGGGAGGAATGGTGATGCCTCTTCCCGAAATCCCAGGATGCTCCTTTCCCTCTTCTCAAGGGAGAGGATCAGCACACATGTTTTCAGTTGAGTGTCATCAGTATTTTCATTGAGAAAACCAAACGTCTGTGCTTCTCCCAGGAGGTTCTCGTGTGTCCTGGGCAGGTCTGGTGGCTTCAGGCACAAATTAGCACCAGGCACTGAGGATTAGCCCCTTCTGGGGCATCTGCCATGGTCAGAGCAAAGTCATGAGGCTCTTTTCTTCTCCCGAGATGTCCAAACCCAGCGGCTACCTCGTCCGTGAGCTGGGACACATCTCCTCCGGGAACACGGGAGTTTTCCCACGCCGGGATGCGGAGCCTCCGTCCTTCCAGCCCACCCGCTGCGAGGGCACCGGGGATGCCGGAGCACCGGAAAGATCCTTCTCCGCCTCTTCCCAGCGCTTGGAGCCCCAGCTGCACCTCAGGAGGTCAGAGGAGGCTTTCAGCGGACGCAGCCGCGGGTGGGACCGGCCGCGCCGGGGCTGCGGCGGGCGGGCTGGGCTCCGGGGGCTCCCGGCATCGCTCCCCGCCGCTTGTCCCTTCCCTACAGCCCGCTCCCCCCTTCCCCCAGTCACACCGGCGAGGGGGAGGAGACTGGAGCCACGTTAAGTAACATCCTCTGCCCTGCTGCAGTGGCTGCCCGGCCCTCCTCCCTCTGCCCGGATGCAGCGGCTGCTCCCGGAGCGCTTCTGGAGGCACTCGGTGGTGCTAACTCAGGCAGGGAGCAGCGAACCGCCTGCCTTAACCCTCTCCCGGCTGCCTTAACCCCCTCCCGCCCGCCTGCCCGCAGGGATGCTCCAGGGAAACGGGGAAAGACGGGAGTATTGGCTCCCAAACCTGCCCGCGGTGCCCATGGCTCTGCATCCCGCAGGGATGCCTGGCTGGAATTCCTTCAGTGTAAGCACCGGCCAGGGCTGTTTCCAGGGAAAAGGGGCCAAGAGTTAACTCCCAGCAAAGTCTGACAGCGCTGATTCATCTTTATTTCAAAAACTCCCTCTGCCAATGCAAAGGGTGCTGACTACGGGAGCTCTGCATAAATTTGTCCTCCGTGAGTCATCAGAGCTTTTTTTGGGAAGTCTGCTGGGAAGAAACGTTACCGCATGGCTAGGAAAACACACTGTGACCCGGGTGGAAATTAGAAACTGTCAGATTACAGCAGCAGAAAGCCCAGGGCAGAGAACGAGAGGCACCTGCAGACACAACCAAACCCGGGGGAGACAGGACGATGATCTCAGCCCCTTCCTTCAGCCAAAGGAGGCAGAGAGAGAGGCCGAGGAACACCTGGAAAATTCCGAGCAGCGGGAATTGAAGTCACGTCTCGTGGTCTGTGCTGCAGCAGCCCAGCTCCTGGGGCAGCATCGCTGCACAGGCTGAGCACCGAGCCGGGAGCTGTCCACAAAATCCCGGCTGGCTCGGTTTGCTGTATCTGCTGCCTCAGATATTACATCAACTTATGGAAGAAATATTTTACAGTGAGAGTGGTGAGGCCCTGGGACAGGCTGCCCAGAGAAGCTGTGGCTGCCCCATCCCTGTAAACGTTCAAGGTCAGCCTCGATGGGGCTCTGAGCATTCTAAGGAAGTTGGAGATATCCCTGCTCATGGCAGGAGGTCGGACTAGACGCCCTTTAAAGCAGCCTTTAACTGGTCTAGGATCCTATGATTTATATGATTCTAGGCTCAGATCATCTATGGCAGAGTCCAAACAAACAAACCAGGGACTGCTTTGCATGTTTGTTTCACTAAAGACACAGGAAAAATTTCTGCCCTCGCATGAACAAGAGATTCAACTTGACCTTCTTGTCTATCACACAGAGGAAAGCAAAAATTGGGCCATTTGGTCCATGTCTTCAACATTCAGGCATTTATTCCTCTGGCTATTTTCTTCCTCCCTGACTGTGCCTGTTGCTCTCTCTGACCATGTCCCAGGAAATCCTCCTAGAGCTGTTTGGTAACTTGTCTGCAGAATCCACCACAGAGCTGCATTCAGCTCTGAAATATTAAAGCATAATTTAGGGGGGAAAAAAAGAAAATTATGCAAGAGGCTACCTGCAAATCCTTTTTCTCTACTTCCTTCGCAAAACTTTCCCAACTTCAAGACGTCAGGGGTTTTAGTGTTGCAGATGAACTCACAGATGTATTTTTCCTTCTCCCCAGTTCCATTGTGTGTTAGGAGACTGCATTGGAGGCTTTTAACCATCAAAACAACCCAATAATCTTAGAAAACCTGTCCTCCGCAGGTGCTGAGGACTTTGTCACTGGAGGGAGGGGCTCTCTGGGGATTAGAAAGCTTCCAAGAGAGGGAATAAAGTGGGGAACTGTTAAAGTCTCTTTGCTGCTCGATTTGCGGAGGGTTTTCTGGAGGAGTTCCTGCGGGGTCCGAGCTCCCCGTGGGGCTCTGTGTCCAGCCGGGCGCAGAGGTGACACAACGCAAGAGGCCACGCTCCATTTCACACCACTGCTCTCAGCTTCCTGCCGCTGGATCCAGCCAGTCCACATCCCTAAAAACCAGAAAGCAAGAAAACAAGCCCTCTTGCTTGAGCTGGTCTGGGAGTTGTGTCAGCATCCACCACCTTCTCTCCCGGTGACACTGGGAGCAGATCCAGAGCACAGGAGCTCAGCAGTGCTTTCCCTTCACTCTGGACACACTCCAAGGGATGCTCAGTTTAGCTCAGTACATTTTGCTCCTAAGAAATGACCCTCTCTGGGGTACAGAGGTGATGTTTTCCACCTCACTGCAGCTCACCTGGATTTTCCTCACAGCTGACACCTGTGCTGCTGTGCCCAGTCCCACATATGATCCAATGCCAGATTTCCTCCTCTGGGCTTCTGTGCTTACCACAACACCCTGAGGTCTATTTAGCATGTACAAGATTCCTTAAGGTCCCTCCAGTTCTGCTGGTGCCATTGTGAGCTCCATCAGCTGCAGCAACTGACCCTGCTCAGAAAATAACTACTAACAGAACACAGAACCTGACTCAAGGCTTCTCTTTCTAGGTGAAAAGGAAATATATGAGTGTTAGGAATAATATGCCTCTTGTTAAGATGCTGAAGCTCAATTTAGAGGAGCTGTGTTTGCAGTGAATGAAATCACTGCCCTGGAAGTGCAGGAGGAAGGTGAAAGCAGAAGGAAGTCAGCCCCTACCCCTCACTGAGTGGGAGCTTTTTCTGCAAATGACTCCACTGCTAGAGCCAGATTTGATCATGAGAAGATCTACCCAGATGCAGCAGCACAAGCAGCTTAAAAACACCACAGCTGAGTTACCATCAAACCACCAAGTGACAGGAAACGTCCATCTAACACACCTTTATTGGCCCTTGGCCTGGAACGACTGCTGAGAGATCTCCCCAGGTCATTTCATGAGGCTGTAGCAGCTCATTTCCTCCCCACCGATGATCAGAGGCCCCAAAATGCAAAGGGAGAGGCTCTGTGCACCTCCCGCCCCCAGCCCATGCTGGCAGCAGCACAGACCAGTTCACATCGGGACACAAGAGCCTTGGAAAATGCAGCTCCATGGAGATCTGCTTCTCTTCCACATCCAATTATCCCACTGAACAAACAATGTGCTACAGGAAAATGCATGAAAGGGAGAGAAGAAGCTCGGCTAAAGTCATTGTATCACGAGAACAGATGTTTCATTACTGTGGTACTTCACAGCCCTAGATACCCTGTGCAAGAAATGGGGTTATTCACAACAGTGTTCTTTGTAGCAAAGGATTTGGGAATGGGGGAGGGCTCAGGAAAGAACATTCAGAAATTATCCTTAATGAGATGTCATCAGCTATGAATGGTAGCAAGTGAGAACTCATTTCTTGTGTCAGAAATCAACATTTCACTGGTGCAAGGCAGAGACTCTGGGAGGAAAAATAGCAGGTAAGGATTTTTGCCTTTTTTTCCAGCACAGCATTGTCACAAGGAAGGCTGGTGGAATCACTGGCTGGGTGCATGGGGGTGTATGGATGTGATTATTCCTCCTTAGACCACACCACTGACATCAGCTCTGGAAGGTTTCTGCAATTCTGGTGCCTGTGTCATGCAAGGCAAATGGAGTTTTGTAGAACTCACTTTGAAGCAAAGCACTTAAGCTTTGGCATCAGAGGCAGCAATTAAACATATTTCTGCCTTCCTTCAGATTACATCTTCAGCAGCTCTTGGCTGAAAGAGATTTTTGTTTGGTTGAGTTTTATTCTTTCCAAAAAAAAAAAAAGTTTGAAAGGCACAGAAGAAAATGACCTAAGTGGTGCAGAAAGAAAAAGTCCTAAAGGACTTTGAGAATATTTTGTGTAGTTTATCAAAAGTAAGGCTTTAGTATGGCTTAATTAATATATAAATATCCTTCTAGAAAAAAAATACCAACTCTGAAAGGACTCTAATCAGTTGGTGCTGGGCACAAAGAGAAGCTGAATTCAGATGCAGAATCTAGTAAGACAGAGTACTACAGGAAATAGTTTGGATATTTCACTTCTGAAGGTCAAATTAAGAAGCATTCCTGAATCAATACACCCCAGGTAAGCCTGAATCACTGCACATGATAGAGGAACCCAAGAAAGAAGTTCAGGGAGTCTGTCAGTTCTGTCAGTTAAACATTCCAGCTGTAGGAAAATTCAATATATAAGAGAGCAAATACATTGTGCAGATGGCAAGATGCGAGTTTAATCATGAGCAATAGGCTTTATAGCACAGATTTTCTGAAGCCTCTCCCCACACAGTCTATTCCCCAGAGCTTCAGCTGCAGGAGTGTAGAGGCCCAGAGAAGCTGACTTTGGGCAAGGAGACAAGCCTGGAGTTAATACCCCCTCACCCAGCTCTTCATACGGCCACTGACATCAGCACACAAGGACAAAAAAATCAACAGGGAACCAACCCTGCAAAGTGCTGCTGAAGTCAGGGTGACCCAGAACTCAGCAGAGCAGTACAAAAAGGGAGAGTGGCCCTATTTGCATTAGCATGTCATATCTAAGATAATATGCCCAGAACTGGTCTTTAACAACTGCCCCTTCCTCCAAGGCAGCTGCGAAGCTGGATATGAACCAAATGCAGCACAGCCTGAAATTGTCCCCTACCCCCAGCACCTGCCAGTGCCCCTCCTCTTCCTCACTGGGGAATAATTGATGATTGCCCACGACCAGAAGGTCAGAACGTGCTCCGCTGTCACTTCCAGGTGAGCTCATCCCTGCACCACGGGAAATGTTCCTCGCACCAGCAGCCTCAGCACTATTTCTGTCGGTGCCCGTGGGGCCGGAGCATCCCTGGTGTGTCACAGCACTGCAGCAGCTTCTGAGCAGTGACCTTGGCTGGGTGTGAGCCCAGGGAAAGGCTCAAAGGCTCCACTGCTCACAACCCAGGAAAATGTTACTCAGCAGTGCTGGATGCGCAGCTCTATTTCTGCCGCTCTCCCGCGGCGTCTCAGATGAGCTCAGGCAGGAGGGACTCGTGTCCTCCGTGTCCACTCTTGAGCACACACAGTTCTCTATGCCCCATAGCCTTGGAAGAGCATTTACAATCAGCACTGACACCAAAGACTGAAACAGGGCCCTGGCTCCGCTAACTTGGGAGGGGATCCGGGCACCGGCAGTGCTGTGTTGTCTGCATCCTTCTGCCAGCAGCGTGACTCGCGGAGCTGAACAGCCTCCAGCCTCCAGGCAGCAGCTTCATGATGAGAAAGTGATCCTCCTTACCTGTTTTTGGATGTAGCCTTCTCCCAAAAAAGCCACAGTTGTTATAAAAAGGAGTAATTAGTGCTGCCTCATGTGACAGCACAGACAGAAGAATGGAGGCACGTAGCTATTTAAAGAATATTTCTCAAGGTTCTCGTGCAGGGACAGAATGACAGTTCAGCACAATCCGATCCCTTCGAACTTACCTGAAGCTGGGTGGCATTTACTGAAAGCCAAACAGGCTGTGACACTGCCAGAGCAGCCTGGCTGCCGGTTAGGCTGCTGCAGGCACTGACGGGCGACAGCGACAACGGTGGCTTTTCTCTAACAGATCAGATTTATAATGCATAAGGAACCCTCAGATTTTCTGGGGTGAAAGAGCCATTTTTAGCCTATGTGAAATTAATATTAATATATATAATTCGGCTGTTCCCAAATCTATTTATTCTATCTGCTGTTGTTTTTAAGGAATGTGGCTGGATTAATGCAGCCATGACAATGGCTGCCCGGCACCCTCAGTGACTCCCTTACAGGGTTTTAAACTGGGAGGGTCCATTTAGAGTAGATTTAAAGAAGGTTTGCACAATGAGGGTGGGCAGGCCCTGGCACAGGGTGCCCAGAGAAGCTGTGGCTGCCCCTGGATCCCTGGCAGTGTCCAAGGCCAGGTTGGATGGGGCTTGGAGCAACCTGGGGTAGTGGAAGGTGTCCCTGCCCATGGCAGGGCAGGGAATGGGGTGAGCCTTAAGGTCCCTCCAGCCCAAACCATTTTGGGATTCTATGGAAAGAGCCAAGTCCCACGGCCCTGAAGAAAGCATAAAGTGCCTCAGTGTGCTGTGATGGCACACAATGTATGAAACAGGGACCACTCCTAGGAAGGAAAACAAGCAACGCTCCCACTGCACACCCTGCCCAAACACTTTCCTCCTGACTGAGGACAGCAGCCTTGAAGTTCCACGGTGCTGACACACCTCAGCAGCAGGTTTGGTTTTGAATGGAGAGGCCACAGTGCCAAAGGCTCGTGTGCTGCTTCTCCAAGCGTGCAGACCTCGGGTGGAGCTGACAGGAGAATCCCTGTCTGTGCACAGAACCTGTCAGACCAAGGTGACACTTCCATCTCCTTCCTCCTCTCCTGCCACCCCCCAGGAGGACCCGAAACCATCCTGTTGTTTCAGAGCTAGAACACACTCAATCTCCATTTTTAAGACCTCCTTGGCCAAAATAACAATAAATATTTCCATAGTGCAGTTTTCCACATTAATTTATTGTTGTTCTTTTTCTTTACATGGCAGGCAGACAACAGAGCTTTCAGTCTTCCAGAGCAGTGTTCAGAACCCAAGTACCAACCAGGTCCCGCCACATTTCCACAGAGTTTATTTTTAATAAACTTCTCAGTATCAGCATTGCCATGAGAGCACTGCAGAGCTGCCAGTGTTGTCCTTGCAAATTCTACATGCAAAACCTGAGCTTTTTCCCCACCCTCTCCTTGAATTTTCACAAGAACTTGTGATATTAGTCAAGGGCAAAATTTCATGTTTCATCAGCAGGCACGGGGGAGGTTAAAAATTTGCTGCAAAACTGTGAAATTCTGCCTTGGGAAAAAAATGGCATACTTTTCCTGAATTCACTGTGAATGAAATCTCCTCACTGGTCCAGAGAAATGACACCATTTTGAACTGATGCTTTATTCTGCAAGAAAAATCACCCCCACCCCCACCCCCTTCCCAGAAAAACTGCATTTGTTATCTGAGGAAAAACGATGAAGTCTGGTGCAACCACGGGTTATTTCTTGTCAGTGGTGTGGATATTTTTCTGCTACAGCTTCGACTGTAATGGACCCTTCAAACAGACCAGTACAATATAAAGCTGTGGACTGTGGTCTCTTGGTTGAGTCGCACGTTATAAAACTTTAAAAACAGAGCATTTACAACCAGGGACATAAAGACGTGCTTTTAAAATTGTAAATACATATTTACAGGCTTGTGTGATACACCAGAATTTTTCTGGGAAAAATGTTCCTATATCACAACAATGTACACACTTCTCTCCTTGAGTCTGTCAGTTATTGTAGTTGATACCACTCTAAAAAAAGCAGCAAAAATAAACTACACAGAAGTGACCTCTGGTAACCTCACTGGAATGCCTTAAAGGCACTAAACTGGGCAGCACCTGTGCCAGAACTCTGTACTTAATTTAACTGACTGGAAGTTGAGTGGGTCTGAGGAGAACAGATTGTTTAAAGTAGTATTTGGGCTACATGGCAAGAAAACTTCCTCAGCAACAATCCTCAAGTGACCAGTGATAATTTATACACTAGCTGTGATCTTTGACAAGGTGTCCTACAAAACTGCACTGGGAAAATCAATCATAATCAATCAATCACCAATAATACTGGTGCTCTAAGTCAGAGTATATTGGGTTTATAAGCACTGTATACTCATTTTCCAAGTGATCTAGATACTCTCCAGACACACAGGAAGAGCATTGCTGTCTGAAAGAATAGGGTCTACCTTACTAATATTACACAATGAGAGGAAGGAGGAAATGTGGAGAGAAAATAAAAAGATAATGTGCAGAACCAAAGTGAGACAAACTGATCAGAAAGCTGTGTGCACACCAGCTGCTTGGACATAGACATAAGGCCAGGAAACTCAATTTTTGGTGCTATTTGACCAAAATTTACCAAGCTGCCTAGCAGATCTGGATACTCACTTCCAACTAGTTTGAATGACTAATGAGAATCTCAGTCTTCCAAAGCTGCTGTGAAAAATTCCAGCCTTTGTTTGCAATTAGTACATCTATTTCAAGAGGAGATTATTGCTGGCAAAAAACTCCAAAGGGAACAAACCCCAGAGACTCTCCACCCCAGGAATGAGACAGAGCAGCCAGCAATGGCACGAGCATCTCGGTGGTCTCACAGTCTTGGACAGGAAGCATCACTTCCAACATGGAAGGGGATGCAGCATTTATGGCTCATCCAGTTCTCAGCATCTCAGCCTTCCCCCAAACCACAATTGAACTTAGAAAGCCTCCAAGAGGGGTTTATCCAAAAAAATCTGTAGTGACATAATACAAGATCCTGAAAACCTTTTCTTTCCAACTCAAACAACACGCACCTGAAACATTTTATGGTGAACAATGTTTCTTCTTTAAAGCTTTTGTATTCATTTTGAACAATTTGATTTTCATCAAAACTACACAAAATTAACTGTTTTCAGCAATTCCATACATATATATTTTTATCTGTCATATATATATCTACATACGAAGATATATATATATCCTTTTTCTGACTTTTTCAGGGTAGTGGGAAGGAGTATCAACCGGGCACTTGTTTTTTCTTAACTAACGTGTGCATACACAGATCTGTGCTTATCTGTGTGGAGTGCAAAGTCAAGGACAGGAATAAATAGACTGAAACACAAGTGGGAAATAGGAAAATCAACCCCTTTGGCCTCCTTAAAAAATTCCAAACCTGGATGCTACGTTAGCAGGGATCTTGGAAAATCATGTGTTGGCAGAAGGAACCCTTCACCTCATGAGTGAACTGGGCAGAAGTTCTGCCCAGAACTAGCAGACGATGCACCTGGGTGTGATTGACCCCATTTGAGGGTAGGAAAGAGGTAAGAGACCTTTCTGCCCTGCATTTTACCAGCTGAACTGTTTGTTTCTGGAATTAGGCTTTACTGGCTGCCCTCATGGATGGCCTGTGGACAGGATGCCCAAAACTAAACACGTGTCTAGAGACACAAACACAGGTGCTCTGTTTAAGGACAAATGCTGTATTTAAGGATGAGTCTGGCCTGATACTACACAGCAACACCCGTGTTTGATACTGTTCCTAAATAAATAAATCCTGACTCTAAACAGTACCAGACTGGCAACACAAGTTATGGCAGCTTTGAGAAATGGATGCTTGTCCCTACATGGAACTGGGCTATCAGTGCATTTCCCAGAGATCATGTAACAGGTGATCTTCCCAAAAAACATGGTTCCTGACACACTTCAAAAGCAACAGCATCTGCCCCTTAAAGCTAACAGTACAAAGTCAAGAGACTGGGGTACCCACAGACTTCACACGTGGAAACCTCAGGAAAACCTACCTCTCCCTTCAGTGTTTTTTTGTGGGATGGCCAGCTCTTTACCCATTAGGAGGTAAAGCAGAAACTAAAAGGATGTAACAGTCTTACCAGAGTTTAATTGCATAGTATGTTAAACCCTCTATGTTCTCCCAGAAAGAGGAGACTCATCCAGACCCATCCACCCTCTGAGCACGGGTAGTTTGCTTGCAGATGCCTGAACGCTTCTCCATGCTGTTCTCCATGCTGGCACATGGGCTCCACACATCGGTGGACCCCAAGATCACCTTGTCCCCAGCATCCACAGCTCATCACTCTCTGGAGAAGGCAGGAGCCTGCTCTGTGCTCCCTCCCTTGGAAGGAAGGGTGAGATGACAGAAGTACATCATCACTTCCAGCAGAAGAAACCACTGTCCCTGTTGTCTGCCGAGGAACCCATCTCACCGCATCTGAGCCAAGCAGGAGAGCATAATGCTTGAGGATTACTTGACCTCACCTTTTCCAGTCAGAAGTTTCTGGTACCTGAAAATAAACAGAGTTGCATTTAATCAGAAATAGTTTAAGGAGCCACAGTTCCATGTTCCATGGAACTGCAAGCAGGACAAGTCATTCAGTGACCACTGTACAGGGAAGAGACACCCATTATTTAATTTTGCTTGGATTTCCCACAACTAAATGGTCTGTGCCACAGCTAGGGATGTTAACATTTCATTAGCAACCATCCCCATTATTCAGGAGATAGCAAACCTCAGAATTTTACTAACTATTCCCTCAAATGCTGTTTTTTGAATGATTTTAAGAAAGAATAAACTTCAGGCTGCAATGTCTTGATTTTGCTGGTACTCATTCTCACCTTTAGCTTTACACCTTTCAAGTATCATGTTCCTTAGCTGTTACATCAGTATAAAGGAGATTATAATCTGCAAGTTAATGGTGGGGAAATGAAGGAGCAGAAAACAGTGTCTTGTTTAAACCAACAGAAAATCAACTTAGCCTCACCAACACATGGGGCTGGGTCATTAGTTTGCCCAAGCCCACAGCACTTCATTACATAGTTTCTCTCACTACAACCTCAACTCAGGTTTTTGCATGTTATCACAGCACTGCAATTTGCATTGTAATGCTAGTCTTTGAGCTTGTGGTGTGCCACCAAAGCAGCCAGCAAAATGCACATTCCCAGGTATATGATTTTTTGGACAGTTAATAATTGTTCAGTGTTCACTCATTCAGCCTAAAAGATCCCAAAGCATTTGGCCCACTATTACAATAGATACAAACACCACTCCTTCCAAGGCAGAAATAAAACCCATCCTTACAAAAATTACCACTGTCTTCAAGGTCCCCAGGACCCAGAGGAGCAACACCTCAGGTCTTAAAAGATCATGAACAAAACTCTCCTTAAACCTTCCATGAGGGGTAAAGGGTTGACTACCCTAACACATCCTTTTGATCCACAGTGTGTTAAGTACCCATGACTAGAGAAGACCTTATCCTTTTGGAATTAGTACATCACATATTTCAAGAGGAGATTATTGCTAGGAAAAAGCTCCAAAGGGAACAAACCCCAGAGACTCTCCACCCCAGGAATGAGACAGAGCAGCCAGCAATGGCACGAGCATCTCGGTGGTCTCACAGTCTTGGACAGGAAGCATCACTTCCAGTGTGGAAGGGAATGCAGCTTTTCTATGGCTCATCCAGTTCTCAGCATCTCAGCCTTCCCCCAAGCCACAGCTGCAGCAGTTACAACAAGAGCAGTGACACTGTGGGTTTTCTGAGGCTTGGCTCATATCTCCAAAGTGCCTTGCACTCCTTGCCCACAGAAACACGGAAGGGCTTGGGAGCGCAGGAGGAAGGAGCCCTGCGCATCCTCCCGGGACTGTGTGGCTGTACCTGGTTTGGTCAGACATGCCCAGGGTCTATTCCTTGAAGAAGTGGGATGTGGTGGAGCTGGATTTCTTGCACTGCCTGGTGCTGGGGTTATGCGAGGAGGAGGAGGGACATCTAGAGGCCATGCGGAGCCTGTAACTGTGCAAAGAGGCAGAAGAGCATCAGGGACCGGGCACAAACAAAACCAGAGACGCGCTTTAGTAAGCTATGAGAAAAGAAAACGACATTCCACCCACACTGCAAGTACCAAGAGCCACTTCTGAAGGCAAGAGGATTTTTTTGTCTTGTTCCGAGCTTACCCTGTGAGTTTATTTAAGCAGGAAATAGATAATGTCAACTGGAAGCAGCATCCAGGCTCCCACCCCAGGTCCCAGACCCTTCGACCGGGACAGACAAACCCACAGTTCCATCAGAAACTAGAAGAGTCACGGTCTATTCTCTCAGGACAGTCCGTATCAGGCTTTAAAATACATATTTATGGAAAAGGAATTTTACTTTACCAGAACATATACCACATCTGGTCATTTTTCCCCAGGTCAAAGTCGGCAGAAGACTTCTGTCACTATTGCACTGACAGACTCAACAAGGACATGTACAGGTCACAACAGTGCTTTATTGCACTTCCAATTTTAAACTAAGAGTCCAAAAGTGAAAGTGAAAATCAGAGATTTTTACCTAAAAATTTTAATTTTATGCCTCAGTTAATTGTGATTTCAAGAAGAAAGCCTGAAAACACGACTCAAAGCAAGGCAAGTCCAACTCCTTCTGCCCTATCCTAGACATACAACCTTAGTTCAAATGTATACCCAAGCTAAACTTCCTAACACTAAAAGATAAAAAAAAATCCCCTATTTGTTTTTAAATTCAGCACCTTTTGCTATCATGCACAAACTTGTCTGCCTTCCCTCACACCTGTGCAGCCCCATAGGTAATTACATACCTTCCTTCTCAAGGCAAGTTCTTCCAAATTCTGACCAAACCCAACCACTTATGTTCTTCCAAGGGAACATCTTTTGAAATATCATTTTCTTACACAGCAACACGTCTAAAAAAAGTTAAAAGCCAGGTTTCTCTCCCGGTTATTTTTAGAGTTCAATAGACACCCTTTAAAGGAGATTGCAGTTTGTCTTTACACACAATGTAACTGCAAGTTAGACAAAAAGAAGTGCAAAACTTTCCATTACAACCGAAAACCAAAACCACAGAAATTTTGAAAAGTAAGCAATTCAATTATTTTCAAATTTAAATTGGTGGTTAAAATCGCCTGCCAAAAGTTTTTTTATTGTTCTGTGTAAATCATCCACTCCAGCCTTTGTGAATTCAATTCTGAAACCTTCAGCCAGTGTGGAAGAACCAGAAAGTGGCAATGGGGAGGTCAACAAAAGCCAGATTTTTGTTGTTCCATATAAGGACTGTAACCAAGGGAAACAGCAGAATATCCAAAATAAGCTTAGTTTGTTTGGCTTCAGACTTTTACTATAACTAGAAGAGGGAAATTTTAGTTTCATTCTGTTTAGAATGTGTCCATGTAAGTAATGCTTTCTGTCAAAATATTAATTATGACTTCTTAAAGTTCTTCTATAATCAATGACATCTGTGTGCTCTTGCATGCAGTGAGGCAGGGTACAGATCCTATGGGAAACCTAAAGAAAAAAAACGTCAAAATCCTCAAATCCAAAGAGACAAAATATCAGGGAAAATCTGACCTAGATTTTCAAATGCACACCCTGATCAGACATTAGGAAGAAATTCTTCCCTGTGAGGGTGGGGAGGCCCTGGCACAGGGTGCCCAGAGCAGCCGTGGCTGCCCCTGGATCCCTGGAAGTGTCCAAGGCCGGGTTGGACGGGGCTTGGAACAAGCTGGGATAGTGGAAAGTGTCCCTGCCCATGGCAGGGGGTGGAACGAGATGGGCTTTGAGGTCCCTTCCAACCCAAACTACTCCGGAATGCTACGATTTTTCACCCTTAATTTCCTCAAGCTTTAAAGCTAATAGATCATGGCCTGTTATTTGGAAGCTGAGGATTAGAGGAATGAGATAAAAAAGGATTGTTTTTCTAAATAGAAAGAGAAATCGAGTTCCTTACGGAGTTGTCACTGCTGCCTTTCCATAGCGCTCCCAACGAACCGTGCTTCAGAACCGCGGCCGTGTCTGCTCTGCCAAAGCTCTCAGGGATCAGGGCCCTCCTCTGCCCCGACATTAACCTCAAGTGGATGGATAACTCCCGTTTAAGCCCCTGTTTAAAGAAGAGCTGGGATGTCGGGGTGATTTTGACAAACTCCCGGGTGTGCAAGGGGAGCTGGTCTCTGAGGGGGAGGGGAGCTGAAATCCCCCCGCTGCATTAGCAGTAGTGATTGAAATTGCTATTTTTAGCACCGTCACTTTGCACCTGCTTTCACCATCTCAGAGCTGGGTAACTGGAGACAGGCAAAGAAAAGGAATTCTGAGCCACCCTGTGCGATGTTGCTGAGGGATGATTCCAGTGGGAAGGGGCAAGGGTTGTTCCCAGCCCCTCTCACCTCTGTGCATAGCCCAGACCAACAGCACAGCCCAGGCTGCCCACCTCTGCCAGAACCATTGCTACAGAACAGTCCTAGCCAGAAAAAAAATTAATTAAAAAAAAAAAGGAGTAACATCAGAAAACATACTCTCCTTGAAAGGAAAAAAAGGCCCAGAACCCAAATGTTAGGTAGCAGGAAGGACTTGACTGCACAAAGTTTTCTCTGTCAACTAAGGACTTCTAAACCAAACTAAACAGTTTGGTAGATGCAGAAGTTAAATGAGGCTATTTTTTACACGGAGACAGGGCCTAAAGCTCTCTCTCACAACTGAGAGCATACCCAAACTAAAAAAGATAAATCACCCAATTTGGTGAGATGCACTACAACAAAAATACACTAAATCCCAGCTCTTAAAGTTTTCCATCCTCAGATCTGAAAGTGTTTTGTAGTGTGAGTCAGTACCATAATCCCAGTTTTTCAGATCCAGAATGGAGTCAGGTGGAAAGTGATTTGCCAAGGTCACCCAGAAAATCTGCAGCCTTAAAGCAGAGGACTGAACAAAGGCAAAGGTTCCCCCATCACCTGCATTACTGTCACAGGTTCAATTGTCTCCTGAATACATAAGTATTTGTCCAAACCAAGTTCCTACTTCCATATACCTTCCCAGGCCCCTGAGCCTTGCCTTGAGCGAACTCAAAGGCCAGGAAAAATGCCAACTCCTGGCACACCCCCTTCCCTCAGACATTCCCAAAATACATTTGGTATTTTTTATTCAAATTAGCTTGTCTTCTACCACACTTGTGCAATTAACATTCTCCTGGGTTGCTAGTTTAATTCTCTAGAAATGTCCCAGATAAAGAAGCCATGGTATTTGTGGGAATGACGATGGAGTGATCCGAGGTGGCTGCCGGTCCCACCACGGAAATTCAGTGAACAAAGTCATGGCAGTATGTGATAAAAATTCAGGTGATTTAAGTTCACATTTTTACCTAAATTAAAGTGGTTTTTTTCCCTGCAAGGATTATACTTCTACCCTCCTTATCTAAAGTACTGCCAAGGATATGCTCCAAAATTTCAGACACACATACACACATTCCACATCACGTTTAACAATAAGCATGCCAGGAACATATTCTATCAAGTGTTTCCTACTCTTAAGCAAAAGAATAGCTAAGCTGACACAAAGCATTGACTGCCTAGGAAAAAGAAATAGAAATGTGCATGTGTAAGCCCAAATTCTTGGTTTTGCAGAATTAGGCTGAGCAATTTCACAGGCCAGAAGGGAAGCAGGAGGGTTTAGGGGGTGGATAAATGCCATTTCTGGGCTTTCTGCTCTCAGTGAGATTAAACTACAATGCTGCTACCCTGACTGAAATGTACTCTCTGGCAGCAGTATATTGCTTAATGGGAAAGGAAATACACAAACAGGGACTGGGAAAAACATCAAAAACATCAACCACTACGGAAAAGACCTTCGTTTGTCTGTTTTAGTGAAACAAAGTATTTATCAAGACAGAAAGGTTTATGGATAGAATTTTGTTGAAAGGGATGTCTCTCTTTTCTGTGGAAAAGTCCCGACTCACGGTATAGAAAATGGGGAAGCAGCAGAAAGGAAAAACAATCTTAATGGGCTGTGGATATTTGGAGACTTACGTGTGTTTATTCACGAAAGCAGAGAAAGAGCTGGAGCACGTCAGGATTTTAACTTTCCTTCACATGGCGCTAAAGGCCAGAACATGAATATTATGGTCAGGCCTTTCATGAATCTAAACTGGAAAAACCTGTTATTGAGATCCTTTGCATTCTCAGCTTCCAAGAAGACACCTAACAGCACCACTCTCCAGCCACAGTGCTTCAAAGAACTTAATCCTTTAAAGCAGCATTGCTGCCCCACAGTAACTCAAAAATTGCTTTGTTTCACACGTGCTCTACAGTTTAAGTTTCTTCATTGCTGGCTCAGTTCCACTCGCAGTGGATCACAAGGAACTCTCGTGATGAACACCAAACCAACAGCAAGAACTGCTGGAAAAAATCTCACACCATGCCTACAGCTCACCTAAAATTGATGAATCAACAACATTTTACTTAAATAGAACTACATTTTCAAAAGCAACCAGTGACCCCAAGTAGCCACTTGAAAGGAATTCAGCACTGAGATGGCTACTGAGCTCCTTCAGAAAATCAGTTGCCTTGAAGGTACTTCAAGTTGAGCTCAGAGATGATTAGTCACTTGAGAAATCTTCATCTAGACCTATAAATTTAGATGAACAGTATCATGTCAGCAATTTATCTTCCTGCCCTTTTTAAGCCACACAGAGTATTTTGCAAGCCAAAAGGTGAACAATTTTGGATTAAAAATAGCAGTACTCAAGCCCATCTTCTATACTGTCAGGTAATGCGATTTAATAAAAACTTTGTACCTACTGAATCCCATCCCTAACAGAATGAGAGAACTTTCATCACACATAGGGAACACTGTAGTTGATTTTATTTAGCTTTATACAGAAATGGCGACACCAAAGGAGCTCAAAAGGATTGCTGGAGGGCAGCAGAACAAGGATGAGCTTGTGCAAGGAGGTCCTGCACAACTCATTACATGAAAAAGAACCCACAGAACAAAATGTGCTTTCAATTTGAAAAGGTAGATGAGTGACATAATGAATTTGCCATAATGAATGGAGAATAGAACTTCAGGTTCCAGTGACAGTGGAGTTTGAGTGTGAAACTCTTCAAAGCAGCTCAGTGACGTAAGCATTCAGTATTTCTCATCTTCCCGCCTCCTTGCAGACTGCAATGTTTAGCAGAGATCTCAATACCTACAGGAAACACTACATAAATTCCCCCATTGAGTCGCGGCTGGAACATGACTGAGGGCTATGCACACATGGTCTGTACGTGGCAATGAGCCTTCCGATGCCCTGAGCAGGAAGCACATCCTCTGCATTCCCAACAAAATCACTTCCCTGAAAAAGCCCTTGCATCTACGTTACCACAGGCATTTAACTTTGCTGAGCAGCACTGCCTGAACTGCAGAAGGAATCACAAACTCACTGAGGTTGGAAAAGACCCCCAAGGCCATCGAGTCCAACCTGTGACCCATCCCCATCTTGTCCCCAGCCCAGAGCATGGAGTGCCACATCCAGGCGTTCCCTGGACACCTCCAGGATGGGGACTCCAAACCTCCCTGGGCAGCCTCTGGCACAGTCTGAGGCCACTTCTTCTTGTCCTGTCCCTTGTTCCCTGGGAGCAGAGCCCACCCCCCACCTGGCTGCACCTTCCTGTCAGGGGTTTGTAGAGTGACACTGACCCCCCGAGCCTCCTTTTCTCCAGGCTGAGCCCCCCCAGCTCCCTCAGCTGGAATCAAGGCAGGCTTTGCTGCAACAGGCCCAGATATGAGATTATTACTCTTTTTGACTGACAAAGGGCATTGAGTGGTGCAAGTCTCAGTTTTGCTGCTCACCTGCTGTGTGTCAGAGCACCTCAAATGACTGAACGCTGAGCCTGTACTTCAGACAAATGGAACATCACCCGCTGAATAACCAAAGCCGTTTCTTACAACCCTCTGGCAGTTTCTGGGAGTACTGTCATCCAAAACATGACTCAGAGACCCTGTTTGGCTCATGAAACATAAAAGCCTTAAAAAATTAAACAGAGAGATATATACACAAACAAAGTGCATGCTGCTGATTACAACATTATGTTTCACTAACCACTCGAGCTTTGAATAAATTAGGAAAATGAAGCAGCTACCTATCTCTTAAGAAAAAGCCTCCCTCCAACTTGATGCCTGCTCAAGCTTCCCTTTGAGTTTCATTTTTACTGCCTTGTATCTGAAAAAAACAGAAAGCAGTATTTCAGTGCTCTTTTCCCAATGAATGCTCTAAAAGTACAATCTCCCAAGAGCATTTTTAAAGACTGAATAAGTGAAGTAAAGGTGCAGGATCAGCAAAAGGAGAACGGAAAGCAATGAAGTATGTGTGGGAAGCAGCACTCAGAGGTGACTCAATGACTTCCTCTTAACTAAGGAAGAGGGTCAGAAGTAGGTAGTGCCTGGAGACTGGTGCAGAGGCAGCACAGGACTCCTGGTCCTGTGAGTAATCTCGTGTTAGACACTGGATGCTTTACACCCATCCCCACTCTAACAATCTACTTGCATTTTAAACATCTGACCCTTGCCTGACTGTAACTGATGGGCACAAAGAGGCACCAACTCCTGCTAGAGTCTGTTACCTTAGTATTCATTTCATTCAAAAAATACCCCAAGACATTAAAATTGAGGGAAAAAAAACCCCAAAGCTTAGGAAATAACAGCAACTCATTCATACACACAGAATAAAGATCCCTCTTTAAAAACATTAAATTCCCACTCTCTCTTTGATGTGTACAGTGGACCATTAACTGTAGACTTAATATATCATGCCTTCCTTAAGAGTGTTTTATTTGCATCTTGCTCTGAAATAGATATATTTTCCTCACTCTTGCAAAGTACTGGAAGGTACATCCTCTTTTCCTCTCGCTATTTTTAATTAGATAGATGTGGAAGTTCATCCCTCTCTCTCATCATTGACTTACCACAAAAGCTCAGCTCCAAACCAGCATGTACTTGTTGTTCAAAATCTATTGTTTAGCTCCTTTTCATCATGAGCAGAACTACACCATCATGTGACTCACACAGATCATATTCAGTAAATAAAAGCCAGAATTAGCATGTAAGGTCTTCTAAGTTCTCTTTTTAAGGTCATTCACAAGCTATTTGTCTGTCTCTAGCAATTCAGCTCCTTGGCTAAACCCAACTCCAGTAAAAAGCTGGAGCTGAGCCCGTAATTTTGGAAATGAAGTCACAAACCACACTAAGTTAAGTGAGTGCTGTTCCTATTTGCATTTGATACTGAACATTTAGACATCAAACTCTATGACATCTCCCCAAAGAAAATCATCAGGAACTAAACTAGAATTTCAAGTAACAGTCTTGCAATACAAAATGCTGACAAACCAGAGAACCAGAAACACCCCAGCCTTAATCCCCTCAGGCAGCTTCCAGCAGGGCTGAGGAGCTTGCAAAGCAGGAGGGGCCTGGCTGCATTCCCTGGATTGGCTGTAACACCTAGGACTGAACACAGCTCAAGCAGTTGCTGCCACAAGCTGGTTCCAATGCCTTCCAGCAAACAGGAAAATGGCAAACAAAAAAAGATAAACAGAACCTGTCAGATCTCCCGTCTCCACAACTCCAGCATCACTGTTTTTATTAAACCGACACTCATTTGATCTCGCCCAGCATGTCACTTGGTCTCTGTAAACAGGACAAGTTTAATTGTTTTCATTGCCCATCTGGATGAATTTCAAGATGTGTCAGCACTTTGTGGGCAACATTACAGCTTTATTGTTGCTTCAGATCATACAGAGGCAGCTATAAAAGCCAGAGAAATTCAATTATGCAGATGAGATGCAATAGCAATAGTAACTATGAAAGCTGCACATTTCTATTTGTGATGAATCACCTATTTAGGACTGAAACTCTTTGATGATCCTCTCTCATTTGGAGCTGAGATCTCCATCACCCAGCACTTCCCTGAACAACTGGTGAACACAGGTGAACATCTCAGTGTGGCACATCCTTGGGACACAACAGGATTTAACATCACAGCAGAGAAAACCACAAATACAATGGCAAGAGGATTTCTTCCATGATATTAGGGAATGAGGCTGGTTTACTCACCATCAGTTCACTGCTAGACATGGCTAATAAATCCTTACAAGGTGACTGAAATACCCAGACTGCAGCAAGAGCAAACACCAACCGGTACTTCATTTGTCAGTAAAAGATGTGAAACAATGATTCGAGTTTATGTCCCAGCCTCAGCAATCTCAAAACTATGAGCTTTCACTTTTTTTCATGTTTCCTTTTTCTTACAAAACATCCAAATACAACACTGGGTATGTAAAACAATGTTTTCCCTTGGGTAAATATAGTAAAACCTATTCAAGACTGAAAACCTTCACTGTGGCTTCCTCCCACCTCCTTGGTGTAACTGCTGCTGTAGGTAGACTAAGGATTCACCTCTTCCATTGTGGTGTAAATCCCAAACTGCAGTGAGTGCAAAAACACTCCATGAACAATGTTGGAACCTCTGCATCATTCCATCAGATCTTCCCCCATCAGTTAAAATCCACGGAAAATGTTGTTATGGAGAGAACATGTTCCAAAGAATGACATCCCACATGAAAAAATAAACTGGAAGTTCTTACCAAAGAATCTTACTCAGACAGAAGCATTAATTTGAATAGACAGCTACATAAAATAGTAACTTACTACTGGATTAGTAGGGAGCGTGTGAAGGAACTGCTGTAACGCTGTTCAGCCTTATCAATGTTACATTATTCCACCCCACTGCCACACTAATATGGATGCAGATGCTTCCAGCTCCACTGCAAGAGGCAGAACACACATCTTGGTGGTGGAATACAACATTCCAAAATTCTCAAGAGCCAAAAATCTTTGCATGTATTTTTTTTTATTGAACTATTTAACAACTTTAAAGCATATAAAAATAGCACACTGTAATATCAGAAAACCAGAAAACTATAGTATCAGAAAAAGTTGAAATAGTGTATGTAGTTTTCATTTAAATAGTTTAAATTTATTAGCAGTCTCCAGAATTAAAACCTAAAATCCTCAAGCTAAGTCAGAAGTGGCCAGTTGGTATAAATTCATGTCACTGAACCAGAGGGACACAACTGAAGGATGCAAGCACACTTAACTCCTCCTAGATGTACATTGTTCCATTTTTCCTGGTACATCTGCTTTCCGCACAAAAGGCAAGTTTCCCCCAAGTTTTTAAAAAGTTTACTTTATTGGTTATAGAAAATGTGTCATGCTAGTTCCATCTAGTTGGTCATTAAGTGCTTGCAACATCACGGACTCATAACTACAACTGGAACTTACAGCACAGGATGGTCGGCACATGGAGGAGGAAAATCCCTCTTCAGTTGCTTACCTGCATTTACAGCCCTCCAGCAAGGCTACAGCATTCAAAAGCAAGGACAACCCCACTTTTATGTCAAATTGCAATTTTTAATGTTTTCATTAGAATAGTCTTTATATCACTCTCCAATAGAAGTAACAATATAACTAACAGCAAACTTTAATACAGAAACATGCTCCAAGATTAACAACCCAAAATGAAAACAAAATGAAATTAATGTAAAACGTAAATCACATATAGTACAATTGAAGTGTCCAAAACAATTTAAATAATTTTAAATATTTTATTTTTTAAAACTTGCTACAAATGCTTTATACAATATTTCAACATAAAGTCCCCGTAACAGAAATGTAACAAAATGGGAATGATAGTGAAAGTGAAAGTGGCACAAATTCACCAAACAAGTAATAAACTACAAATTTTAAAGAGGTAGATTACTTTTTAAGAACAAAAAATAAAAGGGGTGTCTGTATAAAGAAACTAGTCACTTTCCATCCATTCTGTCATTAATCTGGAAAGCTCTATGAACACGTGACAAACAGTATTTCCATAAAAAGCTGTTATGAACAGACCAATTTGTTGTCTTAAATTAGAGGTGTACGACCTTTTAGAATAATTATATATTTCATTTTCAAAATATGCAGGTCTGCAGCCCTGCTCTAGCCTTCTTATCTATAAAAAGACACACCATTATATATCTGGTGTTTAGAAATTCATCACTGCTATGTAAAGTTTTATTTGCATGTGTAAATAAGAACTTGGAAAATCCATAAAACATCCAAATCAGGCTTTTTTCCATTGTATACTGGACATCTAAAAGACTCAGAAAGTGAGGAGAAAGTGGGAAGGGAATTCTGCCGTGCTAGGTTGGCCTCTACTGACTCATTTAGACAAAAGGCTTTAAGAGATCTAATACATGACAAAAATACTTGGAGTGGAGCAATTGTTGGCCCTGAATCTACACTGAATTCTGGACAGGATGAAGGAATCTGCTTTGCCAAGCACAGAAACTGGACTGCCCGATGTCAGCCACGAAGGTACGGACAAAATCAAGAGCAAAAGATTTGGTTCAGTTAATCCCACTGCTTCTTTTGATGATTTCCTGTAGGGTTTCATCTGTTTTTAACAGTGCCCTTTGCTTTAATCTGAATCATCCTGAGTGTGTCAAGCACAAAGTAAGAAAATTTAAGCCTGACACTGAGCAAGAAGCCTGCAGGCAATTTTATGGTTGTGACTCAGCTTCTGCGGGTTTCGCAAGCTTGGATTTCACATCCCTTGGCGTAGTGCTTACCCTAAGATGAGCATGCAACAGCTCTACCATGGCATTAAGGGATTTTTTTTTGTTTTGTTTTTACAGGAGATTCCTAGAAAATAGAAATTAAAAAAAAAAACAAAACAGACAAAAACTGAAGATAAATGACAAAACAATCTGTGAATGAGTATGTTTACACAGAAAAACTGAAAGGTGAAAAACAAATTGGTAGACAAATATACATAAAGCAAGTCTTGAAAAAATACTAAGATTTCCTGGAAAAAAAATCAGAACCCAACAGTGCCTACATAGAGTAGAATCAAAGTTAAACTGTGCTGATATTAGTGTATGAAGGCAAAAAAACTCTCCACACTATACAACTGATATAAAAAGAAGTTGACTAGACAATCTAGACTTATGAAAGTTACTTCAGAAACAAAAAAAATTTCCTAGTGTAACCATTTGTTAAACCGATAAAGACTCCAAGCAGCCAAAGTAAACCAATGGTATTTGAGCCAGCCAAGGAAACCTTACCCCAGGTCAATTGTTATTTCCCCAACTACTACTAAACAATTCCCATTTGCACCCATTTCCAAGTACTTGGTTATTTTGCATAAGGTCAAATGATTCATTTAGATGGAAAGATGTGGTGTTTTGGCTTCTTATTCTACTGATCTCTTCTGGCACCATTTAAATAGTTTCACACATAACTAAGAGAGCAGCTGATGAGAATTAACATGAAGATGTTTATGTCCTAAGGGAATAGGCCTGGTAGACATTTCTAAAAGGCATTTTTACACCATTAGTCTCCAAATTCCAATAACATTTTTCTTCTTCAACACATCCTAATTTGGGTATGGACTATTTTAAGTCAAATTCCCCTCTAGCACTTGGGAATAATTCTGCTATATTGAACCTTTACTTTACAAAGTACTTCCTCACTATTTTCACCTCGGAGATCTTCACTGTAAGACACAAGCTGTGAACAGTTTGGATTTTGACATTGAACAGATCCTGCTCTACTTGTTCTGATGGAGGCTGCCAGTTCCTCCCCCTCCTCCTCTAGCAATGATTTTGATTAAAAAAACCTACTCTTGGCCCTAAATCTGGTGTTAATCACAGCCAGGCACTGCAATTACCAATCCCAAAAGAAGTCTTAATTACCAGTGAGCTTTGTGAAAGTTCCTCAGCAAATCAGACACCTGTTTCCAAGAAAAACAGGGCAGGAGCAAGGTAACAGAGGTTATAAACACTGTGCAAAATACACTATTGATTGGAGAGACTACATGAAGACGTAAGTCGGGACTCAGGCACGTAGATTAAGATTTTATTTATTTATTGAAGTATTACCCTTTCTTGTGATTAAAATGCTTCTTCTCAAAAAGAAATAGAACTTTAATTATAAAATTTTATAGTGAAACATAAAAGCATGATACTTCTAACAAATTTACATGTTCATGTAACTTTTCTTACATGTCTATTTCCCTTATATTAAGTATTTAATGATCTCAGTCCGTATGCACATACATTTTTGAAGTATTTGGTCATGGTTTGTTTCTTTTAGATATATATATATATGCAGAGAATGCTTTTTATTACAAACCAAAGCAAGTTATTTTAGTGAGTAAAGAATGCAGTCATGTTTTTTAACTTAAGTGAACCGCCATAAATAAATCTAGAATGATTCTGGGCTACCTTAGATGTCAGATACCAAATACAAGGTCAGTGTCTCCAATAACATTGAGTTTAATGACATTAAGTTTATTTGCATTCAGGTATTGACATTTTTTTTTCCAGAGTTTTCAATTCAGTTTATAATTAAAGACATTCTCTATACAAACCGTGTATTATTTCATGACATGACAAAATGCATCAAGTATGTACATCATACCTCAGCATCAGTGAGCTGCTCATCATGTTTTAGGAAATGCAACTTTTTTTTTTATTTAAGCACGAGAAACTCAAAAAAAGAAAAAAAAAAAAAAAAAAAAAGAAAAAAAAAGACCAAGAAAATTGGCAAAACAGCAAGCAACGTGTTCCTGGGTTGTTTCAACTTCAAATGAAATGCTTACCTGAAATCTTTTAGTTCTTGCTTTGTACTGCTTTCATCTCTTTTGTTTTCTGCTGCCTCTGCATTTGCTGCCTGCTGCAGGCTCCGTGTGATCGGTCCTCCAATCCTCTCTCTAGATTTTATACTGAACCTGTCTGCCTTTTTCTTACTTGCCACAGCAGATTTACTTGGCAAAACAGCTTTATTATTCCTTTGTATTCTGACGTGCAATTTCCGGGATGCTTTGCTGGAGATTCCAGAGGAATTGTTCTTAGAAACCACCTTAGTTTTTTTCCCATCAACATGGGACATTTTAGACACTCTTACGGGACTAGAGTTCCTCAACGATGAAGACGAATTTGGCTTTTTAGATCGCATGGAAGGTACAAATTTAACATTTTGTTTGGACTTGAAGGAGGCAGAAGGGAGCTGGAGCTGTGCAGGTCCTGAGGTTCGTGCTCTTGTCTTGCCCAGGTGAGGCTGAGTGCTCTGCATTTTGATTTCTGCATCTGCTGTTCGCCTGCGCTGGTTGCTGCCTTTGTCACTGTTTGCAGGTGAAGAAGTTGCACTTTTTTTGGAAGAATTCTTTTTAGAGGAGGGAGAGATGGGTTTTTTGGGGCAGCTGTACGATGCGTGTTTGTTCAAACTCCCAATGTAAGTGAACTCTCTGTTACAATAGGGGCAGATGTGAGAGTCCGTCTCGGATGGGTTATTTTTCAGTTCTGCCTTCTGCTGGGCAGACTTCTTTTTTTGCAGGATGGCTTTCTGGACAAGCTGGTTTTTCTTTTTCAATGCACTTATTTTTAGTTTATTGGAGGACATTTTGCTAATCTCAACATTGAAATTGAGTCTTTTAGGCTGACCCATTCGTCTGAAGGCGTTCTTCCCAGGCCCAGCGATAACCACCATGCCATTCTTAGGCTGCACCGTCTGTTTGAGGGGCACTGGATTTTTTTTAGGTGTGTATCTCTTTTTATCACTGGCAGATGCACAGGCCAGTATGTGTTTGTGTAACTCAGGCATGTTATCAACACTTTTTCCACATTTTGTGCATCGAATGGCAGTAGTAAAAGTCTGTGGGATATTGTGGGTTGTGAAGTTTGTTGCAGTAACCCCAATACCCATAGGATTACGATGGTGATACTGGAATGGAGGTGGTTTAAAGCTTGGATAGTGTTGATTGAGACCCATACGAACATCTGGATCTTTAGATTTCACTCCAGAAGCCATTATTTTTATAGTAGTATAAAGCTCTTCAGAAGAATCATTTAGATCTTCATCTTCCTCCTCTTTTGAAGGTTCCAAAGAATCTTCCGGCAGGCTTTGCATGTGTTCCACGTTCGCCTTACTGGGGTCGGTAAAATTCTGGGGTCTCAAAGTCCCACTTTCAAACTCATGATGTGTGCACTCTTTGTCTGGATGGAGATCACGCTGATGCTGTTGCAAATTGCACAAAAAAGCAAATTCCTTTTTACACACTGAACAAACAAAGATATTCCCTACTCCATGAAGCAGAAAGCGATGCTCCGACAAGTCTGTTTTATCCCTAAAAAGCTGTACACAGAATTCACATTTGAAGGGCCATTCTTCAGCATGAATGGATAAATGCTTCGTTAGGTCTTTAATGGAAAGAAAAGGTGATTCGCAGACATTGCACACAAAGCTCTTGTTGAATGTTTCCTGCACTACTCCTGATTCACTTGATGTATGAGGATCTTCTCTTGCTTTCTGCTGCTCGCTTTCAGCTTCTTCCTGTTTTATTATTGGGAGAGAACTTTCAAGGTTATCAGCAGAGGAAACAACAGAAGAAACTACAGAAAGAGGAGGTGGAGATGGAGATGATGAGGAGGAAGAGGATGAGAAAGAGGAGGAAGAGGAGGATGAAGACGAGGAAGACAGTGTAGGGGGGCCAGGTGAAGCAGCAGAAATAAGAGGTTCAACAGAAGGGACAGGGGAGGGAGAAGGAGAAACCGTAGGTGAAAGAACTGGTAGTGGGGACTGGGTAGTAGTGTTGGAGAGTGGCGAGGGACAGGAAGAAGTGTTAGTGGCACTGGCAGAGACATCTGGAATTGGTAAGGGCATTGTTGGGAGCAGGGGGGGAGGTGACGTGGCCACTGTTAACACAGGCGGGCAGGGCGGTGGGGAGGGAGGGTTGGTGGGCATTAACAATGGAGGCAGCTGGCACATGGCAGGTCCAGCAGATGCCTGTGGCACAGGGGAAGCGGAGGAGCTGAGGGGCTGAGTGTCAGTGGAAGATGATGCCGAGAGAGCGGGCTCCGCCTTGGGCTCTGCCTGAGGCTCCAGGGCTTTGCTGGGGCTGGCGGCGCTGTCCTCGCCCAGCGCGCTGTCTGGGGCTGCATCCGTCCCGTTGTACTCATTCAGCAGAACCTTCTGCAACATGCAAGTGGTGGGTTTCTTCTTTTTAACACCACTACATGTTGGCTGTGTGGAATTTTCTTTGTATTCCCTAATTTCAGCATCACTGCAAGGCTTCTTATGCACACTTAAATCTAAAACGGATTCCCAGGGAACCTGAGTCTTGCTTTTGATGTCAGACCTTTGTTTCACACCACTGGATAAATCCAGCGGCTGCTGGTTACACACATTGCCAAAAGTCGGAGCTGCTGTCCAGTCTTTTGATATTTTATACTCTTCAAAGCAAAGAGGGCTCAAAGTCTCTTTGTCCTCCCTTCCAGTCAAGCTCCAAGCAGGTGAGTTGCTGTGGCTTTCTAACTTTGGCATTTTGGAACTCCGAATATTATCATTCCACACAGTTTTTCCCTCACCTGATTTAACAAAGTCTCGAAGCACTGGACTGTGCTGTGGAGAACTGGGAGGAGAGCTGGTCCTTCTTTTAAATCTGCTGGATACTGGAGGCAAAATAGGCAATGATGTAACAGGTCCTAGTTTAGGGATTTCACTTGATGGAGTTATCTTCTTATTGTCCTGTGTCTGAAGAAGCTGCTTTAATTTTGATGACAAATAAACCCCTTTTTCTTTATGAAAAGGTAAGCTTTCTGTTGAAATGCTAAGAGGAAGATTTAAAGAACTAGTAGGAGTTATAGGTTCTGGGTCTATTTCAGTTTTTATTTTTGGTACAAGAGGAGGGCTGGCGGTTCTTCTCTTTTTGGATTCACTGCTCCCACTGCTAGAGGGTTCCTTAGGAGGCTCATTCACATGTGTTTGTGTAACCTTTAAATTTGAGGAAATTTCCACTGTGACCGGACTGATTATACAATTCAATCCATACAAGTCTGCAGAGTTAGACTCCATCTGAATCACGTCACAATTGCTAGTGCTGCTGTTGGACTGAATTTTACCATCAATGTAGTAATTTAAATTTTCAGAGATATTGCTGGAAATATCCATTAGATAGACATCATCTCCTTCACCTTCCTCTTCTATTTCTGTGCTCGCAATGTAAACACTCTGGACTGCTGGGGCTGGCTCTGTTGGGAGTGGTGGTTCTTCGGTAAAGAACCCTTTTCTTCTGACACCTTTGGGAATAAGATGACGCTCGTGAACCCTACGCTGATGCCGCCGCATGTTGGTGTGAGTACCAAAAACCTTTTTGCAGTATTTGCATGGATGCAATTCTTTGGGCTCCTTATTTTCCTCAGCAAATGCAGAGTTTGACATTTCCTGGGAAACTTTCTCAGAATCCAAGACAACAGAGTCTTGCACAAGACTGGAAACATTCAGGTCATCTTTAAGACCATCATCCACAATCACTTGGTTATCAGCAACATTATCCAAGTGTTGTGATGACGTCAGTGTCAGGAATGGTTTTCTTTTCGGCCCGGACTCGTGGCGCCGCTCGTGCCTCCGCCTGTTGATTTGAGTGCCAAAGGCTTTCCCGCAGTAGCGACACTTGAACGCGTGGCTCAGAGTGGATATATGGATGTGCATGTGGCGCTCAAGTCCTTGCTTTGTTGTAAACTTCCTCTCGCAATGCTGGCAGGGAAACATGAATGTTTCCTGAACGTCACCATTGGATTCCCCCTGTGCTTTTGGAATTTTCACCACAAGTTTTTTCTTTGGAGAGCTTTCTGGAGATTCCTCTGACGTACTCTTTTGTTCTTCCATAGAGTCCAACTTTTCTTCACATATCAAAGGCATTTCAGCATTTTCTTTAGGCATATTGGTGTCTTCGATCTCCTCTTCATCTTCCTCTTCTTCATCCTCCTCTTCGTCATCATCTAAATCATCTGATGCACAGTTTATTGACTCTCCTTGTTTGTCTTCAATTACCACTTGTGGTTCATTGGTCGGACTGGGGATCATCAGCTTTGGAAGTACATCTTGATTTACCATTTCCTGAATCACAGCTGTTTGCTCCAGAGACAGCACAGCAGAAACAGAAGGCATTTCATCTTCCTCTTTATGACCTGAAACACAAGGGTGTAATAAAGAAAAGCATGAGATATTTTTGCCAAACACTTCAGGATATGCTACACCTTTCTTCTCCTTTTTCCTCTAGCACAACGTATCCAACATTCCTGATCCAGCACAATACCACCACTCCTCATCTACTGGTGTGGATGGATGTTTTCACCTCTGCATGCAAGTCCTACCTATCTGTTGTCAGGTATATCCACTGCTGAAGAAAATAAGGCCAGGTTGGATGGGGCTCTGAGCAACCTTGTCTAGTGAAAGGTGTCCTGGTCCATGGCAGGGGGTTGGAACAAGATAAGCTTTAAGGTCCCTTCCAACCCGAAATGTTCTGTGATGATTCTAGGAAAATACCTTTGCTGCCAATCCCCACTGTTGCCTAAGTGGGTACATTATAGAGCAAAAAATCCTTCTCCATTCCTTAGCTGGGCCATGAGACACCTGAACAGGGGTATATGTGTTGTGCAAGCAGAAAGGACAACAGAAGGAAGGAATGGAAGAGTTATAGGTCAAAAGAATTAATACTGTATTTTTTTCCCCTTGGTACTGACTTTGTTAATTAGCAATAAATAATGACCATGTAATTAAGCTCCAAAGACACTATTTTAGAATAAGGACTTTCTCTGCTTCTGTTCTAAGGAGTTTGGGTTTATGTCTAAATTTTGCAGCACATTAGTTTTTCCTGTGGTCAGAGTTGTACGTTTAATGACATGCTTCTAATAGCCAAGTTCCTAACTAGTAAAACAATTGGGGTAAACAATATAAACATGTTCATTTTGCTCCAGTAAGATAACCCGCTAATGCACTAAACATGACAAGCATCCTTTGATTCAAAAAGATATACAGAAGGAAAAAATAAGACAGTTGAGAACTCACCCTCTTTAGAATCCCTCATATCTGCAGCAGTAGAATCCAAATCTGTCTTTTTCTGTTTTGTATCCGCTGCCTTCTTTCCCTTGTTTTTACCTTCCTGAGTCTTCTTCTTTCCTGGGAAGAAAAGAGCACTGATTATTCCTGCTCAACAATTTTTGTCATATGTGAGTGGCAGAATTAAACCCTCAGCTTTGGAGTATAACACACTTCTGTAGAGACCCTGCTTTCCTGAGGAATACAAATGACCAATTAGGAGAACAGACAGCATTCAGGTAAAAAACCTCAGACGCTAAAATATTTTCCTCACTTTCAAAGCAAGAACAAACCACCTGTACAGGGTTAAGCAGCTCACATCATGCCCTAATATGGCCACTAAAATCCTGTATCTCACAGAAGTATACGGAAAACAGGAAATCTCTTAATACGCTATTAATCCTTAATGTTAATTGGAAGACCTTATGAAGTAGAAACACATAAAGATTTATTCTAGTTGTATAAACATTCTGAATAATGAGCAGAGTTATGATAAAAGCGATGAAGTAATAACATCATGGGAAGACTGAAAGCAGCATGCGCTTAACCAACACGGCAAAGGCAGTGCAACCTAATGAGATGGAACTGGGTAACAGCAAATGATGAAGGTATTTCATTGTGTCCTGACACAAACACCACCTTCAACTTACCACTTTCTGTTAGCAAAATGAAGCAGCATGTATTAGTTGCAGAGGACGATGAACACAAAAAGGCATTATCTGCAAAGAGCTGACCAGTACTGCAAGATTTAAACACACTGAAAACTTAATTTCCCACTGCACTACAAAGTACAAATTTTTGCCATTCATCTTATAGATTCAGGCCTGTAACATACAGATATTATGATAAGGGGTGTGTAATAACAAATGAAAGTTTATGGTTTTCTGATTCACTTCGGTGCACAGACTGTACTCTCCACACAGGATACAGAAAACACCACTGAATCTCCACAGTTCTACAGACAACTCTTGGAACTGAACTCTGAACTGTCCATAAGCAGCAATCCAAATTCCTCCTTTGCTCCCTCTAACACACAAAATGCTACTTTATGACACACTGCCCCTTCCCTCTGATCAGAAATGTCCATCACAGCCCTAAATCCATTTCCGAGTTGGAAGCACATTCTTCCATGTCACAATCCTAACACAATCCTCCTTTTTACACCTTGAAAATATTTATCACATCCTGAGCCAAGAAACCGAAACGCCTTTAAAAAAAAAGTTCCTCTGTTCAAACTGAGAAGTTCCAAGTACACATCCCCCCCAAGAGAACAGCTCAGACAGCTCAGCTTTAAAAAGAAACACTTGTTTTGATTTGAACATTCTATCTAAATAATTATCTTTATTTCCTCTCAAGAAGCTCAGATTTCATAGGCCATCTCCAAATTCCAATGTGTTTCAGTTTTATGTATGTAATAAACCTTTTTTAATTTCTTATCCAATTTAACAGATGTTAGTCTTATAACCTGACAACAGTCACTCAGACTGAATTTTTGTCACCTTTGGAAAAGACACACACATCCTTCCCAAAGTGAACTAGCAATTTTCTCTGAATATCCTCAATTCTTGTAATGATCCCCATGTCTAACCTGCCATAAAGAACCAATACGGGATTGTTTGAACAATGCAATATTCAATTTTGATTTTAACACCTGCAACTGTCAGAAGATTTAGCGCATATTTGGGTGTTCACATAGGCATAAGGAAGTCTAAGCACATCTTTCTTTACCTGATAGGCTACTGAATGTCCAATTTGAACACAATTTTTTTTTTATTATCAGCACCTCTAATGTTCAAAATTACAACCAACACTACCAAGATCTGAGTATGAAGGATATCAAAGAAGTTTCCAGAAGTATCTCCCAAGTCACTTGAAATTGCTCTGGGAATGCACAGTAACACAATCCAACAGTTCCATTTCTAGGGAAAAGGGGGAAATGTAAGATTTCAACTCATTCCTAGGAATCAAACATGCATCACAATACACCTTATGAGTGACATAACAAATGATACCTAATTCCTAGAACACTAAGAGCTCTCAACCTTTTTGCAGACCACTTGTCATCTGAAGACCAGTATCAGTATCTTGACCTAAAACCAACAAAATGCTTGATTCATCTCTCCCTACAGGTGAGACTGGAAACAAGAATGAAAAGGTTGGTGCACAGGCCCCTCTCACCTGCCAAACCTGGCCATGCTCAGAGACACCTTTTCCCCCCACAGTGCAGTGTCTGATGTATTGCAGATGAAGTCATGGGGCAGTTCTGCATCTAGCTCTACAGCAGTCCTGAATTTCATCCTAACAACAGGTTACTGTCAAAGTCTTCAAACCAAGACCCAATTAATTCTTTTTTCTAACAATATTGGCAATATACTGTGCTCTTTCAAGGGTGAGGTAAAGTATGAAAAGGCACCAACACAAATCCCAAGTGCTAAAGCATGCAGAAATGTTTCAAAGTCATCCAGTTAGACAATATAAAACTTACAGTACCTCAAATCCATTATAATCTGAGAAATTGCTGCAACAGCAGGCTTTTCACACAAAATCGAGGTACTTATGTCACATACCTTATGCTACCGATGGAAGGCAGATCATTTGCAAGTTCTCCTGCCAGTCCTAAAAAGAGATGCAACTTGCTCATGATGTAACCTGCTCCATAATACAGCTGGAGACGTTTCAAGATCTTAGCCTTTATGCATGAATGCACTTGAAGAGAGGATTCACCCAGCACCTGACTTGCCCTTTCTCTCAACAGTGAACAAAACTTCTTGTGCATGGACAGCATTTCAGATGTGTCAGATCAATTTCTGACACACATCAATGAGAGACACCAAACCATTGTCGATGTTTTCCTTTACCAGCTTTAGTTTGTTCATCTTCTAGGTGGCAGATTTCTTTGACAAGGTTCAAAGAATTCACTATACTCAAACACAACAATGACTGTCCCAGATGCACAGTTTCATGGCACTGACCATTTATTTTATGTTCAACAGCACATGCCCAGAAGAGAATTTAAGAATGGAGTAACAAGTGATACTTCACTGATATGCTCTCCCAGCTTTCACATATTTGGAGTTCAGGAACTTTTGAAGACATTTAACAGCTGTTGATAGACTTTCTCTCATGAGTTCTCAAAGTGCTTTTAAAATCCATATAAACCTGAAAGATCTGCATCATTTTCTTCCTGCAGATTTCCAATAAAAACACAACCTACTATTCTGATATAAAGAGTATCAATGAGTAGACCAAGGTCTGCCCCTTAGTTTTCTTACTGTTTCAGAGGTCAGGAAGGAACAGAAGCCCGCAGGAGGGGGGAAATGCCTCTGAACACAGAACCTGGTGGAAGCCTGAGTATAAGTACACACGTGCACTTACCATCAGGTTCCTGAAGGGTCCTACATGGCTGCTACGGCCAGCTGGATCCTCCACTTGGTCTAAACAAGAAAGATACAGGAATGAAACACAGGGAAAGTGAAATGGAAACAATGACAAAAGAATAAATGAAGGGCAGAACTTAATATATGTGTATGTGCTTTAGAAGAATTGTAAAAGAAAGATGCAAAGGAAAATGAATGAAATAAACAGATGGAAAGTAGGAACTTGTCTGTAGTGATGAAGATCAAAAGAGGAATTCACCGATTTGCAATTTGTCTTGAAACTTTCAATAGGGTTCCTTTTTCTCTCCTCTCCACTTCTGCTGTAAGATAGCTCTGCCTTCACACCTTCACAATCCCTTTATAACATTGCAACAGGCACAGGACAGCTCATGCTACTGCCAATGCCCAGAGCATTCCCACTAATTTTGGAGGAGTTCAGATGACAAGAGAGTAACAGCGTATGAGAGAAGTAATCTTTATTTGCCCATACTTCATTTTATCGATAAAACCAAGACACCTCTGAAGAACCTACAGTTAGCTGTGCTCAGGCTTTTGTCGTTAACCAAACTACTAATGGGACTATTAAACCACTGAGTTATTTTTGGTGGGATGGGATAAGCATACTCAGAAGCTGGGAGGGAAGATGTTTAACACAGTCTTTCCATACACTTGAAGCTGAACACTATAATTAAATATTGCTCAATTGTACAAGATGTCATTGTCTTTAATAACCTTTAACTGCAACACAAAACATGTTCACAGTTAAGATCATAAAGTAAGAAGGACACTCACACCTAAGCTCAAACACTGCTTCAATCTTTTACAGAAATACAGAATGTGGATATTTGCTTCCAAAAATCTTGGGTTAATAAGGGAAAAGAATAATTGATATGAGCTGAAATTACTGTTACTCCTTTGAGATCTGTAGCCAACAACTAACTGCAGCCCAGTAACACACCCAGACCATACCCCATGAGTGCTTCTGCTGAAAAGTACCACAGAAATCTGCCCAAACCTCAAGTCTGCTGGAAAACAGTGGAGAAGCTCCCCCTGAAAAGTAGTCTTAGGGCACAGACAAGGGCAGCACCTGGCAAGGCTGGGGCTGAAGGGGAAAGACAAACTGGCATGTTACACTGACAATGCCACACAGTTTCATCTGTGAATCACAGTGTAATAATACAAACTCACTAGTTAAATCCCTTTGGAACTGGTTCACAATAAATCTGCATCAATCCCATGCAGTAGCTGCTACTATTCTATAAAACAACTTTTAATTATTTTCTCCTATTGAAAAAAAAATCAGCACTTTGGCATTGGAAAGAACGAAATAAAGATTAAGTGAGTATTTCAAGCTAAAACATTCTTTTGGAAAATGCAGCAGAAAACAACTGCACAATCATTTCCACATTCTTTTGATTAATGAGTTCTAACATACTGATACAACTTGAATTTTGATTTGAGAAACAGCTTGCTGTGCACCAGAATTCATCTGTTCCTGTATCCAGAATGCTGGTTGATGTCATGTTTTTCAAAATCAATTCCTTAAGCCTTCAGGCATCAGTAAAAATCTGACTAGTTGTTTGTTCTGCAGACAGGCCAGAACACATGAGTGCCTTTTTCACATACAGAATGCTAAATCCAAAAGAACAGCATAAATTGCTTCAAAAAATTAAATCCAAGTTGTGTTGGCTGGAGGAGCACGACAAAATGTAGAAACATGTTGCAGTGACTTCTTAGGATCTTGTCCAACTGTGAATGGCACAGCACATGGGTGTTAAAGACCTTACATATTTAATAAGTCGAATTGATCAAACACTAAGGTAACAAGGCACCAAAAAATACCTTTTAATTCAAAATGCTCATTATTAAGATGTGAATACTAAGACTTTTCTTTTAATATGTTCCTCTGTTTGCATTTAAGTGTCTTCGTTATGCTTTTTTATTGGGTTTTTTTTTTAGTTCTTCCATTATTTATAAAACCTTTTATTATTCTCTACCAGCCCCTGCTCACGCAGCAAAGCCAAATCAAAAACCACCTGGCTAAATAAAGGGCAACATAGCTGTGTGTCAAGGGCTGCTCTGAGCCACTGAGACAGCCAAGAACTCCCAGCATTTAAGGAAAGCTGGTAGGCACAACATGCCTGAGATACATATATAATAAATGTATATGAGGATTATTCATATAATCAGGGGGACTACAGAAATTTGCCAAAAACAAGACCTCAAACCCACAAAGACATGCAAATATTTTATTCCAATGTCTAAGCCAAGAGCCACATTTCAGGAGACAGCACAGGGTCGCTGCTGCCCTTCCAGCACCGCAGCGTTACAGCTCCAGAACCTGGCTCAGTGTCTCACTCACAGCATCCACCAGCTCATAGACTGTGCTAATGAAACCTTTGCTAAATTGCTGTCCAAAGTTCTAAGTGATCTAGGATAGCTGGGGTTCAAAATGTCACACTGCAAATTACTGGAGAAAAAGGAAGCAAGAGTAAAAATAGTAAAAAGCCTAGTATTAGGCTAGGAATAAAAATATTACAACCTTGAAAGAAAAAGCCTCAACAATTCTGCCTTAATTTAAACAAACATTGCTTAAATGTTATAACATCGACTTCCAATATTTCTTCCACAATATTACTGTTAATACAACAATGTATCAAAGTTCCTTTTAAGTACTTGCATTTAAGTACTGCTTTGAAAGGATTCCAGCAGGCTTAGCTGAGGAACTCCAAGTACCTCTGAACAGACACACTCATTACCTGGGGAGGGAATGGCTTTGGAACCCTAAAACTCCCAACTTAAAATGAAACAACACATGGAATTGCTGCCTACCAAGTGCTCTGGAGAAAAACAGCCTTGTACTGGCAACAAAACAGGCTACAAAACCCTAACAGAGGCTTCCCAAGAGCCCACGGCTCAGAAATTCCAATGCTGCCACAGAATACCTTTGGTGATAATTGGGGTTTTTTTTCCCACAAGCCAGAAAAAGCTTTTAATTTCTATTTCTTTGTCAGTGTAAGACAGATAAGCTGTACTAGGAGCATTTTCCACTTTGGTTACAGATCATCCCCAGCATTGGTGGGCACATACACATGAAAACCTTTTTAACACAAAACTCCTGCCCAGGCAGGAAAGTTTCCATCTTGCTGATTCGAAGGTACAGACTAAGTATGACAAGACAAAGAGGTTTCTCCATTTTCAGTAGTGTGTATCTCTAAAACAGAACACTATCAAAAAAAAAAAAAAAAAAGAGGCAAAGTCAGCACATTTTAAATCATATTCCAGCAAGTCTAAGAGTGAAATTCAAGCCACAGATCAATTTTTGAAACAAACATCTCATTAAAAGGGATGTCAATTAAATGTGAATGGCTCCACACACAGTATCATGAAGAGGCCTATTTCAACAATGCTGTCAAGTAGGTATGAAAACCTGCAGAAAAAGGCAAAATGTAAATGTTTTTATTACCCTGTTTTCTTCAATCTGTCATCATTGTAAGTAATTGGTGGAGTATACTTCTTGCAACACCATTATAAAGTCATCAGCTACAACTAGTTTGTGTAGGCATAACTTCAGGTGTTGTTAAGCAAATAAAACACAAATTGACATGAGCTGTTTCACAGTGTACAAAAACCATCACAAGAGAATTTTAACCTCCAGCTCCTGAGAACCACAAGAATAATTCAGAGCTGCAGAAGATCGTGGCTCTGTACCCTCAATCTGCCCAGACCTAATGTATCAAATAATATTGAAGCTGGAGAGGCAGAATACATACAGCTGTATAGTACGGACAAAACGGAAAAGTCTTGTGAATTATCTACAGAATATGGGCAAACTCAGTGAGCAAAGGTTCATCTGTAATTTTTTCCAGCAGAACTTACATCTCCTCTTCCATAAAAAGACACTTTCAAGCTTACCCAGTAGGAGCGGGAGAAAGAGGAAGCCAGACTTCAGAGCAATTCTATTAATACCGAACTGCATGTTGTATAAGCCTATTGCTACCCATCAACCATCACTTCACTCACAAAGAGCACATTTCAATCACTGCATTTTCCAACCACAGTATAAAAGACGTGATAAAGTCTCACCTAGGGAAGGTGTTTCGGGACACCTGAATACAGAGGCACATACACCCAGCTGTGCATGTGCATGAAACTGTTTGTACCAAGCACTAAATACACTCTTTGCAGAAAAGAAACAGCCATGCACTGACAGAGACTGTTAATGCAACATTTGCATAACAGATGAACTTGTTGCCATGGAAAGTGTAAGAAAATTCTGAGCTGGGCTATTTAAAACACCAATTTCTGCAAATGTTTGGCAAAGTCTCCACTTTAATGACAGCACTGAAGATCATGTTACTGTGTCTCACCATAAACTTCTGGAATTACGATAGTCAGTACAAGAAATGTTAGGATGGCACCACAGGTGTGCCATGCCAAGAGAAAGAAATGACCCAACATTTTGCGAGAAGCAGAAGGGAATATATTGCCATTATATGGAGTTTGTGAGACTAGAAAATTTGACACTATTCGCAAAATACAGATAAACAGATTTTTTAAAATTGATGAAAAATTCTGAGTGGGAAGCCTGTGTTAAATGTGTGATATTACGCCAATCCCTACAAGCTGAACTATGAGCTATCTCCAGTCTTCTTCATATAAGTTATGTTTTGTAAATTAAATTATGTACCATAACTCTCTACCAGACAAGGAACAAAAGCAGTTTATACTACCTGTCACAGTGTGCCATCCACCCTTGCAGCATCTCATTCCAATCCCCAACACATCCTGCCTTCTGAATAACCTGAGTGCATATCCCAGGAAGTCTTAAGTTTATAGCCTACAAGACCTACTCACCCATAATGACTTAAGTAGTACAGAATGTCACCCAACAATTACAAGGCATGGCAAACAAGGGTTTAATTCCAAGCAATTTTAACCTACACAAGAGCTGTGTTGGAACAATTAAGTATAAATAATTAAATGTGAGCTTTTGTCTTAGAAAGATTTGAAAATGTTATTTCTGCCCTTATGCCAATATTTCTAGAACAGTAGAAGGGGGACACAAATACGTGACCAGGCTTGCTCTAGACTTTCTCAATCACTCCAGCTCCTGGTGTATTCCTGCCTCCGACCCTCCCTAATCACACAGCCTCCCCCATCCACTACAAATTCCTAGCAAGTTGCTCCATGGCTCCCACAGCCAGCCCAGGACAGAAAACACGATGAACATTCTTCTCTGTACTTCTATTCCATGAGCTTTTGTTTTGCTAAGTATTAAGACAAATGCAACAGCAAAAGAAATGTCAGCTGGCACACACACTTTCCAGAAATAGCTGATCTCTATATTTAGCCAGTTTTTATACAAAAGTCACTTAAAAATAGAGAACCCAAATTGTGTATTTAATACAGAGAATGCCTAAATTTAAATCTCTGCTTTAACCAATCAGAGCTTTTATCTAAGCCCAGAAAATGTTGCTTACAGTCACTAGAACTTGCCCCAAAATGTTCGTGAAACGAAGTTACTCTAGGAGAATTAGAAATACCAACTATTTTGACAGCAGAATTTACAAGATAATGCAAATGAAAGACCTCACACAACTACTTGTACCAGCAAGTTTAAAATGATCACTACTAGATCAGTCTGCCTTTATCTGTAATAAATAACACAAATATTTGTCATGGCCCTATTTGCACCACTGAACATTTCAGAGTATTACATCAAAAATATCTGGAATTTTAGCTAAGTTACCTTTAAAAGCAACTACTTAGGTCTTTACCTGCCATTTTATTCTGCTGTTTGATAAACCAGGTCTGTTCCAACCCAGCAGCAGTCACATCACCAAGTGACATAAAAAAAAAAAAAAAGAAAAAAAAGGACTTTTGAGTCCACTGCAGACCCAAAAGCCCTTCACACACGGCTGATCAAGGTGGTGTCTTGCTATCCAGAGCAATTTTGCCTATGACAGAGAGAACTCACACAAAGTTAGTGAAAAGCTGTCACTGTATGGAAAACCAAACCCGAACATTGATCCAAATGTTTGCCCAGACACGGGCGATGGCTTTGCTTGAAGAACACAGCTGTACAAAGGCTACAATTGCCAGGAAACAGGGCTGCCTTTGTGTCTAACAGGAGCCCTAGGATTACTGTAACAGGAGTCCCCACCGCTGAGGAAACAAGCGCAAAGCCTCTCACAGACGCAGGAGCCAGACAGTGCTACCACCATGTTAATGCTCACATGGATAAAATTAAACCCCTCAGGACTGCTACAAGGTCGCACTCGACATTTGCACTTACAGTCACTCAAATTTGTCGTTATTCATTTTCATCCAAATGAATCCTTTCGTCCACCATATCTGCAACATGTCACTTCTCAGAAATTTTTCTCCAACAAGTATTCCCCTTAAAATCACCCCTCTGTGTGTTACAAGGTATTTCACCCCCTCTTTGACATCTATCTCCTAATTTCTTTCCTTTAACCTTATTATATTTCTTCAATACAACCAACTACCTACTACAGTAAGTATGCAGTGTTTTTCCATCAGTCCCCATTAAAAATATTACAGCATCTTCTCAACTGGGTCTCCAACCTAACAAAGAACACTAATTGTTAAAAACCAGCTCCTGTCAAAACATATTTGCAGCATGACTCTTTTTCTCCATATCTGTTAAATTTGGAAAGACTCATCTCCTTTCAGCTTCAGAGTGACAAGTCTAAGGTCAAATGGCAGAATATCACTGCAGGTCCTTTACAGAAGTAGATAAATGAGGATAAGTATTATTATGAAAACTCATCATTTTAATGTACAATATAGTCACCAAATCATTTTTATCTGCTGGGAAATTGTGGAAGATTTGCTTCACTTCCTTGGTGAAACAAAGTGCTTCATTCATTTCAGCCACAGTCCACCGATACTTTCTCAGAGAAATGCTTGTCAGCCTCCTCTGATAACATGAGATACACTGAATTATATTTCCAAAGGAACTGTAATCCTCCAGTTGCCCAATCAGTCCATTTCTCAAAAGGACTGTGCTACAGGACAACAGCAACAGTTGGTGCTCATGTTAACAAGACTGACAATGGAACTTCTAAATTTAAAGTATGCCCCAAACCAGACAAGAGCAAACTGCTATCTGCCTGATTTGTGACACCAAGAAAGGTCACAGGCTCGTAACAGGGAACAGCAACTTCCTCCATTTTTCAAACAGTGAAGACAAATCTCAGAGCACAAATGTACTTGTCTGCTGTTCCGTTAACTGCTACATTCAAGATGAAAGTCTAATTTGATCTAAATGGGTTAAAGTTCTAGAAGTTTTTTGCACACATCTGTTTAGAGTATGAAACATCAACTAAAACAGACCACAGAAATGAAACATCACTGTAACATAACTTGGACAAGTTAATTTGCAGGTAAGGAACCAGAAAATAAAACCAGCTCTGGTATCTGAGTGGGGAGAGAGGAGGGTGACACCAAACAGTTCGGGATTTGGGAGCTAGGAACTAAGTTCCAGCACAAAGTCCACTTTGTTTTTGCAATCCCTGACAAGGGTCTGTAAGATCAGAAACACTAGACTCGCTGCTCTTTACCTGCAACTTTAAAGGGAACACTTTGCAGGAAAGTCCATTTTTTCCTCAACTCACTGCCACTTGGGTAAGACCTACTCCTTGGGAAAAGCCCAAGACAACTCTAAGACTTGGCTGAGGATCCAACTATGGCAAAGGTGGGTGTTTGAACGTCCTGATCCCAATCCCCTGCTAGACAGGTCAGCTATCACTGCACTGAGCTGCTTCACAGCACAGCACAGCTCACTGTCTCCACAGTCTGCAGTTTTACTGGCAGCAACACACAGAAGTTTGCATTGGACTCGGCCCTGGATAATGGTGATGCCTGAGAAAATTTCCCCAAATTTCTATGAATCGAGTCACTTTTACAAACACCAGGCCTTTCCCATTCAACAGTCAAATTGTTTCTGATGGACTGCCAAACAAAACGAGATCTGTACCTGAGGAGACTCGAGTGAGGCATCTGGCTCTCAACATGAGTTAGAATAATGTATAGCTGACTACTCATTTCCATGGCATTTTGCAGCAATAATAATCAAGATGATGGATTTTCAGCTATTATAATACTCTCGCTAGAATAACTTTATGTCAATCAGCACATTAATAACAGTGCCTCTCTGAAGTTCTGCAGCATTAATCACAGTCAATCAAAAGCTCTCACAGAACTCTGATAACAAAGTGTAACAACAGAATTAACTCTTAACAGCTGGTAAGCTCCTAAGTGCTCAGAAAGCTTCATCCTAAAAAACTCTCAGGCACTGGTGATCCAAGTAAGTATTGTGATTTTCCAGGGGAAAAGTGTATAAAAGGCAAGTAAATACTTCTAGAAAATGGTCAGACATTGTCTAATTTCTTAGCTACAAATGCTGAAATACCACCGAGTCTTGTTTCAGTAACTGATAATAAATCCAAGCAAAAAGTCAGTCTGCTGTAACATTTCCTTGAGGAACTCAATACAGCAAGTGTAGGCCGGTGAGAATTCCTCAGAACAAAGTCATTCCTGTCAATCTGTGTAAGGCTCTTGGCAGGAATGACAAAATAAATTGGACGTTTTGACAGATTGAAAAAAATAAATACACTCTAGTCTTATAAATGGTTTTGCTTTTTGTTAATTTGAAAAATATAGAAAACAGCTAATAAACAGAAACAAATTTCTTTGCTATTTTGCAGGTTTGTAACGCAGTGATGAGAATCTTCAGAGACTTGACAAACACAAGTTACCTTACAAAGGAGATCTCAATTAAAGAAAAGAGCTCTCAACCACACACTCAAATGGAGTCTGCATGCCTTCCATGAATAAACCAGCTATCGAAACTCTGTGTGCACACTCCTGGAGTTACGTTAAATGTGCTTGTTCATCACTGCATAATAAATTACACAGGGCATCTGCAGATAAGCCCTTGGTGTAAGACATTCCCTGTAAACAATTCAAGTAAAATAAATGGTCAATGCAAAATTATGGTAAATCACAATTTAAAAGTTTAGTACAGTTAATGATATATTATTCATAATAATTCCGATAGAATGGTTTTGAAAACATGAGGCATAAAAAAAAACATCTAGAGAAAGGCAACAGAAATGATTAAGAGGTACAGAAGATTCTTATTATAAGAACTTAGAGCCTTCCCTAAATAAAAAGATGGTTCAAGCAGGAGGCAAATAAAATAAGAATACACTGAAAGTCAATAACTGACTTTACCTTGCATCGAACATAAACCCCAGAGTCTCCAACTGGAAAACAAACACTGAAGGGGGAGATTGTACAGGAGGGTCAGGAAACCATAGAAAGAGCAACAGTGGCTGGTAAAGCCTTGACTTAATATGAGGGAACACAAGGGAATTCAGGAAAGGATTATTCATGTGAGCAAAAGTCACCCAGATTTAGTGAGATGTAAGGCAGTCAGTAGCTCATTGAGTTTGTTCTCTTATATTCTGTAAGCAACAGGACAACTCTAAATCACAAAACATTTGAAGGAATAAAAACCAAAAGTACTTGTCTATCTCAAAGCTCTTCCCTAAAACAGCAATAACCAAATTTTCTCCACGTCTCCTACACAGAAGCATTTAAACAATTCTATGAGTCAGAAGAAAACTGCCTAAGAAAGTTTTGGAAAATCCCAATACAATAAAATATTTCTACAAGGAAACTGGTATTACAATAGCAACTTAGTAACTTCTGACTTATTTTCAGGAAAATCAAAACAATATTTACTAAAAAAGGAGGTGAATAATTTCCAAATGCACTGGATTAAATAAAAAAAATTAGCAGTGGAATATCAAGCTGCTTTTCTTCCAGGTCACTCCCTTTTTTAAAGCCAACCCCGATCAATTGGAAAAAAAATTGATTAATAATAGAAAGCTGCCTGGTGCCTTATTTCACTTCCCACTGTGGATTATGTAATTGAAGACAGCATTAGCAAATTTGCTGGGAAATGCCACAACTGTGGTCTAGATATATTTTACTTTTTTAACTTAAGAAAAGCAGTCTAAGGAAGTGTGGCTAAAAATGCAAAAGTATGAAAAAAATACAGAACGCTTCAGAATCTGAGTTACCAAATGACCCAAGAACTTTTATTCTGTTAGATAACTACATATATCCGCTTTAGGCAGAACTAAGTTAGCAGCTAGAAATACAACTTGTAACAACCATGAAGGCCAGATTGTTATTTTAAGTCAAACACAAAAACCCCACAGAGATAAAGTAACAGTGTGTACAAGGTGCTTGTAGTACTTCCAAAAGTTTATACTTAGAAACACAGTTTAAGGGGCCAACACAGGCAATTCTGTGCTAAATTTTTTAATTTTCTTAAATACAGTTAAATTATTTTCTCATTCCTGAAATGAAGGCTTATTTTGTCCCATTCTTAAATCCACAGGCAGGAGCAAGGCTGGAATGAGTGACACCAATTTCACTCGGCTGTTCTGAAAGCTCAGAGCAGCTGTCCTAGGAAGTAGGGGCACTGCTGGAGAGGTGAAGATGGGAATTTTAAGTAATACAAGTCTTGCATTCAAAGGCCCCCATATATGGGGGTTAAAAGAAAATTTGCACTGCTTAGAAAACCTCAAATGTATGAGGTACTCCCCAGACAGATGCTTCCATGAGAGATACGGTCCCTTGACATCTCAAATGCCGCTTTTGAACTGGAGTTGTATAAACCTTCTTGCAAATCAATGTGTTTTGTGGAAATTAAAGTAAATTCCATTTTAAGACTTTGTTCCAGATGATCTTGATGACCTCTTCCTTCCTCCCTTGTCTTTTCCCAGTCATTGGTCGGGAAACTGTGAAGCCCTGAGCTCCTGAGATTTTCATTAAATTTACTGGAAATAGAGCTTGGATAACAATATAATTTCATTATATCCTTGCTACAAATGTACAACTTACATACACATCCCTCTATAAGCTACTTTCCAACTCATACACAATCATTTTTCTCGCAAGCTCTTTTCTATTTAGGAACAAACTTTTAAACTTAGTTCAAGTACAAGCCAAATAAATTTGTGTAACTTAAGAACCAGACAATCAGGGCATCATTTGACCATGATTTCCATTTGGGATGACATCCAGATGGCAATCCAAGGCCTACCTTTTATAAACAGGATCCATATTTATGGCACTCTCAAGTACAGCTAATTATTTGGAACTACATGAGAATGCATAAGAAATTATTGACAAAAAAAGAAAAACTGCAAGGATTTCCACTATCACAGAATTTAACCTGCCTATTTCATCCCTACATTTTCCTGTTCCCCAGCAGCCATTTGACACTGTTTCAGCAACAGTCATGCTTTCAGACAAGAGAAAACACAGTGTAACTTTTAGGATGACAAGAGTTCATTTAGATGTGGGAAGCAGAAGCCTGAAGTTGCACTTTGCATTCAGCCTGATATAAACCACAATAATTATTTGTAACAGTCAACCATAATTCCCCCACCTTCATCTCACACCGTCTCTGGGCCAGTGTTAGTTACTACGAGTATCCCTATAGTTCATGCTCTCCCTGAAACCCGGTAAGAACTATGGGAAGCAGCAACATTAGTAATAGAACCATTTAAGGTAACAAAGCTTTAAAAGATTTATTAGCAATGGTTTGAGACTTTAAAACCATACTGAACAATCACCAGGGGCTGTCCACAACACAGGTGACCCTGACGCAGGTGCTTTGCCTGCACTACAATAGAGAAATATTTTAGGAGTTGACACAACTGTGGCTGAGAGGTCATGTGGTTTCACGACCCACTCCGGCTGCATTATGCAGTATATGCTCTAGGAAGAATGAAATTACAGAATTTTCCCCCTCTTGAGAGCCTGACGGCACCAGAGCAGCTCCCAGGGAGGCACCCGCAGCACTCACTGAGGAGCCCCAGGCCTGGCTGATGTGAGGGGAACACAGTGAGGGCCAGAGCACCTCCAGAGACAGAAAGAAGCAGGGGAGAAAGAAAACACTGTCCTCTTCTCTCCCCAAAAAAGGCTATTTTAGAGGTATTACTCCCAACCATGTAGCAGGGCAAGTTTTCATCCTGGGTAACATCAGTATCTTTCTTCCTTCAAAACCAGACTTTTCATCTGACACATAATCCGTAACAGAAATGAAATTTTAGCCTCGTTTGATCACCATTTGGAGCCTATGTAGCACCTTAAAGCAGATTACAGCCTGATAAAAAAACTGAATATCTTTAGGTGTGACCATCTTTTGAATGACCATCCTTTCTTTAAAAAAAAAAAATAATACTTTAGCTTCTGAAAAGTTACTTGTTTTGAAAAAGACTTGAGTGAGTCTGAAGCCAGAGGCTTCACGTGTTCTGTTTGAATGAAACACTCTGTAAATGTTACTGCTCACTGCTACAAATTATTCCTGATCACTGCTACAAATTATTCCTGTCTTATGCAAAGGAAGAAATGCCCCGATGGGACAAAAAAAAAAAATCCACACCACTTCTCTCAAGGACACATGAACCCAACTTGCAAAGTGAACTCAAGCTGTTCTCTTTTTATTTCCTTAGAAGGAGAATTATTGAAAGATCTTGTGCTAATGCATTTGATTGAGCAAATTTCCCTACAAGCTTGGCAGGCAGAACAGAAGCACATTAACTACAACCTGGGAGAAACAATGATAAATGTTTAACAAAAAAATGAAATTTGCGAAAATGCAAAAGCAACAACAAAAAATTAATTTCAGCTATTGCTGGCCATGCACTGCCAGCTGCTGGCTCTGAACTGTGTAGTTAAGGCAGAGATAACAGCTTGGCTCTGATAAAAATCTGTGACGGTACCCAAGTCCACCAGGTTTTCCTTTTTAGGGGGTTGCACTCTCACCCCTCTCGATACCTTTTTATCCTACTAAATTTCTTTCTAAATCTCAAATGCACCTTAGGAACAACACACAGTGTTTCACTGTATGAAAATAAATTAGCAAGAACTGCCTTTTCCCTCCAGGACTCCTGAGCTGCTGTGCATGGCAGAAGGAAGATGTAGAGGATTTATTCCAGCTAAGAACAGCTACAACCGAGCCAGGCAGGAGCCATCAAACACAAACACCTGGAGAATATGAAGCAGTTTGAATGCAGAACTCAAACCAAAAATATCCAGCAGGGAGATGGGGACCTGGAGGAAATGCCAGGTGCCATCCTAGATACACTCTAAAGGAGATTATGGACCTTGTGTCAGGGATCACTGGCAAACAGGGCAGCTCAAGGTCAGGGCGAGCAGTTCAGCATGGACTTTGTGTCTGCCCAGGCCTGGTCAGCTCCTGGCTCACCTACACTTCACAACTTCAGTCTGTCCTGCCTCTTCTGGTAAATCAGTCTGACTTACAGCACAGCAGGATTCCGCCATTCATTCAGAGAGAGGATTCCTCCTGCAACATGAACATGTTACAGCAATGAAAGCCTTGATCAACTAACTGATTGGGCAAAAGAGCCCATTTTTAATACCTATGAAATGGTCACCTTTTGATCTATCAAGAGTTCATTAAATAAATGGCAGGAACAAGGTTATTTGTCAAATGATAAATATCTTAACTGTTCAAGCATAAGATCTAAGATGCATTAAAAATTCAAAAGGATATTTGTTTTACTGAATACGGAATAATTATGAGTTTTATCTAATAACTACATGGTCTGCATCATTAAATCATAATACACCTCTCAAATAATGTCTTGTCTAGTCATTCCTAAGGTATTAAACTGCCAGTTTACTTTTCTGGAAAACGTGTTCCTAAAGGACACACTCACTCACAGTTGTTAGAATTAGGCATTTCTTACTTGGTTATATTCTCTTCCCAATGTGTAAGACAACAGCGTGCAACACAGGCCAAAATAAAATTTTAAAAATTTATTAATCCATTTAGGTCACTCATGAATTTGAATTTCACAACCCTCTAACAAGTTTCTTAAATTGCTATTTACTTCAAATATTACCTTATACTGACTCCCAATTTTTCACACACATAAAGATAACTCATAAAAATCTTTCTCCTCCCATCCCTTTGTATCATATAATTAGAATTATTTTTAAATTAATTACTTTTCAATCATGTTCATCATAATTTCCTTTATTTCCCAAAACCCCTCAAATCTAGGGTAAAGAAGCTTCCATATCCAAGGATACAGCTGAATCTACAAAAGCAGGGATATGAGTAGAAACCATTCTGGAATCCTCACTGCAGCTACTGCTACCAAATCTGCAGGAAAAAAGTATATATTTCTTGTAAGAAGATTGCTGCGAATTGCAAATATTAGCAGACGTTACTACAAACACTGAAATAACTGTGAGTAAATCTAGAGTAAAAAAAATTCCAATGAAACCTGTGAAAAACAGAACTATAAAATTTCAAAATATCCAATGAATTGCCTTATCATTTTAGAGCTGAAACTTTAATCAAACAATTCAAATCAACTAAATACTAAGAATTTGGTCTTTCTGCTTCATGAGACAACAGTATAATTCCATAAATAGATTATTCTTGGTTATTGTGAAGTACTTCATCAATATTGTGCTTGGAGTTGGTTTTTGCTGCGTTGCTTTTTATTCCATAATTGTGAGCCTCGGTAAGGAGCTTGTGTTTATAAAAAGGAGAAAAATATTTACTGTTCCTAATTATGAAAGCTGTAAAATCCATAACAGTTAAAACATGAAACCTACAAAACAGCACAAAATCAAAACCCAAAACCCAAATTAGTTTACTGATATTTTTACCTATAAATTCATGAATGCAAATCAAACTTCTATGCCATGAAAAATTACCTTAGAAATTATTCTGTCTGGCTTTTCTGATTTATCATATAATCAAATTCTTGCAGGTTGTTTTTCTAGCCTTTCAGGTAAATCATAGGCACACAAATTCCATGTGCTAAGATAATGCAGATTTAGGAAAAAACCATAATACAGCCTGCAATTTACCAAGTGTTGCTTATATATGTGCTAAATACGCTTTTCATTATAAAATAAAACTCAGTGCTTGAATTTCAGTTTGTATTTGCTTAACCTATGAAATACTGTTCAAAATAACTAATTGTGTTGTACTACAGCCCCCCCTCCTCAATCTCAAATAAAAAACTTACACAATAACTGTTCTCAGTATCTGACCTTGTTTCCAATATGAGTTCCACAGTCAACTGCACTACCTGTAAGATGAGGCCCTACATTTAAAGTTTAAAAAAATTGTAATGATACTTCTTAAAATATTATCTTTCTTCGGTTCATTTGTAACCTCCAGAGAATTCCAAAATGTACATATTCCCATGCAAGAGGAATTGATACATCCGTGCTACAACTGTGAATATTTCCCTTTTATATCTACTCCCTGTAACTAAAGGCTTTATTGTGATTTTGGCCTAAAACGTTAGTCAAAATGTCAGTTACATAAGGCCATGCGTGGAGGCACACGCACTCTAAAAAACCCTGCTGCTGAATTAGTCATGGAAAAAATAATGGATGTCTGGTCTGACATACATATTCACAGAGGGAATAATGCGTTTATACCACCCGAAACTCCTGTCCCACCCTCTCTCCTCGGCCGAAGTCAGCCAGGAGCAGCCATTCCCACCGCCTGCGAAATTCCATAACCAACAAATCGGCCTAGAAACAACAAGAAATTAAAAACTGCAGGCAATAACAGGACCGGAATTCTTCATTTGGCTCGGCTGACGTACCCCCAACCCCGGGCTCAGCCTCCCCTTCCCAAAGGATCCCGGCGCTCCCGGGCTCAGCTCCCCCTTCTCCAAAGCGGGATCGCGACGGCCCCGAGCTGAGCTCCCGCCTCCCAAGGAGAGACTGCGACGGCCGTGGGCTCAGCCTCCTCTTCCCAAGGAGGGATCGCGACGGCCCCGAGCTCAGCTCCCCCTTCCCAAGGGGAGATTGCGACGGCCGTGGGCTCAGCCTCCTCTTCCCAAGGAAGGATCGCGACGGCCCCGGACTCCGCTCCCTTTCCCAAGGAGAGATCGCGGCGGNCCCCGCCCCCGCCGGCACCGCGCTGGGTCACACACGCACAGCGCGGCAGCCGGGAACCCTCCAACAACGGGTTTTAAAACACACGCATACACACAAAAATAAACCCCACACAAAAAAAAAGGAAAAAAAAGTCACAACCCCCCCCAAAAATTCACAAGAAAATCTAGAAAAACCTCACAGAAGTGACAAGAAAAGAGCAAAATAAAAGATAACCTCCGAAANGGACTCCGCTCCCTTTCCCAAGGAAGGATCGCGGCTGCCGCGGGCTCGGCCGCCGCCCCACGAGGGATCGGTGCGGCTGCGGCGGCCGCGCGTGTCCCGCCGCCGGAGCGGGACATTCCCCCTTTCCGCGCCGCTCCCGCCGCCTCTCCCAACTTTTCCAGCTACAACTTCCACGTTCCGCCCGCGGCGCCGCCGGCCGGGCCGGGCCCTCCCCTCCCTCCTCTCCCGGGCTGCGGAAGGTCACGGCGGCCGCAGGCCGGGTTCCCCCGCGCGCTGGCGGCGGCGGGGCCAGTCCGGTCCGTACCTCTGCGGGCCTTCGGGGAGTGCCGGCGGCTGCGGGCGCTCGCTCGCTCCTCCTCGATCGCGGCCGCTATCGCCGGGTCGTCCTCGCCATTGTACCACACCAACAGCTCCTCGCCCGCCGCGATTGGCTGCCGGGACACAACACAGGGCGCGCGGCCAATCAGCGCGCGCGTTGTTGGCGGGGCGGGGAGCGGCCGCGGCGGCGCCCACGGCGCTGCCCCCGCCGAGCCTCGAGGGCGCCGCCC
>VXAD01002615.1:108439-125831 GCA_013399195.1 Dicrurus megarhynchus | reverse complement strand
ACACAAAGCACTGCTGCCCTACAACACTGCACTGCACAGCTACACAAAGCACTGCTGCCCTACAACACTGCACTGCACAGCTACACAAAGCACTGCTGCCCTACAACACTGCACTGCACAGCTAACAAAGCACTGCTGCCCTACAACACTGCACTGCACAGCTAACAAAGCACTGCTGCCCTACAACACTGCACTGCACAGCTACACAAAGCACTGCTGCCCTACAACACTGCACTGCACAGCTACACAAAGCACTGCTGCCCTACAACACTGCACTGCACAGCTAACAAAGCACTTGCTACCACCCGAGGCCAGAGACACACAAAGGGCACAGCAGAGCCAGGCCTGGAGTGGGCAAAGTGTTTGCTGCTCTTCTGCAATCCTTTAGAGAAACTGCTACAACTGGAAAAAAAACCACACTTGTGGCCTGCAATCTCATCTCTGAAGGCTCTGGGCTCAAAAGCCAAAATCCCTAAAACATTTTACACTTTCTTTTCAGTTTGGCAAGCCTGAAATGATACTTAGATTTTGCGTTTAGTAAAATGACTGTTTTTAAGATATGAAGGCCACAGAGCTTTATTTTTACCACCTGAGGAATTGGAAAAAGTAACTATATAGAAGCTGGAAGCATTTGCTTTATTTGGAAAGATATGGGGAAGCATACTTCACATTTAATCTCTTTTTAGGGTATAAAAGAACATTTTAACCTTTCAGAATCTTGTGACCACCTTAAGAAACTGACCATGTAAATAAAATTCTGCATGTTCCAAGATGCTGTGTAAATTCTTTGGTTTCTGTTCTTGGAGAAAAGGCTGACACCTACCCCTGGTTTACATTTCCAGACAACTTGCAATAAAGCAAGAAGGGGACTGACATCTTCACTATTTTCTGATGACAGGCAATTCTGCTTCTCTTTCAAGATGTTATGCATCTCCCACTCTTCTTATAATCCAAGTTAGATGCCTATAAGAAGAGCTATCAGCGGGTATTTTTCCTTTCCTGTTTTTCTAAAAATCCAAAAATCTACAGTGTTGTAGCTTTTTATTTTCTGCTACTTTACAAGTAATTCCAAGGCTTTTCAAAGTGTTCTCCAATTTCAATCTTACGTACACTTCCACAACAGCTTAGAAAAACCCTTATTTAATAAATTCTTTTTTTTGTGCTGATAATACCATTGATTTAATGAAATAGAATTTTATCAATAAAAGTGAAGTTTTAATAAATATACCACAACCATCTTAGTTTCTTTCCAAGCAAACAGAAAATTTGTCCCTTACTTAAATTAAATTACGAAATCCAGCACGGATTTCATCAGCTGACTTTTTAAAGAATGTTCACCAGCACACCCAGCCCTTGCAATACGAAAGCATAAAGAGCGTCCCAGATGAGACTGCAAAAGCAATTCTTTTGGTTAAAATGGAAGAGAAGAGCCAAAGAATGCTGTGGGAGAGCTAAACAGATACTGAATATAAGTCTAAATGTAATTACTGATTACTTTTACATATATATATATATATATAACTTTACTATGTTTTTATGTTACTTTATTATGGGTTTTCCACAAACCAAAATATTTTACTGATTTACAGAACATTACAGTCTAATTTACAGAATATTGTTTAAAGGCCTTGTGCACCGTGAGAAAGAAAATAGCTCCAGCTCCTCTCTATAACATTGTGACTTTAAGTGATTCCCGTACCCACAATAAAACCCACTCAGCACGGCTGTGCCAGTCATTCTGAACCAGCATTTCCCTCCCTTTTCAGACACTTGTTCTCATTTACCCAACTGTGGCTTTTCTCCAGTAGAAAAGGAAAGTATGCTCTCTCCTCAGACACCACAGGCATACACTGATACACACAACTCATCTTTTTTACAATGAGCCTCTGGTATGACAGTTCAAAATCATTAAAATTGACTGGAGATGCCAGTTTTAGAAGCCTTACTTTTTATTCAGATTAATTTGACTAAAGAAGCAAATGGAATGCTTGTGGAAGAGGTTGTTCCCCAAGCTGAGTGTCCATATACTGAACTGCTCCTACCCACCACCATCCTTCTACAAACCACATTTTCTAACAGTTGAGATTCTGGACTGCTTTCAGGTATCAGCATATGGGACCAACTGTTGCAGTCTCATTTTAGCTGGTTTTTTTCTAACTCTAAAATCACTATTAAAGCAACACACAATCACTCAGGAATCTAACAAGGGTTCCCATTATCACCTGCATTGCAAACTAGGGAACTCTGAAACAGCTGGCTTTCAACTATCATTTCTCAACACAAACTGAAAAAATATCCACCATGAACATTCAGCAGCCAGCACTGAGAAACACAACTGTAAAGTCAATAATTTACTCCACTGATTCAATCTGACCAAATGTTCCAGTACCAGATCAAAACTGGAGATACCTTATGCAGTGGAGTTTGTGACAGCATGAGCTCAATGCAACAAACATTATACTTGAAAACTTCATTGCTTTCCTAAATGGAAATTTGCATTTATGGGAATGTCCTAGATCAGTTTCTCTGACAGAGGTTAACACTAAGCTCTGTGCATGTTTTCAGTGCTTTAGGGAGTTCCATTTTTGCAGGCAAGGGGACAGAAGGATGGATGACCATTATCAGTATCTTTAGCCTAAAAGTCCATGTTCCAGAACGTTCTATGCCACCGCTCCTCCACCCCTCCCCTCCGTGACTATTCACTTTGCTAAAACCATGTGCTGTGTTTGTCCTCAGAAAGACTGAAGAAGTCTTTGGAAGTGGTGATGAACTGCCTTAAGGACACTGTATATGGGATTCAGCTCCAAATTATGACATTTACATTTTGAAATCTACATAATATCCAAGGTCTCCTGACTACCAGTGGAGCTTCCAGAGCTGTTCAGCTGCCCAGACAACACTTGCTTCAAGGCAAGCCCAGCACAAGAAATACTGCAACACTTGAGAACTCTTACAAAAACTCCAAAAGCTGGTTTTCAAAGAGCTAAATGAGGAGTGAGGTGGCTTCCTTAAGAGATTCCATATCCTCCTAATTTCCCTAATTTCATAAGCAGTTGACAGTACTCAGTTGCACGCAGGGCTCAAGCCAACGAAGCAAAGATCAGCAAAAAACTCTTAAGGACAGGTGTGATCCACACACAGCATATAAAGAATACAGCAATTTCAAACAATGCCAATAGTTTATAAAGCTTTGTAATTCAGAATGGTTGCTCCATCCAAGTGTCTATAAATAACTGTTAGTAATGGCAGTAATAGATGGCAATTACCTTATATCAAGTCTATTTCTAAAATATCTGGAAAAAGTAAAAGCTAAATACAAAATATTGACCTGGTGACAGGCACATTTTTCCATTTACAGACTCTTTCTTACCTCCCACATGTACACATTGCTCTTAACTTGAGATCTTTTTTTCTTGTCACCAACAAATGGTCCAAACTTCTTGCCTTTCAAAATTGATTTTGTTGCCCAGACACCTGAGGAGACACGTATCAGGAGTTAAAACTAACCTAACTTATTTCAGGCAAATCTTCTACTCACAATTCATATTTCTTAAGATCGTTACATGTGTCTCTCGGACTGGGGAGCTGTCCACTCTTCCCAAGAGGAATTATTTCAGACAAATACACCAGACATCATCTCTACCCAGCACAGGAGGGCACCACGCTTTCACACCAACTCCAATTTATGTGAGCTACTGCAAAATTCTCAGTTCTCTTTTCACAGCTGTAGCACTTACCAAGACGAGTCTTGTCAACAGCAGATGGGAAGAGCCTCACGTCCTCAGGAAGGCCCCTAAGCACGTGCTCAGGAACATCATCCAAGGTCTCCACAGCAACAGGAGAGTCAGTTGCATTCTACAAGTCAAAAAGCCAACCACCATTAACAGGCAAAACCAACTACACAACAGGCAATCAACCCACACGAGCTTCAAAACCTTCTGACTTGCAATTAAAGTAAAATTTCCAAACTGACGATAATTCCACATGTATTAATTAACAATCATTTATTTCTCTTCTTCAAAGGTTGACTTCCAGGCATACTCAACCTAATTAGTCCCCCAAAACCAAACTACAATAGTTTCTCATCTTGCCTTAAGTGAGAAAGTACCCCTTGTGAGAAAGACTAAAAGGTACCTTCAGGAGAAAACCAGACTCAAAGTTCCAACAAGTGCATACAATTTAAAAACCCGAAAAGTTATTTGCTCTGCCAATTAAAGTGAGGGTGTTGCAGTAAATTAACTACTCCAAAACACACACTAGAACTTGCACTTGGGATACACCATCTACTCTGCCACAGTGTAGCACGATGCTCTGCCTGGAACCGGGTAAGACAATGCCCTATTTGCAAAGCTATCAGTGGTGAATGGAGGGGTATGGGGTCATGCTGCTTTTGGTGTTGAAAAATGCTAAAACCAGGCAGACTCATCAATCCCAAAGTTAAACATCCTGAGGGTGAGGAGAAGATGTCGCAGAGCTGATGAAGTACCCGATAAAGGAACAAACAAGTGATACTACTGATAACCTGCCTAAAGCTGCTGAGCTGGCACAGCTGCCTGGGGACACCTGACTGACAGTCCAGTACTTCATCCTAGAAAGGCCCAGGCCCACTTTTGAACAGGGTCTTCTGACACACTCCTTCTTGCAGTGTGTGTGCAGATTCCTCCCTGGAGTAGTCATGCCCCTCAAAGGCATCTTTAAAGGCCACCCAGTGCCACCCCCTGCCATGGGCAGGGACACCTGCCACTATCCCAGGCTGCTCCAAGCCCCATCCAACCTGGCCTTGGACACTGCCAGGGATGGAGCAGCCACAGCTTCTCTGGGCATCCTGAGCCAGGGCCTGTCCATCCTCACAGCCAAGGATTCCTTCCTGACAGCCAATCTAAACATATTCTCTGTCAGTGTGTAGCCATTCCCCCTTGTCCTGTCCCTACAGTTCTTGGTGATTAAAGTATGTGCATGTGAAGTTTACTGCTCTGCAACAAAGAGAATAAGCTAAAAGCAGCTTTTAAAGAGAATATAAGGGTTTAAATAGTTATTTCAGTATCATAAATATTACTCACATTTCCTACATCAAGAAACAGCTCAGAACTTTAGCCAGCAGCTTATAATTAACACAAGAAGTTTTAGGATTTTTTTATATTAAAGTTTGATAGGCAATACAAAGCTAATAAATTATTTACTGTCCAGTAAGCGATTAGCTCAATTTTAAGGAGCCTCCAAGGTTCAATCTTATTTTTATAGTATTGTTCATACTCTTACTACTCTCACCTGTCATAAAACAACCCGCTCTCTATTACCTACTTATAATTAACAAAACGCTATTTCTGATAGAAATTACCAGAATTTCAAAGTTACAAGAATGCAAAGTTTCCCATAAAATGTGTCTACATTCTGAAAGAACTGTGCTTGGTGAGAACAAGGCCTTTATTGAACCACATGCCCTAAAAAAACTCCCTGCCCTCTGGAACTCTAATCATTCTGGTCAGGAACAAACACTGGTGGTAATCACACGAACAACTCTAACATTAAGGATGTTATAGTTGAGCTCTGAAACCATTTTAGGAGAGGTTAAACTGAGAAATTTGTCCAAATAAACTCCGATTTTTTGGAAATTATTCTGGCTTTTACCTATAAAGCAGAGATAACAATAGTAGTTTTCATATACTGAGTAATACTCAGAGTATTTTCCAGTGAGTACATTTGAAATATGCTGAAAGGTTACTGGAAACGTATTTTAAAATGCATCTCAATATGCTATCAAATTTCATGGGTTTTATCTCTAAAGCAAAAGAGATAAAAGAGATAAAGCTCCTCAGCACCCAGTCTTCATCAGGGTGCTGCTATGGCAAATGATTCACTACATTTGAAAACCCAATTTGCTGAGTGGAGTTACAAGAACAAATCTGCCAGTTTTAACTGCAACGAGGAAAATGACAGAACTGGAGTCAGAGCAAGGTTATTCTAGTGCTGCCTTTATAAGCCTTAACAGCTGCACAGAGAGCTCCCGGAGAGCTATTTGTAGGGGAGAAAGACCCCCAAATTGGAAACCATGGAAGGGAGAGAATGCCAGAAATCCCTTCCCATCCAAGAGTGAAGACACCAAGGAGAAATACTTATTCATTAGTTAGAATAGCTGAAGTCTAGTCAAACCAGAGCAAAGCTTTATTTTGCTCTTCCAACAACCCAAAAGGAAAAATACTGATGAAAGCAGCCTGATTTCCAGACATCTGTTTGCCTTGAACTGATATGCAAGAAGCCATGTCTCAGCTGAAAAAGAAACATGCTCTTCTCAGCATATCAAAGAAACCTAAACATCTTTCCAGTACATTATCCTAGGATTTCATCAGGGGAGAACCGAGCCTGTTTTTCCCAGTGGTCTCTAACAAGTTATATACAGACACAGAAGAGGGTGGCTGACAGCTCTCAGAATGGTGCACTTCCAGTTTCAAGCTAAAAGCGGGATGGTTTTTTGGCTGGGTTTCATTTGGGGGTTTAGTTTCCTTGGAGAGTGTTGTTTTTGGTTTGGGGTTTTGATGAGCAGTTAAAAATCTCAACTGCTAATGAACAGTTAAAAATCTCAAGCCTGCAAATAAACTTTAACCTATCAAAGCTGAAAAATGAGACTCAACTGATTCAGACAGAAGTGTACAGCACTGTGATACATCTTTGATTTTCCTGGTATATTCCTTAATAGCCACACCTCCTTTTAACTGTAAATATCCCCAAACTGTTCCACCATTTAAGAAGTGTATTTGTAGGGAGTAGTGTACAATCAGAACTTTATTGTGCATCTACCTACATAAATCAGAGATTAGCAGAACATTCAGAGAACACTCAGACTCATCCAACACTTGTCATATTAATGGATTTCATAAGTACTAGAAAACTGGATATGGCCTTTACACAACAATATATTTCACACCTCAAATGAATGGTAATAAGTAATCAAATTCAAAACAGTAAAATAAATAATTTAGTTTAGTCAAACCAGTGCAATCTCTTTTTATTTGTAATTTAGATGTAGCTACTTGAAATTTTTTCCAGATCACAGCTTATCCCCAAGCAATGTCTGTCTACCGAAAAGAAATACTGTATTTCAATCACTTTTCTACCAAGACTTAACAATCACAAATTTAATTTATCTTCCTGTTAACAAAATTCACCTCTTGATAAGGGTAGTGCACTTGTGCACGTCCTACAGCCAACTTTTGCATTTATCTGAAGCCTTAATACAATATTTTTCACTCCCTCCAAGGCTGCAATTTTGAATACAAAAACACCTGAAGCTTATTTCACTTTTAAGCTTTTTACTCTGAAGTTAATCAGAAAATTGCATTCTAGCATTTAAATCAGCCAGTATGAAGTGTCTTTAGAACAATGCCAAAGGATCATTTGAGAGCTGATGGTGCCTTAACTGAAACTATCGTTTCCTGTTTCCATCAAAACCAGAGTTCAGACACTCTGACAGTACCTTTTAACACATTAAGCAACTTTTTACACCACCTTCAATATAATTGCACTTATGAACCAACCACAGATTAGTCCATAATGTTACAAACAAGCAGAGTAAAAAAGGCACCTGCAACAAGCTATTTACAGGTGATCAGAGCGAAAAGGAAAGAAACCATCCTGAACAGTGCAATGAGCGACAGATAGCCAGTTAGTATCATGTTAGGGTGGAAACAGCATTAGGATAAACGAGAAGATAAAGGAAAGGATGCCACTGAAGAGGGAGGGAGGAGATGGCAGGGAAGTTAAAAGAAGTAGTTGAGGAAGAGTAGTTGTGCCAGCTAGCACAGGAAAGCAGAAAGGTCTCTCCTTGTCCAGGCACCTTACCTGGCTACCCCTCTTTGCCACAATTTCACATCATTTGTATGCTTGAAAATTAAAGATGTATTTGAATATATTTGAAAATATTTGAAATAATCATTGAAAAATTCAGAAGGAATGGGGGGAGGAAGTTTCAGTACATGTGCAGGTGTCATTTGTTCCTGTACTCCTCAGCACTTTTTAAGTAACTTCCCATGCTGTTTTCCAAGTAGCACCCAAATTCCTCCTACTCTGTCTTACTGCAGTCTGAAATGTAGTAAATGCTACCAATCAAACCCCAAGTTTGCTTGGTGTTTTTAAAATAAATTATTCAGCTATTCTGACAAACTAATTTACATATTAGAGGAAGATCTCCTTTTAAAAGAGGACACATACTGCCTATCCTGAGACAGCAACGTTCCAAGAAACCCAAAACCATAAATTCCAACAATAGATGGGATTTTTTAATCCTCCTTCTCCTTACAACAAGAAGGCCATATCAAAGTATTTATGAAAAGGTTTTCCTTCGCTACTTCAAGATTTCTGTGGGATAAACCACAAAACTAACAGTCTTTTCACATAAACCAAATCAACACCAGCCCAGTTAGTTTCAGGGTCACCAAAGTCACACCAAAAGCAGAGACGAGCAGAATCAAAGAAATGTGAGAACAAACCACTTGAAAGATGTTTGGCATCAGGCAAAAACATTTCTTATACAGACCTGGCACTACAACTTGTCAACAGTGAATGAAATGACAAGGGCACTGCAAGAAAAAACACCCCAGGGTTGATGCTAAATACACACTTTAAAAAAATGGTAAGCGAACAACTAAAAGCCATATGGGCTCCATGTGCTTTGGAAACAAAAGGTGAAAGCCAGAAACACCAAGGAGGACCATAAGCTGCTGTAAGAACTCCCAGAGGAAGGGCCATCTCACCCTTTAATTGTAAGATGACACACATCACAGCACGGCATAAATGAGATCATACAGCAGTCATACATACAGCACAGAAATCTGATTTAATTCTAGAAACAAATCAGGGTGGAGGAACACAACAACAGACAGGACACGAGGGGACATGGACACACAAATGGGAAGGAAAGAGTCAGTAATAGCAATTACAGATTAGGATCTACAATTTTCAGAGTTTTAGCAGAATCCAAAGCTTATTGGAATGACTAATAAAGCAGGATTATTCCTCAAGCAGAGAGAGCAATAGGCTGCTGGCTTCATGCCACTGAGTGCATCAAAACAAATCATACAGGTGAAAAAATTTCAAGTCTCAATAGAAATTTTGAAGCAACAGTTAACTCTGCTCCCCAAAATAGACTATTAATGCTTAAAAGTGTGCTGATGTAAATGTCATTTCTATTTTATATGTATAATTTATATTTATCTATAGATATAATACAAGTATGTATTTTTACAATATGTATTTCAACACTCTGATAGAGATTATATTTTGCTTTTTACCTTTTTAATATGTAAAAACATACTGAAGACTTTTTACTTTAAATCGGAGAAAAAAAAGCAAGAGGAAACATCCCACCAACCCAATCCATGCTGTAATTACTTATGCATATACTCCTATGACTTCACAGAAAACACACTTCAACAAACGCTAACTGTACTCAGGCCTGCTGCTGATCAAATAAGGATAATAAAAGCACACACTGGCTACAGGCACCGAAGCATACAAAGCATTTTATAAAACTGTGTACTGTGGTTGTTTCTGACTCATTGACTTTTTCAGCAAAGTAAAAACGGCTTTCCTGCAGTGTGATATCCTATGGTCACATTCCCATGCCAAAGGGGCTTGGGAAGATCAGCCAGAGAGAGAAGGACTTGTGAGAAAAATTTGAGGCAATATGTACTTTTTCTAGATCTCTAAGTAACACAATTGTGGGACAGATGAACTGATGGACAATTACTACTTGTATAAACAAATGCAGAATAAAATGCTGCACAGTTGGTGCTGATTAGAACAACACCCTCCAGTCAGGATACTCGTGACTCCATACAGCAAAGTGCTGCTCCACAAAGGAAACATGCTTTGCTAGTCTTTCCACTTGGTTCCAGGAGATTCCAGAAAACTGTGAAATTTCCCAATCAATTTGTGGCAGACTGTTTACTGCACATTTGAAAAAGGAAAGTGATTATAAAAAGATTTTTAAAAACAGAAGCCTTCAATTTTCAAACCACTTTTATAAGGAACTGAATTATTACGTGCAGCTTCAGGAGGAAATAGAATTTTCTGGAGAGGCGTTCTTAGAAGAGGTGCCAGGAGTAATAACTTATACACTGATAAAGGGAATTCACAAAAACCTCGAATCCATGAAATAACAGACATCTCACAAGCATACACGCTGTAGAATGGATGATTATGAAATTTAATGAGACTGAAGATTTTAAAGAACATTTTTTAGTGGATGATTTACTTTTCTTATTAATAATTAACTGTTCTAAGTATTTTGATAAAGTCTTACATTTCTACTCACCTGATTCATTTTGAATTCCTGTTGTGTTCTGAAAGGATACACACAACAAAGAAACTCTTTTGATTACATGAACCCTAAAAAGAAAAACAGACAATTGTAATACGTACCTACGGACAAATTTACATTGAACTGAAAGTACACACAGAGCTGTAGTTTCTCTTCCTAAATCATCCGTAGAAAAGGAGCATTTTGCTTCAGAAAAAATCTGCTCCAAGCTACGGTTTTGTTGTTACAGCTCAAATGTGTCTGAATAATCTCAAGACTGATATCTAGCATTAATCTTTTTCCCACTTTAAATGATGATGTAACAGATGTGCTCAGGTAAGGTTGTTCCATTTGTTTTTTACAGTAAGTTAGTTTGCTCAAGATTGAGTACTTTTAAGAACTTTAGAAGTCAGATCTCTTTAGAATTCTATATCAAAGCATTATGGAAAGCCCTATGTGGTTTTCAAACTTAAAAAATGCATGTATTGAGTCTTTACTCTTCCATATTAGAAACAGGAAAACATTCCTTAAAATTGAGCTGTATACTGGTATTTTATTACACTAATGCATTTTACATTCCTTTTTAATAGAAGTCTGAGATTTCAAAAGGTATCTGACAAAAATTCCTAGTTCAAGTAGGCATCAAATTTGGAAACTCATGACTTGAGGCAAAACTAATCAGAACAATGCCATATCTAAGGGTCAAGGACATCAACTCACTTCCTTTCTTTGTCAACGCACACAAAACAGCCTTTTTTTGCAAATTAGGCCGAAAACTCTTTTAGTCTGATTGTAATACAAAATTTTCCATAAAGTAATGTCCCCATTTTTGGAAGTTAACTGGTCCCTCTTCACTTAAAGCACTTTATTCAAGTACTGCTATTTCTTCCCTGTCTTTAGTTTTCCTGCTATAACAATGATCAACTGAATTTTTTTACCAAGTAATCTGCATAAGTACTAACACTTAATTTAAAATAAGTTTAAGTAAAATCTACTCCAAATAAATTTCACATAATCCCTCACATCTTTGCACTGAAAGAATTCTTAATGCTGTGCAAAAGTGACGACACTGCCAAGCATCATTCAAATATTACATTGCTTAAGAAATCCTTAAGAAAAGGAAAAATGTCCTTGGAAATTATATTTCTGTTGTATACAGCTCTTCCAGGATTAACGCCTTTAGTCCCGGTGTTTCCATACTACGTGAGCATTTAAACAAAGAGCTGCAACATCTGTATTTTAGTTCCAGTTTTGCAATTGATTCTGTGGGATTTAAAGTTTGCCAGCAAAGACCAGTTATGGGCTAAGGAGCTCCATCTGAACAGCTTGTACACATCCAAAGAAAAGCCTTCCTTCTGGAATGCATTATTACTAACTTCCTAACTTCCTTCAGTGTTGGAGTCAGTATAAACTTCTGTACTTGAGCTGAGGCCTGAACATCAGGGAAAAACCTAGCACTCTTACTCCTTGTTCATTGGGACAAAACCCACACAACATCATTTTATAAATGAAATATTTTGTGTAGCAAGAGAGGCATCAAATAATTTCCTAGTATGAAACCCAACTTATTTTTAGTATCAAATGTCTCATTTTTCTATACTGTTAGAATATGTTTATACAATTGCTCACATAAAGTCAAGAAAAGCGAGAACCTTTTATGGACACAGGAGCACAGCCTGAGGAGCATCAGGCCATGGCACAAGCTTATGTTGTTATTATCTCCACCTGCCTATTTCTACCTTTTCTCCTCCCTCTCACAGAAGATCATAATTCCCTCAATACCACAGGCTTAGTGTTTACATAATCACTTTTGATCACAAATCTGGAAAGAAATCTAGGAACCCAAGTGCAGGAATTGCCCGTGTTAGAGTGGTGAATGACAGTCCTCTGAAGCAGACACCTCATCTCAACACTGCACACTTAGCCCAAAACTCCAGATATACACCGACAATATGGATTTAAAGGACTGTCTTACAGAGGCCAACACTGAACACCACCACTATCCACCACTAAATGTGTAGAATCTGAGACAAGCAAATATCAATAAAGTGATGGGCTGCAGAGTTAAAGGAAAGTCCTGTCAAGCTGAAAATTTCCTCTAAGCTGAACTTTCTTAGCCCAGTTATTAAATAAATTACTTTAAAAATTTGAAAAGCAGACTAAATCTTCTTACTTTGTTTCAACTGAGCACTAAAAATACACTTTTCTTCTTTTTCATACACTAATTCAAAATTATTTTGCTTAGAATTAATAGTTAATAAAGAATTTTCAAAATAAAAATAATGATATTTTTACAAATTTTGTAAATATTTTATTCAACTTTTATACAACTGGTTGTATCCAAGCCTCTCAATGGTATTTCTTACAAGATGACAACAAATCTTAATATACTGATGTAGTTAACATCCACACAACACAGTTTAGGCAGATTCCTAACAGACTGTACTACTCTATATTCTTTCAACTACCAATTATCAGTGAAACCACTTGAGCATAAAACAGAATTAGGGGAGAAATTAAATTTGTAGTAAACCAAAAGCTTCAATAAGTATTTTTAAAGCTATTAATTTTAAATACACACTTCATATTAAAATTTTATACTTGCAGTTCTGCATTTTTTCCTTCTTCCATGCCACTTATTTTGTTAACAGTGAACTCAACTATGTGGAAAGCAAGATTAATTGCACTGTAAAATAAATAAAATTAATACTATACACAGTCTTGTGTACAGCCACTACTTTTCTTTCTACCTAAATGAAACACTGTAAGAACAGAAGTATCTGTAACAGTAAACTTGGAGTTTAACTTCTGGTACACAAAGTTCAACAAACTCAAGAAAATATGAAGTGAATTCTACAACTGCTGCCCAAACATTAGTTCCCAGCACAACCACTGAGTACTAACAAGGTCTTTACTCTTATCACTGCAAGCACGAACAAGCTCTGGCTCCGTACACTAATGAATTCCCAGGTACACACAGTCAGGTCCTATGCAGGATTTCCCAGGAAAGCCTCGAAGAAAACCATGCTGCTCTGATGTGTCACCAGGGGAATCTGTTATCTACTAAAGGCACAATGACAGCCCTGTTAAATCAGTTTTAAAGTTAGCAATAGTCCACAACTGCATCAGTATTTTGAAAAAGTCACTCAGCAGCTCATCAAATACAGGTAACAAGTATTTTCATCCAACCTTTCCTCCAAACTCAACAGCAACATAAACTATTAAAGACCTAAATATTGTTAATAACATCTACCACAGTGAACTTCAGCCATTCACTGAAAGCCCTAAGAAAAGAATAAAGGTTCTATGCCAAAAGTGAAGCACGCACACCAGCAACCTCAATTTTCAAAATTAATTCTAAGAAAACATTGCCAAGTCATATTGATTTTAAACTACTACTTACTGCTGTATCTCATGAGTACAACAGTACTACACACTTACTCAAGACATTAAAGCATCTGGGAAACAAATAAGAGAAAGATGATCTACTGCATCATCTTATCTTAGAGTTTCAGAAAAAATTATTTTTCTGAAAGGCTCAGTTTTAGGCAACAAATTATATTTATTCAGGTAAGAATATACAAGGCATTTGTATTTAAGGAAACACTGGTCTCTAAAACAAAATGCTTAAGGCAAAAAATATTTTGACGTTATTTCTGAACCTGTGCTTCAGAATTTTAAATATTCCCTTAGAAAACCTATAACTTCTTAGGAATAAAGTCTGCAAACAAAAGCAAGTAATTTTATTCAAAACCAGCATTGCAGATCATCCCTTTCCAACTCAATCAGACTAGTAAGCATTCCTAGGTTTTACTAAGTAGACTATCTTCTGATTTTATAAGCTAGATTTATAATTTCTGTATGTGTGGTTTTTTTAAATCCCAGAATCAAAAAGCATTTTGAAAAAGAATGCTGCTTCCAATTTAGAGAAAGGAAAAACCAGGCATGAGAGTATCAATCCTATTTTGGAAGCTGAAAATGGGACATGCATTACGTCACTGCTCCAGTAAAAACATGTTCATTAGAAAACCAGGAACAACTTGAAAGTCTCCATGGCCTGTTTTCCTAATGACCGGGGTTCAGGCTGGGATACTGCACAGCTCTTGGCTTTGTTTTAGTTTCTGGCTGCAGCACATGACCATTTTTTAAACATCAGGACATCTACATGTTTTCAATTCAATACTGAAATACTCTCATCCACGAATTTTCTATGCATTAGGTGAAACAAAGCTTGCCAATTAAAAAAAATAAAGTTCATGTTAACTCTGAAAGATTAAAATAGGCATGTGACAGGGCACCCTGTTTCTATCAACAGGCACTTAAATGCAAAGACATTTTCAGCTACCCAAGGCTGCCTAAATAAGAACAGATAAAAAATGGGCGGACAATGATTTTCTGAACACTAAAATCTATTACCTATTGTCCAGTAAGAAAAAAGGCTTCACTTACTGCCACGTAGCCAAATAAACTGTTATACCTCAGGAAGGTTTATTCAGGTAACCAAGAAAATAAGCCAAGAAATCACCAACACAACACAAACCCCAAGTTTATTAATCAAACAGCAACTAGTCAAGAGAAGTCAACAGAAAATAACAAGTCTCTAACAAGTGCAAATATGCAGAAACACCATTCCAATCTTCAGATATGAGTGCACTTTAATTTGACTTGCAAATGCAGTAAAACCCAATGAAAATTTGCTCAGACAAGTACGCTGCTGATTTACTACTATGTGAAAAAGCCGATTTCAGTCATTTCCTTTTACAGCACAGGACTCATCCTCCCGCTTTTGACTACAGCATGTTTTATACAGAGGCGGAGAAGAAATATTTTTCAGCTCATTTTTCAGCTTATTCTCAGTGGAGAAAAGATACATTGGTAAAAGAAATTATGTCATTTGGGGGGGTTAGTATCAGGATCATATCTGCCCTTTCCATGCTAACAAGTTCAACAGCAAAGATATTGAAGTACTTTAAACAGGTTTGCCTTGTCTAAACCTCTCTGAACTTCTGTTTTCAACAGAGAAACAGCCAGTAAGCAGCATCTCCCTTTAATACACTTTATATAACTTATTTACCCATAAGGATCAAGGCTTTTATGTGTAACAGTGAAATGGGGATATCGCTGCACTGCAGGATGGACTTCCAGAGCCATTTCAGTTTTTACAGAAAAGGACTTTCTCCTTTACTTCCCTTCCATTCCCAAGAAAATTTTCAATAGTAAAAAATGGATGTGTTATACAAATGCACAGAAGTACTGGAACACTCTTCCCCACCTTCCATGCTGTGCTGGTAGAAAGCTGTTCTTTGGATTCCCATAAAACAAGCACCAACTCAGGAATTCCCAAACACCATACTTATCATGGCATTTCTAGCAAAGATACTGTATCCGAAGTAGTGATTTGCCCTTTAGTTAACATAACTAGGGTTTCACTGTAAGTGCCACTTACTTTTATGGTCTATGCCATGGACTGGGGAGGCACTGCTGTCCCAGCAAATCCTGGGAGCCATATCTTCAAAAACCAACAGGTACCCCCACATGGTTCTCACTACTGTCTCTGCAAGTCCAAAAGTGCTTCTGTTTCTTAAAAGTCACTCCCTCATCTATCAGTGATGCAGATCTTCACCTGAAAAGTGCCGATGCTCTCACTGATTCACCATCATGTTTTTCCACAGTTGGAAAAGTCTCTCTACACCAAGGAAAGCAGCCCTGAATTCTTAACATGCCCATCATTTTTACCAAAATGTGCTAAGTGTCATAAGACAACAATATTGAATCATGGAATGGCTTGGGCTGGAAGAGACCTTAAAGATCACCCAACCCCATCCCCTGCCATGAGCAGGGGCACCTTCCACTATCCCACGTTGCTCCAAGCCCCATCCAACCTGCCTTGGAGACTGCCAGGGATGGGGCAGTCACAGCTGTTCTAGGCACCCTGTGCTAGGGCCTCCTCACCCTCACGGGGAAGAATTTCTTCCATGTATCTAACCTAAACTTCCCCTCTTTCAGTTTGAAACCATTACTTCTTGTCCTATCACTACAGTTCCTGGTGAGGAACATAATAATTACATACCACGCTGCTGTACATCTCCAGTTCCCCTAATCTATTTAGTATATTTGAATAAGCTGGAAAAGACTTTGCATCCAAATAACATGCTCAAAGTCCAGAGCACAGACTGGGAACAGCAAACTGGGGCAGCATCAGAAGCACAAGCAGCCCTGCTGTTCTCTAGAGCTGTCCACTGCTGCTCACTGAAATGTGAAATAAGAAAAGTAGTTCTCTTGCCACTGAATGATCATTTAGAAGGTGCAGCCACACCACCTCCTCTTCCCTCCTTAACAGTTTAAAACAACTTAAAGTTTTCTTTACTGCTTCAGAATGGAAATTTTGCAGCTTCATATGAATTTGAAACCACTGGAAACTTCACTGAATACTTCAGCTACCTGCCCGTGAGATGGTTATCAGCAATGCTCCACGGGCTGCTCTGGCTTCAAATAAAAAATGCACTTAAGATACATCTCTTGAGTTGTTCTAAATGTCTTACATGAATATTTTTCATCTCGCCCCAAACGTTTTTCCTCCACGGTACCACTGCACCATCATGAATTATTCTCCGACTTAGGAGAATAATTCATAGATGGACATTTGCAGTGAGGGAACCAACTCTGGAGTTAATTTCTTCGAGCCCTGCTCACCCAGCTCGGCAGAACGTGACCTGCAGGAGCCTTGGGGCCTGCGAAGTGCCAGAACTTCTGAAGACAGTTTGAAAGAGCAGAGTTCTCTCAGCATCGGGCTGGCAGCGGCCGCAGCCGGCCGACACTTCCGAGGCAGCATTTTCAAGATAAAAAAAAAATTGAAAAAGCCGCCCAGGGGATGGAGCATCATCTTCCAACCGGCCTCTCTCGCCATCCTCCGCCCTCGCTTCCCCTCCCCGAGGCGCTCCCGCGTCCCGCCGGGCACGGGTCCCGCACCTGCCGCCGCTACCCTCACGCCCCCGGCCGTCGCCTCCCCGCGGACCCCGGGGCGGCACCGCACCCACAGCAGCCTCCGCGGGCCCCCTCCCTGCGCCGCCGGCTCTGCCCGGCGCCCGCTCGGCCCGT
>VXAD01002615.1:54501-107355 GCA_013399195.1 Dicrurus megarhynchus | reverse complement strand
CACCCCCTTCCTTCCCTTCATCACCTTCATCCCCTTACCCCTTTCAACCCTTCATTGCCTTCATCCCCAACACTGCCTTTCTCCCGTTCATCCCCTTTACTCCCTTTATCCCCTTCATCCCTTTTCACCCCCTTCACCCTCTTTACTCCCTTTATCCCCTCCATCCCCTGAGCCCCCCTCAGATCACACGACATGTCCCCGCCACCTCCATCCACCGCCCTCTGCCAGACAATCAACAGGTTCTCCAGGTTCTCTTTCCCATTGCTTTTTTTTTTTTTAGTCTTTTTCATCTTTTGTAGTAAAGCAGCTCCACAGGGTTCTCATCTGTGACTGAAAACAAAAAAAAAGCCAGCGAGGTGGCTGAGGGGAAGTGATTTGGGTCCCTGAGGTGATGTGGGGACTGACCCTCACAGCCCTGTGGGGCCCAGGCTGTCTCTGGGTTGGGACCCAGTTGTGCTGCACATAAATTATACTGTTCCATCTAAACCAAGTTTTTCTCACTGCAATTTCTGAGCAAATACCTGAGAGGAAAAATAATCACCTCCTGGGAGATGTCCTCAGGACATAACAGTGTCTCTGCCCTTATTTTCTCTCTCCCCTGAATGTTCTATCCATAGTGCAGTCGAAGGTGTATTTCTCCCAGGCTAGGACTGTATTTACCTGGAATTGTTAAGAATTTGCCATTTTTCCAGAGGAAAATCCCTGTCTAGGGGAATGGAAGACATTAATACAGTTACAGGTAAGAGTAAGTTCAGAAATGTTTTACGTTTATTTGATTATTTACATCAATGAGTAACATTAAAACTGTTAGTAAGGCTGGACACAAAAAGTACTCATATAGCATCAGGACAGAGGAATCCTATTCCATTCCATTAGGCTGGAAGGTTTCCTCAACAAGTAGCCAAGTAAATCACCTGTCTGCCCACTCTTATGGAAACAAAGTTTTTTAAAAACAATCCACCGTATTTCCAAGAAACATAGCTACAGAGATAACCTTTCATACATCTGGAAGACACACACTGCCAGGGAATTTGAACACTTCTGCAGTGATGCTTAGCTTTGGCAAGCAACAGCAGACTGAAAAATAACAGGACACAGTGATTTTTCCACCTGGAATACTAAGGATGCATTTATATTACACAACGTTGTGTAGGTACACCATAATCAGTCTTGAAACCTCTAATTTTAATAGTAAGAAAACCTCAAATATGTTTAAACTACTTTGACTTATTAGACTAAATTAATTCCAATTTAGCTGTATTAACATTTAATTTAATTTTATAATGAAGCTAGACTAGTTACACCTGTATAAGTTTGGGGTTTATTTTAAGAAACATCAAGGCTCCCATATAACATGTAAGAGGTCTATATCTGTAACAGAAAAATTAAAAACATAGAAGAAATTACATACCCAACTAGCTAGAATATGAACCTTTCTACCTTCAAGATTAAGTATAAGGTTTCCCAAAAGTATCACAAATAACAGAAGTGATAACTTTTCTCCACCTGTGTATACAAGTCATCCTTATTTTCCCCACATTTATACTGAGAATATCTACCATCTGGTGGTGTTCCAGGGGACCTGCACTTTCAATTTACACTTTCAGGTGGTCAGAGAAGCCTACAGATCTTTACTTGATTAAAGTTCTGAGCACTTAATTTTTTGTATTCTGGAAACATCAGTATTGCTGCTGTTTTGCTGCTCTCTGAAATGATGAATAAGATCTTCTGGTTACTTGGAGGCGTGTAAGCACACAGGAGAGACAAATACTAGCAAAACCATTTTTGTAAATCTTGGGTGTCTGACTGAATATATTCAGGGTGACTGAAAAGGTGACTCATGGGTTAGAGAAAATGAACTTCTTCTGTGTGAAAATCTTAGTGAGCCATGGCAGGAAAAAGTATTTCTAGAAAAGATTTTTGTATCAGAAGGTCTAAAGTAGCCTTGAAAGTAGGTGGACTCCAGTGATACCAGTATGGCCAGTTCTTCTCTTGCTAAATGGGACAAGGTCTCTTTTATCATAACGATCTGTGCTGTTCTGGTTTGTCCCTATAAACATAGAAGACAATGTGCTGCATGCTATGGCTCTGGAAAAGACTAAACTGCTCAGGTTACTGGTTATTAATAGCTCTGAATTTAAACAACATTACCCTCTTTTTCTAGAAGTGTATTTTCAGAAAATAAAGAATCGACTGAACTGCTAAGATATTTTGGGAAGTTGTGCTCAAAATGTACTGGGGAATGGGACTCTTAAGACTCAAGCATTAAATATTCCTGCTCCTTTCATTTCCTACTGGTTTAGGTGAGCCCTTCTAACCTCCAAGGTCCTTCACAGTCCTCATTTCTGCTTTCTACAGCTTGTACCAGTAGCAGGTTTTGTTACAAAAATCTAATTTTTCACAGCTTAAAGCAATGTCCAGTCTCATGGTTTGGTTTTCACTCTTGTCTGTGTTGTCACTCACCTGTTACATTGCACAAAAGTTCCTCACCTGCTGACGCACAGGTGCCACTTTTCCTACAGCTATGGAGTGGTCCCTTTCCAGGACCACTTTATGGAATTGGTCATAGGTCATACCTAGCTAGTCTTAAATATTTGGGTTCTATATCCTGCTCCAGGGGGCTTTCCCACAACTCCCATTTGACCGACTTTAGCAAAAGGGTAACCAGGGTATCTGATGGGTCAGGGGAGGGGTATTGAGTCAGTTACACTGATTCATTCCCTCTTGATCACAGGTTGTGATCCCAAGGCTTTTCCCCTGTTTTACACAAGAGAAGACTCCTGTCCAAGACTGATCATTGCCCTCTCCAGAAGGTGACAGCTGCTGAGATCTTCAGTCAAGCAGGTAAATTCTGTAGGACTTGATAGAATGGGTTGGATTGGACCGTAAGGATTACCCAGTTCTACCCCCCTGCCAAGGGCAGGGACACCTTCCACTAGACCAGACTGCTCCAAGCCCTGTCCAACCTGGCCTTGAACATTTCCAAGGATGGGGTAGTTGTACTAAGATGGACTTAGTAGCCATTTCCTGAGTACTACTCCCACTAACTGGCTAAAATTCATCTGTATCAATTACACCAACAGTGGCACAGGGGTAAAGATAAAGTTCACTAAAATGTAAATTTGTCAATGACACTGGAAAATCTCCATTGCAAACTAGAGCAGATATTTTAAGACTGTCTCTATAAACTGATTTGAACACTACAGGATTGGGTGCAGAAAATTGATGACCATCAATTGAGTTTCTTAGCTGAATTAATCACTTAAACTTACTTAATTGAGAAATATTTATGTTGAGAGAATATGTTGGCAATACTTCATGGAAGGAAAAACAGGTAAGAATTGTTTTCCACTCTTGATTTTGCTGCCTACTAATTGTATAGTGACAAGCTCAGAGGATAAAAATAGTACCAAGAATGAAGAAAGCAGCTTATTGTCTGCACTCCTGCTTCTTCCAACTTCCAGCAGCTGGATCAACCAGAACCACTAAAGTGCTGTGTAGATGGTGCAAGCAAACTGTGAGTAACCAATATGGAGCTTTTGTTTTGTTGGAAGCATTTTAAAAATAAAACCAGGCTTGATGAGTAGGAGGCAATACCTAATAATCTGAAGCTTTTCTGTTATGAACATGTTCATTTTTCCTGTAAAAATGCCATCAATAATTCCCACCACTAGCTGGGGCTCAGGTACAGCTTACTGAGTGTGCAGTTATCATGTATCTGTATCAGCCTGCAGTGAGGAGTCTTTCTGCTCATGCATTTCTTTACCCATTTTGTCAGGTGTATGAAACCTGAAGTCATTCTTGTGGCTCTTGCTGACTTTACTGCATGAAATGCAAGCAGGGTTTACCTTCTCAATAATTCTGTTGCTACTCTCCCCTCAGTCAAGCATGCTTATTGTGTTAGTAAGTTTTAATCATGACAAAATGAGCTAGAAGAATTCATCAGGAAAATTGTTTTCAAGGAGAAACTTCATAGTTATGAGTTAAACATTTAACTTCAGCCCTTCCAGGTTTAAATGAATAGGTGGCAGGGTTTGCTTCCCTGTGAGAGGTGATTAATAGTAACATATGCTTTCATGATCTCATTAATATTTTGTCTATTACACAGACACAGATCTTAATGCCAGGATTGGTTTCCTCGGGGTAAGTCCAGGTCTGGATCACAGAGAGAACTTCAAACAGCAACTTAAACCGAGTAAATTCTTTCACTACTTTATAACAGGCAGTCTTTGCTGTACTGTAAAAGGGAGCTGTGCTTTTTATATACAACTTGCCTTTTTAAGGGCTTGCTTTTAGGTCAAAATCTCTTGTACCGCCTATATCTAAAGCTCTGTCTGAGTGGTGAGAAGTGGACTTTTCTCAATTCTGTTTGTCTCAACAATTTGTATGGGTGTAGTCAGGAAAACAGCTCTGGCTGTCCCTTATTTCTCAGTAAATTGCCTCTGTGCCTGATGTACAGAAGAGGACATTCCTTCAAGAAGGAAGCTGGAATGTACTATACTGTGCTCAGTTATTGCTTCTTATTCAACTCCTGTGGGGTTTATTCCTGTGGTGGATAGGAAATGAGGAAGAGCTGACATTCCTATCTCTTTTCCCTTAAGCACACCTGCTGAACCTGCTAATTCCTTCCCTGTTTCCTGCATAGGATGAATCAAATGTCATGAGGCAAAATAACCACAGGACTCAAAGGAATGTGTTATTTGAGGATAACATGGTTCATAAAGGCAGGAAATGGAGTTGCTTCCCAGCTCAAATGAGACATACATTACTAATTTCCTAAGATAAACATCAGTACATTTTAAATTGCCTTGTTAGAAAATGTTTGGTAATTCTGGAGGGAAGGGAGTGTTTTAATAAGGATTTAGGTTCATCCACTTCTAGTCAATGACTTAACTCAGTTGCTGGTCGGTATTGCCTTCAAGTTATAACCAGTAATTGTAAGAAAATTTAGTTAAAGGGCTTGTGTAGTACAATGAAATCCATGTTCTTAGATAGCTTCCAGTTCTGCACAGGAGAAAGAAGCCCCAGAGTTCTCTGAAGAATAGGACAGATTCTTTCTAGCATTTTCCCCTTCAAAACCCAGCTTTTTTACCTGGCTGTTACTGGACTTGTTGCTGTGTTCCATCAGTATCACTCTTACTGCTTTTCCTATTGGAAGATAAGGCTGTAACATTTTTAAGATTTTTTTTTCCCCTGATGCAAGTTTATCTGAACATGTGGGTTAACATCTGAAGTAGCCCCACAGGCTGGCAAGTCCATTGTTCAATTTTAGCTCAAGCTGGAAATGTGAATGAAAACTAAATTTTAGTGAAGACAGTGTTGCAGTTCTCTACTTTCCCTTCCCCTTCCACTTTCCTCTTTTTTTGTGGCTGTCACTGTTTGGTTTTGGTTCTGAACTCTCAATAATCACTCATCCTTGCCAACTGCCTTCTGGAGACAGAACACAACTTTGAAAATGCATGGAATGTGCAGCATTCCTTGCCTGCTAAGACATTTACCAGTTTAACATTTACCAGAGTCTGAAAATCTGACTTCTCAAGCCTGAAGAGCTGAACAAGCTCCCTGATTGAATGGGGATCTTTGTGTTGCAGCCCAACTGTTTGTTGCAGAGCAGGGGGAGCTGTGGGTTTGGTCTGATGCCTAAATCCACAAGGCCTGGACAAAGACACATGGCCAGTGTGATGCTCAGTTTATTTATCCGTAAATACCTCCACGCTGCAGCTGTGAAAAGTGTACAAAGCATTAATTCAGCCTTCTCATTATGGCACCTGGTGTCAAGTTACAGATCCCCTGTTACCTTCTGCATCCGTCAGGAGTTGTCAAACAAAACAAAATGCTGGGAATTTCAGTATGATTAATCCTTTAGCTTAAAAAAGCTGTCTGCAGAAGGATGGGTGTGGCCAGTCTGATACTTCAGCTGGTGAAATAGGTGAGTACAAATAGGTGTAACAATGTCTTCAAGCACAGTGCAGGCCAGATAAGACTTAAGCTTTAGAGTGGTTCAGCAGCATCTACACTGCAGAACTTCAGCTGGTGGCAGAGGAATTAATTTTAGATTGTTCTTCATCAAAAGCAACCCAAGCACACTTCTGACCTGAGTGGTCTTGGAGATTCAGTAGGTTGCTTTTTTGCTCTGTATCTTTTGTTCCTATCTTATATTAAAGAATATTAAGGATGATGTTACCATAAAATATAATGGAACATCACTTTATTTGAACTAATATGAAGCTGTGACAGGACTAATATTTTAATGTTTAAAGATTCCTGGGTTAGTGGCTTTTCTCTTATCTGTGTTACAACCTTTGGCAAGTCACTTCATCTGGTAGTATTTGGCATCCTTCTGTGAATGATGCATCAGTGCTTTTGAGTTTGAACACTTTACAGGGGTGTTAATGTGCAGGGTGTTCTCACTTTTTAATAAGACGTGGTTAAGATAATAGCAATGGCATACTGCAGTGCTCCTAAAATAATAAGCAATTGCTGCATGTTTTAATTGGTATTTAATTATAAATGAACACTTCTTAAATTTATAGGAGTAAGTCAATCTCCATAATTCTTCTTGTGCACACTTCATTATTACTGGTTTTATTGAATTCATTCTTGTGACATTTTCTGTTCTTACAGGAAAAACACGCCTTAAATGAGCTCTTGTAAGAATTGCTGTATTGATGGCCAGAACTATGATAAATATTGATGCATCAAGTCATTGCTTTCATAGTTACTACTGCTGTGTATCTTCCCCACTGACACAAATGCAAGGGGACGACTATGTTTATGATATTTTTTAGTGACATCTGGCATTCTCACAGGAAGCCTGGTGCCTGCTTGTCTGTTCGGGGGAGCCACATTCATGACTCAAAGCCAAGCTGCAAAAGGGAACATTATTGTTACTAACTCTAAAGGAATGAATATGATCAGGAGTGAGGGCTTTAACTTAAAAGCAAGTGTTGATTTATTGAGTGCTGTTCCCTGTGAATAAAAGTCAAGCTTGGCCAGCTGGGGAAAGTATGGAGCTGTTGTTTCCTCGTGTGTTCTCATGCATAGAAAATCTCCTGACCTTGGGCCTTAGTTGTACACGCGTGTTCCGATCACTCATTTCAGCTCACAGAAGGATTTGCCCTAGGACAACGTGTTGTTTGACTTCTCACAAAGTAGAAAAGGTCCTATCTTCCACAGAAATTCTACCAAAAACCTGCATAGCTTGTGTTCAACACACCTTTGAGGTCCTGAACTAGTAATGGGAAGCTGGATAATGCACGGCAATGACAGCTCACTCACAGAATACTGCAGTAGATCCATGTGAAATACAAACCTCTGTGTGCATTTTTAGTCTGCATTTCCAAAACATTTGTGTAATGAAATTACAGATTAATTAAATTAAGGATTCAGTAACACATAGATAAATAACAAATGTGCAAGATTTCCATGAATTTTCCGTAGTTTCTTGAGGTTTGCTTGAAGCTGACCAGATTTGCACTTGAGATTTCTAGAGATTTCTAGGCAGCAAGGTGTATGAATCATCAGAATATCGAATATATCAGTGCAGCAGCAGTTGCTGGATTTTCAAAATAAGAGATGTCTTCTGGTTCTTCAGAGTCCTTGCTTTCTTTAGCCATATACTGAGTATCCTGGACTCCACCTGATAATCAGAAGGCAATTGTCTTCATGTTTTTGTAGGTTCAGATTTAGTACAGCACAATATTTAGTACTGAGTCTCCAGTGCTGGAAGCCCCCTAAATGTTTCAGTGAAGCGTGGGCAATTTGGTCAAGGGTTGATTTTTTACCTAAGATTAAAAAAACTTGCCTTAAACAAGGGGGTGGACCATGAAGGCACAGTTAAGACTAGAAAAATTAAGTAGTTGTTACATGAAGTCAAAATGGCTTCTGGAGTAGGAACAAAGCACAGTGTCCTTGAGCAGAAGGCTGCCTGTTCAACTGTTCTGTCCATCATCCAGGGAAACTCAGAACTGCCCAGAAAGGTTCTTTGCTAAACATTTTTCAAATGGGGGGCTTGTTACTACTGGTGGCATAAGAAAGGTTTCCTCATTTTGGTATTTGCAAATTAGCAGTGACTGAGCTGATGCAGAAGAAACTGGTGACATCTGTGCTATTCCCTCCAATGAGTGAATAATTCATAATTCCATATGCCATGCATTTGAGCAGGCATCAGAGCATCTTATGGGGTAGTTCCCAGTACAGACAAGAAATTGTTAAATTGAAGCTAACAGAAATTAATATTCTTTTGCTGTAAGAAGAAAAAACTGTAATTTTCCTGCTTTCGCGTGAATTTACACAAAGATAAAGCTTAAGCTAACTCCTTGGTCACAGACTGAGCATCTCATCACATCAGCTCTAGAACTAACTAAAGACTTCTGAATTAGTTTTCTCTCATATGTTTTGTTTTCAATTATAGTTTCATTTATCAGTGTCAAATGAGTTGGTTGTAGATGTTTCACTGATAAGACAAGAGCAAAATAAGTCAGGAAAATTGAAGGAAGTTTAAGACATTTTACTTTTTTTTTAAATAAAACCAAGAACAATTATTGTAAAATAATACAGTTTATATTATGATTTTTATTTCCAAAGCTTGTATTGATATGATAGTTCAAGGCACATGAAAGAAACAGAAAAGCAAACACAGATAGCTGACATTTAGCAATTAATGACCATATTGATTATCATGATTTTTACACCAAACACTGAAGTGCCATAAAATTTAGGAAACCTGATGCACTGCAGCCACTTGACATGCAAAGCCTTTGCCCTGAGCTCTGCACATTCAGGTCGTGCTGCACTACCTATGTCCCAGAAAAGCTGCAGACTCCAAAGATGCATTATACCTCAGTGACATATTCTGACCTGCTGTTGCACATGTTGTCAAACAAATCTACTGTACAGTTAGAAAATGGCACAGGCATAAAGAAAAAAACAGTGTACGCTAATTCAAAAGCTTCTACACGTCAGCTCTAAAGTGACCCATCAAAACTGGGTATTTTCCAAGCATCCCTTAATTCAGGATGTGTATTTCAATTCCTGCATGTCTCTGCAACAAGAGAAGGCAGGAAATTCCTGATGCTGTAGTCAGACGAGCAAGCTTTCAGTTGGTAGGTCAGTTCCAGCCAGACCTACTGTATTTTGCCACAAAATAACATTAAGTATCAAGAGCAGAAAATCTGTATCAGTAGTGGAAAGATTTTAGCTTACAATATCCAGTATTTTCCTGATTTGTAAATAACTGGTTCTCTCTGAAGCTAATTTCTCCCTTTTGATACATCATGTGGTAGATAAACATGCCAGAAGCATTTAACCAGCCAAAAACACGGGGTTTTTTTTGTTTTAAAAGAATACATATAATGTAATGTGAAATAATCTTTGGTAGCATTTTAAACCCAAGCATATAATACCTGCAAAATCACATTTCAGATGTACATCTCTTTGCTGCAGGGTTTTTTTCTTACTGCAAAATTTTTTTCTTCTAGTAAAATTCTGGTTAGTAAGAAATCCTATGAAACGTTCCGTACTCTGTGCAGGGGGGGTGTGAGGGTGGTCCTTAGAGTTGTGTGGTATCCCCATAGATCTGAAATTCTTTGACTATATTTTCCATGGATCATCTTCTCACACAAATACAGGAATAGTCTTTAGTTTGTATAAAATAAGAAGCACTTGTATTTTCTGGCATAGAATGGCATGGTTGCTTGTTTCAACTGTATTTAGGGCCTGGAAAAAAAAAGTAGACATTTTATTGTTCATCATTACTCAAATGTAATGATCTTTTTTCCTCCCTCTCTTTGTCTTTCTTATCACGTCTTTATTTCTCTTCCTATTTTGCTTTCTCCTGGTGCACAGTATCCATTCAATTTTCTGGGGCTTTCTTACTCCTTCAGAGTTTGTAAAACTGTTTAGATTTGCGTGGCACCAAAAAATAATGCTCACATGTTATCCACTACTTCTGGAACTTAGTCCCGTAGTACTTCCTAGTGAATTTTACCTCTGTGCACCAGAGTAATCCCAGCCCCAAGCACCTGATATTGTAACAGCACATGCGTACTATCTGGGAAATTCTTCTGAAGCACATGAGAGCATGCAGACCCCACACCACATAGGCAGCTCTTGCTGAGTCTGTCTGAGGCCCTGTATAACAGGAAAATATGTTGTTTTGTCAAAATGGAAACCTTAGAAATTTCCCAAGCGATTCCTGTGACCCTGCTCAGAAGAAGATGCTTGTCAGAAAAGCCTGATGAGCAGTTTACTTACGAGTACCTGCCTGACATCTTCCTTACGACAGCAATTATTATTCCTGCAAGGATTCCAACTGCAACAATGATTCCAATAATTATTCCAACCAATGCAATTGTTCCCAGACCACCTGAAAGAAGAAATTGGGAATGTTAGCATGTATGTCATGGAGACCATTGATAAGAGGCTACTGATAGACCTGATGCTGTTCTGCTGCATCCCACTCCTTGGGGAAATTTCGTACTCTCTTGTGAATTCTGAAGTAGGTTTGGATGTTCAGCAGCCTGCAAACATGCCTTTGGCTGAAGGGCTCTATATGGATGTGGACATGGAGACAGTGATCAGGTGAATCAGGGAAGGCAGTTGAGGGAGCAGGCTTGTGCTTCCTCCTGAAACTTTTTCTTAAAGGCGTGGGCACAGGAAGGGCTGCTGGAAGGGGAGTTGCCTGGCAGTTACATTCCCCCTTGTCATTATAAGCAAATCTTCTGTTTAATACCTTCATCAGTTTTCTCTGGTTCCCCTCTCCGTTCACCTGTAAAGCCAGAGAGACAGTAATCACTCGCTCTGCTTTGTAACAGAGTGTTACATTCCAGCTTGTAAGGCTTTATCCAAGGAAAACTTTTATTGACTTTGTCACAATGGTTTGAAGTTGTTCTTTTGATAGGAAGTGAGCAAATGAAGTTTGAGAGAGTATTTGAGATTTCCAGATATTGTTTAGTAGATGGAAGAGAACTTTGATATATGAAAACAGAAGCGAAAGGGTTTTTTACCATCAACACTTTCTGTGTTAACTTCGTAAGCAGTAGAATTTTCACTTTCCCCATCCAGGACAAAGGCACTTTCCGTGGTCTTCAGGTGTCCAATCTGTAAGAGATTTGTTACATTGTGTAGTCTTATGGGCAGTTACAAGAACTGGGGGGAAAAGAGGGAAAAGAAAACCTGAGTACATTCAGTCTACGTGTATAAAGTAGCATTTAAATTTCTTGGTCTGTCAGGTGTGGATGCTTTTTTAGCTGTCACCTCCCATGTTTGACGTGTACAGCAACCAAAACAAACCAAGATAAGCTGATTTGTCTTCACAGCTAGAGGCTTTCTACATCAGATCTCATGGTAGGACTGCAAAAGGTATAGGAGGCTGCAGAATTTTGCAGACCCACCTTTTTTCATTGGTTTTTTAAAAGTAGTTTATGAGTTTAGTTTCAGTGAAACTGCTTGGGAGATACTGAATTGGAAGAGGTGAGAGGTGGCAGTGAATAAGCAGATAGCATAAAGGATCTTTTATTTAGCATTATATACTCACCACTGTTGGAAATTCTTCAAATTCTGTGTCATTTCTGTCTCTGAAATCAATTGTTGCACTTTCTTCTCCTTCTAGAACTGAGCTTGCTGAATAAAATTTTAGAAAATGAGTCAGGATTTTACTTGGTAGTTACATGTTCTGGCTCCTCTGACAAATAAACTTCATTAAACATGACCTCTGTGTAGTGTTCTCTCTCCCTGTCCCTGCCCACCTGGGAATGGGAAACTTTTTGGAATAAGTCTGAATTCTGTTGTACTCTTGTCCAAAGCAGTAGGACAAAAAGCTTAAATACCCATCACTTAACTCTGGCACAACCTTGAAAAATACTGGTTACTAACATTTTGTCCAAGAAAATATTTCCTTTTTTATTAAGAAAAGATTCCCCAAAGTGGATATGATGATTCCAGATTTCAAGCTAAACATTAGCTTAAGTATTGGGATAGATTACTTCAAGCATCTTCCATTTTCTAAAATAGTAAAAGCTTTCTCACCTCTTTCAGCTCAGCCCCAGCTGCAACCTTTATTTTTAGAGCTGCCACCGATGCTTATGGGTGCAGCTATAGTTTGGAAATATTCCTACACAAATTAGTCCTGAGGCTTTCCTAAAGTTGCAAACCTTAGTTGCCATAATTTGAATTTTTAGATAACAATGTAAGGCCTTTTTTTTTTTTTTTTTAAATTCTAGACCCCTAGTTCCTCTGTGCTCTTTGATAAAATGGATATTTAGATTTTGGCCCACACAGTGCTGTTAATTTACAAATACAGCAAGAATTCCCCAGTGGGGAAATGATCCGGAACAAGGTAGAACAGGAAATATATGGCTGTGTGGAGATAACTGGCTGTACCAAGAATGTGCTGAAAATGTAAGTATCATTTAATTCAATTTCTTGCTGATTCACAAACCTGTGACAGGCAGAGTGTGATGTTAATGTGGTGTGAGATCTCCTGGGAGTTTGTAATTCCTGGTGATTACAAAGCCAGGTGAGGCTGCTTGTCCTGCTGCTGCCTCATAAAGGGGCATAAAGGTTCTGCTAATTCCAGAGACTAGTGCTGAAACTGAAGCAAAGAGCTAATAGTAGGTGTTGTCCTGAGCAAGTACATGAGGCAAAAAAAGCATCAAAAACTTCTGAAAAATTCTTTCCTGGATTCAAGTTTTGCATCTAATTTCTATTTATCAAAGCAACCAGATCGGAAGAAGGACAGCTATTCACAGGAGTTCTTTTAAAACATGAAAATTACTGTACCACTTGAATATATTATGTATGAGAAATATTCACAACCTCTTTGTTTTATTAAATTGTAACACTCTTTCTACTAATTACACTTTTTATTTAGTGACCTAAAAACATTCTCATCTCCTCTGCATATGAAGTTAGACAATTTCTAAATTGTTAGTTTGGTTCCAAATACTTTTTATGGAAAACTTTACTACTCCTAAATGCACCCCACTTGTTTTATATATGATATAGAGGCAAGTAAACAGCTTTTGTTCTGTGACTGAAATCAGAAAGGATGGGCATTTTCCTCAATATCAGTCAAAAATTAAAAAAAAAGGATAGAATATTTTTGGATCAGCTGTGCAGATATCACTTGGAAATTGTTTTTCTTTAATTGTGAGTTCCATTTAACTTTTGTTCATTTTTACCTGCTCCTTTTAATATAAAAATTTTATTTAAAATAAAAAAGCCAATATTTAATTTTAAAGTTAGTAAAAAATGTACTGGCAGCTTAAAGGAAATTTTTCATGAAGAAGATTAATGATTTGGCATTGAGAAAAAAAAATCTGGTTTTGCTTGAAACTCTCCTTTGACTTCTACTGGAAACTTGCAAATATTTTTCCTTTGTTCCCAAAACTGTTTTCTGAAGCAAAATAGAAAATTTTTATCCATCCCCACCAATGTAAGACTGAGAGCTTTGTCCCTTTGCCAAGAGACCAAACACTGAACTAAACTTAGATTTCTAATTCCATGTTTACTGAAGTAAATAGAATTCATATTTCTGTATCCTTATAAGCATGAATACAGATACAGTTTCTATTTAGGAGCCAAAATGGTGTACAGGTAGTACTTTAGGCAGTAGTAGATGAAGAAACTATATTCATGTTATGCCAACATGAGGCCAAATATAGTGGCTAATTAAGCCAGTCAGTCTCCCAGAAATCACCTTATAATCCATGGAAAGACTAGAACAGGGTAAATCAGAGTTCCAAGTTAGATGGTAAAAGTAATGGTTTGGTCATTTTTGATTGAAATACTCCTGGTATTGTTGAAGTAGCATAAAGGGGGCTGACTTTTTGTTGCATAGTTAGACACTCTCTAAATATTAGTGTGATTTAAGATATAGAACTACTTTATAATCCTTATTTTTTGCTTATAGAATAATATCTTTAAAATACAATATTGTGATGTACAATCATGGCTATGTAAATGTTAAGGGTGAACAAAGAAATAGCAGTAGAACTCAGTGACACAAATGTGTATGAAGCAGTTTACCTTGTAATCCCAGTCAGAACTGAAGAAACATCCCTTATTCACTAGTTGAAAATAAACACAGATGGAGAAAACCAATTACTAGAGAAAAATCCCCCAGTAGAAGGTGAAATAAATTTTGTATGTTAACAACAAGCAGCTTATTGGGAGAAGCTGCTTATACTCCTGGCATGGCAGTGGCTTTCAGCCCTGAAAAGTTGCCTGATAGTGAAGGCAGGAAAGGAAAGTGTGTCACACAGCAAAGGTGTGGAGAATGAGTGAATGTCACAAAGAAAAATAAAATAAATATTCTTCTGTGTGTGATACTTGTTGCAGATCCTTGGCCATGAGTTGCATGTAGAAAATCTATTTCAGTGCCTTTGCCCTCTCAGTACTGTGATTGACAAAAGGAGGTGGCCCAGATGAATCTTGCCTAATTTTAGGTTCTTAATAAAGGCGCCTAAATAAAGTGTCTACTTGCCCTTATCTTCTTTTATAGTCTGTAGGGAAAAATAAATACCTCTAGAAGATAATTCAGCTCACCTGAGATTTGGGTCATCCTTGGTAGTGCTGCCTTTCCGTAACTGCAAAGGGAAACTGGAATACGGCTCCTCTATGAACTGCCCAAAGCTCTGACTGATCTGATTTCTGTCAGTCTGAAGGTCTTGCCCCAGCTCTGTTCAAGCTGAGGTTCTGTATTTGGTGCAGAATAGTCCCTGGACTCTGTTTCCAGGTTCATTTTGGACAGACAGTGGAGGTGGCTGGGTGGTGGTTAAACAGACACTACCACATTGTTACCCAGAGAAAGACTGGGAGGCAATTTATTATCAGTGTTCTGCATTTGTAGGAAGGAATACTGGATACTAGACAGCTCTTCATCAGAGAAAGTCATAATGAAGTTAAATATTGAAATGAAATTGGGAGACATCATTGGACTTTAAGCTTCTTTCACTGTACCCAGTACAAGGCTCTGCACCACTGACATCAAAAGGAATGTAAATGGGATTTAAGGGGTGTGTGCTTGTGTCATTTCTTGGTTTCATCTGATGTGGGCCAAATGTAGCAAAAGTCGGGGTTAAGTGGTGCTTCTGCATGTGTTCTTAATATTATCTTAGAGGAGGTTGTAAATAAAAACATTGCCTCACAGTGCTGGGGCTGTCTCCAAGGAGCCTCCTCTGTTTGCATCTATATGTTGCTGCAGATGTGAATTAATCATTGCATCTCTTCCTGCCAATGTTCCAGCTGGGAGCCTTTCAGTTCAAAGTCCCAGCTGCTCTCAGGCTGCAGCTTCTCACACCAGGACAAAATTTGATGTCTTTAAAAGTTTAATACCACTTTGAAAACCTCCCATGCTTCAGCATCCCATGACCCACTGAGGGGGAGCTGAGCTCACTACTTCCACGCACAGAGTGATAGTTTACTAGAGAAACCTCTTAGGGCTGCTTTCAAAGCACAGTGGTTGTGTTGGAAAGGAGAGGGAGTTGTAAAACTGTTGTTCATTAGCATTTCTTTCAGGTATCTCCAAAACCAACAAAGATATTTCTGAAGATGAAAAATGTTGTAGGATCTTGTTTCTTTCCTTGCATAAACCTGAATAAACCCAAACACTAGTGGCTGAAGGGAGTTGTAAGCATGTATTTTAGCTTAGTCCTTGAAATAGGAAGCCTGCAAAATAGAATGTTTCCATTTCTGATAAGAGACCAGGAGATAAAAATGGCAAACCTTGCAGCATTCCCTCTAGCAAGAACTGCAATAATCCTTTGCTCATTGCCCTCTAAAACTACTTGAAAAAAAAAAAAAGAAAAAAGAAAAAAGAAAAAAAGAAAAAAAAGAAAACCAGCTTCAGTTATTTATAACAGCTAAAAATATTAGCTAGCAGAGAGTTTAGCAGGATGGGTCGCTTGGGACATATCACTTTTCTGTTGGAGATGTAACTGAGCAAACATCTGGAGCTGACTGATGGTTTTCAGTATCTGCTTCCGGAATTGTTACAGCCCAAGTGGTGTTGTTTGAAGGACTGTGTATGGATGTGTGTGCTGGCCATCCTGTTTTGACTGCATTTTATTCAGCATTTATGTCCTGATACAGGAATTCCCTTTCTGAGGAAGTATTCTTCACTCAGGGACCTTAATTTGGTTGCGAGCAAACTGAGCCTTAGTCAGTATCTCATTATTGGAATTAGTTCGGTTGTAGTTCAGTGAAAACTTCTATTCATGGTGGTGGAGGTTTAACAAAAATGTGTGGTTTGCAAGGGATCTGCCTTTTAAATACAGCAGCTCTGTAATTTTCAGAAGCAGTTTTGTCTGTTTTTTGGCTTCACCCTCAATTTAAGTGTATTCTAGAGTCATGTCCAAAACCTACAACATTAGCCTCATTTTGTCTGAAAATAGTTTTCCATTATTTTTACACTTTGGGATTTTTTTTTTAAGTATACAGGTGTCTCTTTTATTGTGAAATTGTTCAACACCGCCAAATCCAGGGCACAAAATTTTTTGTACTTTGAAAATGCAAGGGTTTAAAGAATATAATATAGTGGATTCTGGGGTCTGAATTTTGCGATTTGAATCTTTGCACAGTTAAAATTTTCAGACTTTAGAAAAGCAGGGAAGTTTGTTAATGAGAAGTAAAATTCTCATTTGTACCTAGGGCTCCTGCAAAATCATATCTGCAGTATCCGGAGAGCTCTGTGCCCTTGGCCGGTTTGGGGCCACAGTACTGGCATTTTCTTTCTCTGTTAATTCTTTCTGGAAGTTGGAGTAATCTGTCATGCCATTAAAAATCCCCTGGCGTGTATTTAAGTGTCTAGACTGTTGTTCAGGAGAAAGTATGTACTGTCTAAATCCTGAAGTGCTTTCTGCAGTTTCTTTAGACAAAGACTGACAGCTTTGCTTTATATAACGAAGGAAGCTGGATGACAGAATACCAGAAATTTTGGAAAGTATCTGCCAGTTGGAAAATGGTCATGAAGTACAAGGAAGGATTTAGCTCAGCCTTATTTAGAGTATGACTGGCATTGTTCAGGTATTCCATGTAGCTTGTGATGACAATTCTTTGCTGAATTGTCAGAAACATTTCCTTTAGTCACCACACCCTGCTACAGATGGGTTTTATTGCTGGGGCTGGCTTAGCCAAAGGAACAGAGTTTAAATCGACAGTGCCAAGTGGCAAAGAACCACTCGGCTGCTCCTCAAGTAAATCACATGTCTTCTGAATGTTACAATATTCTACTGACAGAAAAGCAACCCAAAAGGCACTTTAACTGGGCAGCAACTGCTCTTCAAGTGCTTGGTGTGTGTAATGACCCCCAGCCAGAGTCACGAAACAAATCCAGGAGGCGAAAAGCAGGAAACTTCCTAAGATTTATCTTATGCATGGTAAAATCAGCCACAGAGCTGTGGGCATTAGGAAGGAAATTATGAACTCCATTACAGGATATTCCTTTAAAATATTCCTTGCAGAACTAGCGATGAGTATTCTAAATTTATGCTTTTAATAATGTGGCTGTGTCAACCTCTGCTTTCTTGTCTACTAAGTACACTGACCTCAGACTTGCTATCCCATGCATGTGGGATAAAATGACTTTTTTATTGAGATTTGCTGCCCCATGACCCTGTTTCCCTGTTTGCAGTTTTACTAACAGTCTAATTGTTTCCTCTGAGCAGAGGGATGGAACAACAAGGTTGGACTTGTGATCAAGGTGTAAATGTCTCTTGTATCTTGCTGTAAGTGGCAGAATCACAGAACTGTCTTTCACTGCATGGCTGACTAGGAAGGAGAGCTGCAGCCAAGACAAGGAGAAAAGTACAAAACTCGCTGTAAGCGATCAGTAAATTGGGCAGATGTGCAGCAGAAAGCAGACATCTGCGTACAAATACTGGGATACGTAAATGCAAATGAAAGGAATTAAGAAAACAACCTCTAATACAGTAATAAACTAATCTTTTCCCTAAATGACTTTCTTCTCTGAACTCTGAGGCTACAGCCGTGTGCCCTTTCACAGCTGCCTCGTTGTAGATTACTAACCCTTTGTATCTGCCAGCAGAACCCTTTGCAGGTTCCTCAACTCATTTGTTTGAAATACTCATGCCAGACACTGAACAGGAAACTCTTAGGTGTTAATTCTGTTCACACAGTGATTTTTGGCTACCTACTTTATATTGCCATGCAGTAGGCAAGTTCCCTTCAAATGTGTTTAGTCTGATCTTTATACTCCACTGACAATAGACTAGCTAATGTTTGGATGGGCTTCATAGTCATAAAACCATTTTAATATGTGTTTGGAGTTAAGTGTGTCCCCACTACAGATTTAGTAGTGTCTCAAGCTCTTCTAACAGAGTACATGCCTGGAAATGGTGATGGTGTTACAGCTGAATTGTGCCCTCACAAAGGATTATTCTGATGCAGTTTGTGCTGGATGTTGTAGTGTTTGTAATCAACAAATACAAGGATGGAAAAAACATGAGGAAGTCATAAAGCAACATGAGAATGTGCTCAGCATCAGCTTCTATGTCCTTTGAGAATTTTTGGCCAAGCTTCTGAGATGGAGAGTTGGAAATCAATAGTACATTTGTCTCTTATTTTTCCTCATTTGTTTCTCTTTAGCACATCCCAGCATACCTATACTCCCAACCCCACATCTTTTTCTGAAACACTGTGTAACAAATTGTGCACTGCAGAGCTCTGAGCTTTGCTGAGGTATTAATCCCCATGGAGGGGATGGGCTGTGCACACACTAATCAGAGGGGCCCTTTGAGAAGATCTGGGAGGCTGCGAGTGGTAGGATCTGGCAGCATTTGGGTTCCATCCTGTAGTCCCTGACCACATCCAGACAAAAAGCAAACAAACCAACAAAATAAACGCGCCACTGAGCCAGCCCATGTGCCCAAGCTGGGCCAGCAGCAGCAGCGGGCATTTCTGTGGTCCACGTGTGGCTCACCTCAAGTGACACATGGAGAAACACCACACGGTCCTGTCAGAGCCTCATAGCCTGAAAACCTTCCTGCACTGCCTCATTATCTACCAAATTGCTCTCCAGGTTCTTTGCTGCTTTCTTCTTTTTGTTGTTTGGGTTGGTTTTTTTTTCAGATGATTTACAAGTCCTCTATCTGAGGTAAATGCATGAATTGAATGGAAACTGCTGAATTGCAGGAGCTGAGAATCTGGCCTCTCTGTTTCCAGTTTTAGTGTGCAGCCTGAGTTAATGAAAGGTCCACTTGTAAGCCCTTAAATATTACTATTTTCTTTGTTTATGAAGTTACAGATTCAAAAACTAACTGTTGGGACACAGATGTGCAAACCTCTCTCCTTGCCCAGATAAGGAGAAAGCGAATTTTATTTGTTCTCTGCTGGTCTTCCACAAAGACACTGCAAAATACAGTTACACTAACTTGCAGACCTACTAACTGAGATTCGGCAAGATGATTTTCTCCTTTCTGTGATAATTGTTTTGGGTATTGGACATGTAGAGTTAGATTCATATCATGAAGAGGCATATATGGGACAGGTAAGAGTACTCATCATTCTTCATGCAGGATGAAAGGTTGTGCGATGTTTATTTATTAGAAAACTGGTTCCCTTTTGAGTCAAATGTGACTGTTCCATTTGCTTGTAGATTTTGCTTACAACCATCAGTTACAGAATCTGATTTTCAAAAGACTTTAGAGTTGTCTGATTTTATTGTTTAGTTTTGCCACTGAAATAGTGACAGACTTTGGATAAATCAGGACTCTTTCGAAACAATCTTTTCTTGTGATTTTGCCAATTCTCTTTGTTATGGTTTTGAAAAACAGAAAACTTTTTAGTTGTTCATAGCTGACTGTAAACTTCAATTTCCTTTCTTATCATATAGGCAATTTTTATCTGAATTGTCCTGTCCGTGTTCTTACTTTCAGTCCAAACCAAATGTAACATGACCTAGTATAAACCTGACTTGCATAAGGAGATATAACCTAATATTTGCCTCCAGGTAAGATCAGGCACATGGACAATTGATGCAGCTCAAGTGGCATGTGGTATCTTGTTAAACAATCATGTTAATTTTTGTTCATGTTATGTGACAGCCAACAGAGTAATCTCCTTCCCTTCAATGATACAGCACCATGGGAAAGGTTTGGAATCAGAAAATACATTGCCTCTGCAAAGCACTGGTTTGCATGCTTGTTCAGGCCAACTTCCACCTCAACTCTTTTGGTCTAATTCTGTGTGTGAAGATTTGCCTGAGTTTTGACATGCTGAGCAAGATCAGCAGGGCAAAAATGTATCTGCTAATCATATGAAAGTAAAAATAAAAATAAAAAAATTAGTAATAATAATAATAATCATCCTTTTATGCTTCCTGATGGAAACAAAGCTGCTTTTCTTGAGTTGGTCTCAGTCCATAAGCTGGAGTGCCCAACCATAAGAAAAGGGTAGCTGCAGGTTTCTTTATAGACTTTTCCAGGTTAAGAGGTATCAGAAGGAGACCTTTTTCCTCTAAAACCTTCAGGCCACAGTGTTCCCCAGAGGTTCAGGTATCTGGATAAACCCACTCCACCAAGCGCTGTACAAGTCAAGCCTCCTCCCAGCTCCCTGTCAGCCAGCAGAGATTGCTGAAGGTGGCATTGTCATTTCATGTCTGTTCTAACTTGTAATTGCTGATGATTATCAGTAAACAGCAGTGATACACACTAAATACTCCAGACTGACTTATTTTGTATCTGGAGTCCACTTTCCTGATGTATCCTTTGGGAGTTGTCCTAAATGACTGGCTCCATGTGAAGAAAAAGTCATAAACCCTAAACAGACACAGAAAGCCTTAATACTCTAAACCACATTCTTGATGCAGCTCTGGAGTTCAATGCAAACTGTACAGGTAATAAAGCAGAGGTAGGATTTTGCAAGCAGGAAATCTATTTTTTATGACTAGTAGGGTTTCAGCCTGATCACTGCTGGACTCCTCTCAGAGTTGAGAGAAAATACGCTTAAGAACTTCCCAAAAGCCTGAAGACGAAGTCGTTTTACCTGTAATTCTGGTATCTTAAATTGCTTAAGGTAATTCTATAAAATAATGGTGGTTTTGCCTCATTTCCGATGTCTTTAACCTTTGGTACATTTAATATTCATGCTTTTTAAGAATAAGGTGGCTGGGTGAGCCTAGAAAACAACTTTTGTGACTTGCCTAATATCTGTTTAGTTTTTCTGTGAAATTTTGAAGCATAGCTCCAAACTTTCAGCCTCATATTCTGACATACAGAACACCATTAGAAGTTTCAAGTCAACATCCACACATAGTGTATATCCATATAGCTGCATTCTTTCCAGCAGGATGATACTGATTGTTATCAGGCCAAAATCAGGTATTTTTTTTCAGTTTGGGTCCCCAAATCTAAGCCTGATGAGTAGATCTATGCTTTGGAAGACCAGTGGGCTGAGTTTTAAGTCACTGTATTCAGAGCACTGGTACTTGAAACTGCTACGCTGGTACTTGGAACACATTCCATGGCAATGGCAGCTGTAAACCACACTGCCTCATGGCCAATTCGTTCACCATGAGTCAAACACTGCTCAGAAAGACTGAGTTTCAAAGTCACATTCCTGGAATCAAGTACTGGCCAGGGTAATTCTGATTTACTGTTAACAAATCAGACTCTCCTCCTTTAGCTGTAAAAAGACTTAAACGTCTATTTACAATATACCTAAAAGCGTATATTGCATCTTTCTTATAAAATTCAAAATAAATAACTTTCCAGATTAATCTTTTTGGTACATAACACTTTTCAAATGTCTTTGGCAATAATTCCCCCTGGTTTAGTTTCCCTCATTGTATATATTGCTTATGGCTAAGTTAGGCTTAGCAAAGCCCGGCATAAGGCTCAAATTCTAAGCATCTGTAATGTCTCTAAGCATAGAAGTTAAACTCCTGACTGAAAAGATTTACAAGTTACTTTCATAGAGTTATACCCCTAAGTGTCAGTTAAACTAAATTATTGCCTGCAGAGTCCGCTCTGTGTGTTCCAGTGAGACTGAAGCCATTCCCAAGGGCTGTGGAGGGAGTGCCTTCCCTGCCTGCCCGTACCCCTCTCCCTCCCTTACACACACACAGAAAATTCTTTCCTAATACCGTCTAACTCAGCCCATCGAAAACTTTTACTGTGTTTCTTTCCAGATCACAGCTGTAGTAGATGCCCAGTTGCAGCTTAAGAATTTCAAAAGAAGTTTTACAAACAGGACAGAGTAGCTGTGTAACCTATGAGAGAGCACAGAAACTGTTAAATTACAGGAAATGACTGGAAATAATTGTAACCAAACTTTCTCCTTACCTTCTTGAGCAAGTGCTACAAAAGGCACGCTCCCGAGGACGAAGATGAAGAATGGAACTTTAACAAACATCTTTGATCTGCTTACAGAGTCGCTTTCCAATCCTGAAACCAGATGGATCCAAATTCAGATAAATCTTTTTAGAGGCAGTGGAGAATGGAGATGATAAAAAGAAATCACTGCAAAAAAATACTTCGGTATTCCAAATATTCCTTTAGCTGCTCTAGTGTAAAGGGGGGAGGTTTTCTCAGATGATAACTGAACAGTTAAAGAAAACTGAGTGGAGTCAGAATTATTTTCTTTAGCCAAGGGGTGGGAGTAGCCTAAGGTGGTCCTCAACGAGCAGCCAGGCCCGCCCTCCCCACGCTGTTTGGTCAGGACCAAAATTATGATCTCAGCTCAGGTTTAAAGTTACAGGAGCTGTTGTAGCTTTCAGAAGACTTTTATTTAGCAAAGGGGGAAAAGGAATTTAGGCAAAGCGAGGTGTTCCCTCCCTTCTGCAAACAGTGTTTAAAAAATCCTTAAGAAACAACACTAAGGACAGTTTTCTTGTTATTTCCAGCAGTGAACTGATGGTTTTTTCATTTCAAAGTGAGCCCCCATTTTTATCTAAGCAAGTGTGGTACTGAATGTGCATTTAGGGATACTGAAATAGTTCTTAGGACAGTCTGTTTAATTCTGCAGTAAATACTGTCTGAATTTTCCTGTGTGTCTGTGTCTCTCAGTTTGTGTCCTCAAGTGACATCCTGGCTGTGCTCAACCGCTTCTCTCTGCCCACAGGCTCACTGGCCTCAGAGAGCTCATACCACCCTTCAGAGAGAGGACTTTTCCTTTTCATGTGCAATACTAGGAGTGCAGCCCCTACAACGTTCAAGACTTTTTCCTTGTCTGTGTTTCTGGGCACCAGCTTTGCAGGGCAGGAGTGTGAGGTTGGGTACCCCCACCATGTGTAAGAGACACCTCTGCTCACCAAGAATGGTTGTGAGACACGAACTAGGGCTGAGCAGGACTTGGGGAGCAATGACTTATATCAATCCTTTTCTGAATCTTGCCTCATCTTGGGCAAATGATAATCTACTGATTTACATCTATTTAAGAGTGTAGTGAGTTTTAACCAGGACTCATGTGTGAACTAAGTGTCCCAGTGACAGAGCTGAGTGAGGGAATGTGGAACCTTCTCCCTCAGCTTCTGCAGTGCCAGGACATCAGGGTCCAGCACAGCAGCAGCGTAGATTTACTTCCTTTCTGCCCACAGTTGTAGAATAACCTCTGCCAGAGGAGTGGGGCAGACTTGTGGCAGAGGTTTTGTCTTTTTCTAAATACACACACACACAACCCCCCCAGAACCAAACAAAAAAAAGAAACCCCTAAACCAGGGCTGGATTGTTTTGCTCAGGGAATGTGACTCAGAGCGGTCATTAAAGACCCCACAACACTTGGTGGTACAAAGGCCCAAAGCAAGTCTAAACATAAGCAGTGATGTAAAAAGGGCTGCAGATGGGGAATGCAGCACCTTCCATAGGGATTTTCTTTCCTTTTGGAAGTGATAAGTCCAAAGCAATTAGTTAGCTATCAATTATGTTGCTGTAATTGTGTCCTTTGTGATGAAAAGGAATGTAGGATGAAAAGAGTTGGTGCCAATGCAAAGAAACAACAGGCAACATTGGCTGATTGTCTTCAGGGAAACAGCAAAATAAATATTGCCATGTACTAACTTTCAGCATCTTAAAATCTGGGATTAATTATTTCTTCATAACTCTGCTTGAAATTTATTTAAAAGAATGTTTACTTCTTGGGGAAATGTTCCTCATAGGAAACTGAAGCTTGCTAGGGGAGTATGGCAGTTTTAATGGAACTTATTTTGAAAGATCGAATCAAATACTTATTTACCTTATCAGAATGGAATGTTTGGAATTCTGTATGTATCTTCAGAACAAAAAAATAATGCAGTACAGTATGAAAGACAAACTGGAACAAACAGTGACTTTCAAATGTTAACAAATTCTCAACAGGAGCAAAAAGAAGTGATTTTTGGAATTTCATTCAATTTTCAAAAGTATTCAGAAGACCTTTTACTTTTATGATTATTCATATAAACAAATTTGTCTCATGTTTAGGAATAAGTTTTTCTAAACTAGAAGCTTTTTGCTGAATTAAATAAATTCTCCCTTTAAACTGTGCTGTGTTTTGGGTATAGAGTTGAGGCACTTGAGCTTTCAGGAACTGGAGATATCCAAGTTCCAGTGGCTACTCCAACACTTTTTAATACTTTTATTATTCTTCCCAATATGGAATAGTTTCTTCTATACCAGCCTATTTCTTCTGCTCCAGGCTATTCCTGAAAGGAAAACTCCTTAGAGAAATTTATTGAACTATGAAGAACTTAATAAAATCAGTGTTTGTCACAGTATCATAGTGCAACAAAGGGCAAGAAATGTGCCCACAGATGCAAAATAAGTTAGAGCAAAAGCTAGAAATGTCTTAGTAATCTTGGGATGGAATTGTTCCTGAAGGACAGCAGGGGCAGGAACTTGCCTTCATGGGGACAGCATGTTGCTGTGTAAGGAGATTAAGGCTGGGAGACACTGCTGAGCCCTCTGATTGAAAACATCAACAAAATTCTTTCAGAGGAGCCAATATACCCTTGGGAGAGGGGATGGACCTAGGGACATGAGGGAGCAGTTTTCTCTGAACTGTATCAAATTAAGGGGGTTTAATGAAACGGTGGTTCACTGGTTTGTAATTCTGTTAAGCCAATAGGTTCTGTCACAACGAAGAAGTTATTCACAGGTTCTGATTTAACAATTCATCTGCATTTAAAGTGACACTTAGTCCTGTGCCTGTGTCAGAACAGGAGTGAGCACACAGCTCTGTGTCCATCCTGCCTGACAGGGGATCTGCACATGTGCTCGAATGCTGTCCTGAAATGCAGGTTAGGTCTACGCAGGGATGTTGTAACTTGGTCTGGGTGTGTTATGACAATTCCCACAAATTGCCAGGATATGAATGCATGGGTCACTCTTTCTTTTTTTTTGCCAGGCAGGTCTGTGTTTTTAGTCCCCGTGGTTTAGGGGAGGAGGTGGAAAGGGTCTTGAGTACACACCGCACTTATGTTTTCATTTCATAATCCGTTCTTTCCATCTCATTGTATCAGTGGTTTGCAGAGTCTTGTGAGAGGCTTAGACTGTCTCTGGTTCAGTGGGAGCAAGGAATGAACCAGAACTGGGGGAGTAGAGAAGTGGTGACTGTATCCTGCAATGTGTTCTGCCTCATGGGCAAAGCTGTGTGGGAGGATGTTTTCCCCTGATTCACTCAGTGTTGCTGTATGAACCCAGGGGTTGAACTCAATCAAAGATTCCCCCATCACAAAAGGGCTTTGACTTCACGTAAATAACCCATAAGATGGGAACATGATGATCCACACTCGGTTTAATGTCCACCATGTAGACCAAAGTTACACACAAGGATGAATTCTCTCTAAACACACACTAGGAAGGGCACACAAATGTCTTGTCTCTCCACAGAGGAATATCCCAGTTACCCCTCTACAGTCTCACAAAGTCTCACAAGTGGGCAGGGGTTGTAGCATGGGGACACATTTGAATGTCCTGGCTTCTGCCTGACTTATTACAGAATTTTTCATGAATGTGAAGCTCCATGTGCTGCTAAAATTTCTCTTTCCATGGAACCATCTCATCCATCATCACCAGACAAGTGAAATCCTAGCTTACAATATCTCCAATCCATAGAAAGAAAACTCGTATTTTCCCTTCCTACTCTTTCAGTAAAAACACTTGAAAAGTGTAAATTAAGCATTCCATTTGATGACATCCTTTACAAATGTGCTCTGTAACTCAAAAAAATACTGTCTCTTTCTGTTGCCAAATTTCCTGTTTCTGTACCCTGGGGGCAGCTGTGGGCCCTGCAATATTTGGTCAGAAGCATAAAAGCTGTTTTCTGCAATCTTTATTAATTTTCAAGCCATTTCCTGTTTTCCCTTTGCAGCCAAACCCACCCCTTTTGGCAGGTACTGAAATACAGAAACACCCAATTCCGTCTGAAGAAAAGCTCAGTTACTTGAAAGAGGAGGAGTCCCCAGATGATAGCTCGAGTTTTTGTTACCTGCTTTCCGTGAGGCAACTTTGCTTTACTGTGAGGTGATCTTCCAGCAGGTTGTGCTGTGTGGGATTGCAGACGGCTTTTGCAGAACTACAGATCCTTGCCTTCAGGAATGGCTTTTACCTTCCCTTCTTCCCAAATTGTTAGAGGTCAAATCCGGTCACTGATTTGCACAGTCCTTAAAGATGCGTCACTTGGTCATAGCTTTTGGGTTTGAGTCACTGTGGGTTTAGTTTCTGATTTCTGGAATGCAAGAGATGAGAACACCGAGTAGCCTCTAGCTGCTAAAATGGCAATCCTGAAGTTTTTCATTGGGCAGGTGTCAGGGAATGGGAGAACTGGAAGGCGCTGCTTTCACCCTGTCTGTGTTTCAGGCAGCCTTTCCTGCCTGACAGGGAGACCACTTGTGATGTGAAGTCAGACTTGTTAATAGAAGAACAAAAAGTAAAATGTGTCCTATAGGAAGGGATTGGTCTCAGTATTGACAAACTCTAATACACATATTGTGCAGCTTTTTTAAGATAAGCAGCTATAAATCAAACCCTTTTCCTTGACCATCTGTGCTCCTGACAGTATAATAAATGCACAGAGCTCTGAGCAGCCCAAGCTGTCAGATGTGGAGAAGAGAGACTGTGAATGAGAAAATTGCAACAATGCTTGAAGTTGGAGTCCTTAAGCTACAATAGTAATGATATTTGTCAGTCAGTTTTTGAGATGGGGCTGCATTTTCAGCTGATATAAATCAGTTTCACCAAAATCAATATATATCAGTGTTCACAAACCAGCCCTCCAATCTATGGGGCATAAAGGCAATCAAAAACATTTTAGGATCTGAGAAATGGGCACACACTGAGTCAGTGCCTCCAAGCTGTACAGAAGGCTGATGGAGAGAGAGAAATTCTGAGGCAGCCAGGTGCCATCCTAGCCAGGAAATCTAGATGTATTGAATTGACTCTCAAAATAAATGTATTTGAAGAGAAAAAAGCAAGTCTCTACACTTTAAATAGTTTCATTTGAGATTTATGGGCAGATGTTCTTCGTACAAGTTGCTGTTCTCCATGACGGCGTGTTAGGCAGTCCTGAAAAGAACCGATTAAGATGTGCTGGGAGAGGGAAAGGGCACAGAGGGCTGCACAGCAGTTTTATGTAGAGCAAGTTGATCTATGTAAAATGTCAAGATTCCTCTATGATATTTCAAAGTCTGTCATCTGATGTTGAAGTTTCAAAGTTGAATGTGGATTTTGTTCATATTTTAAGGTTTTTCATTAGAAGCAGATGAATTTGGGCTGTTCAACACAAAAACCTGAATTATATTTTTTATTTAAGGTAACACCATTGCCCACCTGAAGCAAAATACAGGTGTGAAGGGAGTAGGAGGCATTTGGTAGATGGTCTGCAGTGCCTTTCTCAGGCATATGAGTACTGGTTGTTTATAAGGACCATGGAGCAGAGCTTTCAGCTGCTTCCTCAATGAGGCTTTCTCCAGATACAGAGAAATTCTCAGGGGACACAGTCCTAGAAACGTGAATGTCATGGAGTTAAACAGGTTAAGAGCTGATTGTAGGGAGTGGACATGCTCCTCGGGACACCCTGGAGTTGGGATTTCTGTCAGTGAGTACTTTACCCAGAAAAAGTCTTCTCAAAGTCTGCCAGCAGCTGTCTCTACGTGACATACAATGGAGTGACTCAGAGTTAAATATGGAATGCCCACTCTTTACTACTTTTAAACCTGTCACTGACCACCATGTATTTAACAAAAAATTATAGGGTTGATGTAGGTTTTCTTAGGTCAGGAGTGTTTTTTAACTAGAACAGTTATATAAGGAAAGCAATGGAGCCAGAAGGGGGGAAAACACACAGACTGTGTACTCAGTCTCATTTATTGCAGAAAGGTCCTATGAGTTTGTTAATACTTTCAGAAGCTTTCACTGCTTTGATAGTGAGCTTCTACAGATAAATCAAATGCCTGTCAGTAGGAATTTACATGCCCTAATTTTTTTAAATACACATTGTCATAGTGTGCTAGAAATTCAGCAAGAGATGTTGAAATCCTGACAAGCGGACTGAGATCACACCTTCTGGGAATTTCAGCAAAACCTGAGGCAGTCCCTGGAATATTTGAAGCCATGCTGTGTCCTAACAGCCAGCCAGGAGCTGTCTGGGCACCTTCAAGGTGTGGCAGGACTTGCCTGGGTTTACAGGGAGAGGGACACTGCATAAGGGCACAGCCAGTTCTTCATTAAATGACTAATTGTCTCTTTGAATGAACTCGTGAGTCCTTGAGAAGAAATGAAATGCACATGGATGAATAAATGACAAATACTACCCCCATGAAGTTCCATGAAAAAACTCCCATTTTAACTCGGATTTTAGGGAGGAATCACGTATAAAATAATGTGGTTTCTTTCCCTTTCTGTGTACAAAGCATGTTCCCAAGAATAAGCAGCTTTGTGGAGGAAGTGCACAAATGAACAAAGGCTGGTGGAAAGAATAGTTGTGTTTCAAATGGGGAAGGGAAGGGAGGGACAGAAAAACAGGTCCATGTGGGGATGGAGACACAGGAATGTGGGGAAGGAGCGAGTGCAGAGTGATGTTTTCCAGTGGCCCTTCCTGACTGTAACTGGGATTTATCTGCAAACAGTGTAAGTGAATAAACAAAAAGAGCCGATTTCCACAGTACCTGCGGCCACGAGAGGGAGTAAGATGTTCACAGGTCCTGGCTGGGATGAAATTCCCTCAGTGCAGGGCTGGATTCCACCGTTTCTCTAATCCCAGTGAGGAATTTGAGCCGAGAAATATGCTCCAGACAAGTAAGGTTTGAGCTGCAATTTTTTTGCCCCATCTTCAAGCAGCAGCATTGTTTTCCACCCCAGCTGCGTGTCCAGATGGGGATGGAAATGCGGGATTTGGTAAGAGAAACAAGGCAGAGTGATCTCAGCAGAGAAACCAGGAGCTCTCTCAAGTGACAGTCAAGGTGACCCCTACTCACCTTCTGACTGGCAACCACATCAACAGGGAGCAGCAATCCGGAGAATTTTATTAAGGAGCAAAGCACACCTCAACTAAAAATGAATCCAAGCGTTGAAATCAGGGCAGAGATCATGGATGTTTCAGCTATTTTGCAAAGTCTGGATTCATTCACATATTATTGCACTGATGTGTCGCTGAATCATGTACTGCAATCTCTTAAAATGAAATTCTACACCAGTGAGTTTAACAAAGGGTCTCAGCTGCCACTGCAAATGCTTCGTCTAGGAGAAGTACTAGACTAAGAGCATGGCTTTACAAACATTTCTGCCAAATGTTTATAATATTGCACTGTTTTCCTGAAAAATAAAGTAAGTGTTGTAGCAAGGGGAACAAGAGCAACAGAGGACACCAAAAAATTTAATGAATCTTCATCATAGTTAAAATAATGACCAGATTCAGAGTTTGATTTTTCTCTGGACTGCACTATAAATAATTTATGTCTGCATAAAATGAAATGATGACTTGAGAATGGGTAGTGCCAGTCTGTGAGGAGAAGATGGACCTCGAGGAATACGATTAAAAGGAGTTCACAAAGACAGACCTTATCTTTGCATTACTCAAACCACTGTCTGGGATCACTTTGTGTGACAGCAGCTTGTCAGTCCGGGGAGACAAGGGAAGGCAGTTTAAATGCAGGATTTTCCTATCTAAGGGGTAAGTTAATTCATGCTTTAAATTAGGGAATGAATGTTTTATGCTTTGCTCTGTATTTGCAAGACCTGTCTTGCATAAACTAATCCTGGGACACAAAGGAGAAGGAGATAGCTTCACTCTTGCAGGCCTGCTCAGCACTTTAATAGCCCCAAGCCACCTACACATGTCTTCAGATCAAGGCACTATTGTGTTGTTAAAAAATAAATATTTAAAAGCCAGGGCCTTTTAACATGGAAATGCTGAAAGCTTTTGCAGTGAATATCATTTAACTTTAAAACTCCATCCTGTTGCTGCTTCGAGTTATTTCCATATGAAATGGTGGGGAAACCAAGGTGCTGAGCACTCTGGTGACTTTCCCAAGGTTATAGGGTAGATAGGAGTGGAAATAAGTATTGCAGATTCTCTTGTCAGTGCCAACACTGTCTCTATTCTATAAATCAATTCATTAAATATAAGCAGTGAATTAAGAGGGTTTTTCTTTATTGGAATGTTAATAATATCATGCTTTCACTGCAGGAAACTGAATTAGAGGACCATGATTCATGGATTTGTAGGCGTAGGCAGCTGTACACCAAGTACAAAGAATATTAACAATTTTAATCGTCTGCAAGCACTACAGATAATTCAGCATCTTTCATAGCAAACAGGATTACTCCTAAAATGAGTGACTTAGATCTAAATATCTTGTATTATGGCCCATAAGTCTGAGAGCAGTTTTACACCTTCCCCTATTTAAAAAATGGGAAACTGAGGCCCCCAGGTATTACACTCTAAGTGTAAGTTAAAGTAAAACTCTGGCTTTGAGATGGATTTTTACCTCAGAATGTGTATCCACAGAGTTTGACTTGTACTTCATTAACGTATAGAACACTTATGTTGCATAAAGCTGTGTGCACATAAGTCTTCCCAAGAGCTCACCAGGAATTCTTGGCTCACGGATGCCCCTGCCTCCTCCTGCTTTGGCCCCTGTCACTGCAGGGAATAATGATGTGCCACAGGACCAGAGAGGGCTTTGAAAAGGAACAATAAGGTGTCTGGTCCGAGTGGTACCCGGTGCCACCTTCTCGGTGACAATATTGCAGTAAACTGGATTTTCTGAAAAGTGACAAGTCTAAAGACAAACTAAAAATCATTAGGGCTTTCTTGAATATTTGCATTAACTAATCCTTTATTGGATGAAATCCTTTTGGCATCACAAGTGACTGATTCATCTCACTCAAAAACTGGACATTAAACACTTCCTATTGGTACAGTTTTTAACTCTGTTCCTCTGACCATCCCATGGAATAGCATGTAATACCTGGCAGGGATAGTAGCCAGAGGAAAGTTGCTCTTCTGGGTAATATGTGACTTCTTATGTCATTTTGGTGAAAGGAAAGGTCCTACCTTTAGGGACCCAAGAATGACAATACAACTAAAAGTAATTTTCAATTTTAATTTTTCATTGAATGTGTTTTGTTAGACATTTTTGGTTTTTCTGTTTTTAGTCTGCAGCCATTCCACGATCCCTAAAAATGTCTTTTCGCTTGTAGCACTGCCTGAGAAAATGGAGAGTGCATTCTACATGTTACCATGTGGACAATATTTTTACCATACTCCTTTTTCGTGCCATTAACTTCCTGAAAAATTTACAAGAGCCTGAAGCAAACTTACTTTTTCTTCTATGTTCCCTTCAAATTCAAGATTTAAGAGGCTTCACTCATTCCTTTCTTGTGAGATGGATTTATTTTTGATGCTACTAAAGAAAAAAGGAAAGGTATGTAGAACCATCTCAGGTTGTGATGCCTGAGAACAACACTGCACAGTGCCCATTAACTTCACTAACATTCCCCAGGGAGGAAATTCTGTGTTTTGCCTTCTTTTGGGGATGTTACTCAGCTTTAGTATCTTTGAAATGAGGCAGACCCCAGAACAGTAGGAGACAGCATAAGCAGATGCATGAAAGAGTTTATCCAGACATTAACTACAGCCTTAAAACAGGCACAGGGCACTGTGGGACAGCTCCTGGGTGCTAAGGCACCTCCACCTCTCCATACCAAGGGTCCTACTGAAGTTCCAGTATTTGAACTACTATGTGCCACTGTAGTACCACCACCCAGGCTGAAAAATCCTGCAGTAGAGCAGCTTGCACCACTCCAAGCGGGACTGCAATAAAATTCAGGAGGTTAATTTTATATCACCAAGCACCAGAGAAGTCCCCCCAGTCTGTTGCCAGTGAGGTGAGTGGTTTCTGAGGCAATTATGAAAGCTACTCATTGTAATAATCAGTGTTGGTTATCAACATGTTTGTGAAAAGCAGCTCCAGAGGCAGCATGGGGGGGCCTCACACAGCTCCTTCGGGCATTGCTGCTCTCGCTGATGAGATTCCACCTGACATCTCACCCAGCTTATTAACAGGGCGAGTGAGATGTCAGAAAGCATCAAGTCAAAGTCTGCTGCATTCCCTCAGGGACACTCAACTTCTGCACAGCCAGAGAAACTTTTAAGAGGATAGAAAGGTCTCTTTAGAGTGAAGATAAGTGAACAACCAGGATCATCTGCCGTGAACGGGACTGTGGATGCCTCAGTTATATATATGGTAACTATAACGAGTTTTTGTCATCTTGAAGATATGTTTTTTGCATACAGTAAAGTGCAGGGGGCGTTTTCAACATTTTCTTTATACTTCAAAGGTAGAAACAAGTCCTTTGTACCAGGGGATTTCATCCCATTGGTTCAAGGATCTCTGTCACCATTTTGTTTGGGCTTGTTCTTCATGTAGTATAAAAAAACCTGTGAATTCTTGACTTTAGAGTGGGAATTTGATTTATTTAATACAGGATTCAGAAGGATGACAGATCTGTCCACAGAAAGAGCTTTGAAGTTCAAGTGTAAGGGCCCATGGCCACATACACACAAACACACATTTGCACACTCTCATCCTGTCACTTCCATTTGAACAGCGTGCCAAATCTCGTGTTCCTCATCTTGCCTCAAGTCCTAACCCATTGTTGGTTGTCCCTTTGTATTCCTGAGTGATCTATGGTTCCAGTGCAGAGAGGGATGCATTTTTGTGCAGTAATTATTTTGCAGAAATCCAGTTGTCCAGAATTAACCTGTAAAATACAGAATTCTGCACTTCTGGGAATGGTGCACATAATTTAATGAGTGTGAGATGCACTTTAAATGGCAGTTTTCAAGTCTGTTTTTGAAAGTAATCTGATCTTTTAAGAACTTAATAATATTTTTCATGAAGTATTTTTATGGTAAAGGGCAACAGAGAAGGGTGTAATAATTATTTCCATTTTTTCTGCCTCTCAGCTGATGCTTGGAATTCCCACTGACACAAACCTGCTTTCTGCATATTTAAATCCATGGAGTTTAGGCTGCACCAATCAATAAGGGAGAAGGGAAGGAAGTACTAATGACTGTCGTGGGGTTGTTTTCTCTGCATTACAAAAAAGATTTAGAAGATCCAGCCTGTTTTTTAACTCCTGTTGTGAATAGCTTGTACCACATATAAGTTAAATAAATACAGCCCCAGCAGACATTTCGCAGAATGTCTTAGTGAAATTCCCTTATCAAAGCAGACTGAGGAGTCACTAAAAGACCTTGACCTCCAATTAAATCAGTGCCTTTGCAAATGGAACTTTTCTTGCTGGGTGTATGTCTGGTGTTAATTTGCATAAAATCCTCTCAAGTGCACCATCCTCTTGGGTCTAAAACTTAGTCCATCAATGTTACAGCGTTAATAAAAAATTAATTTGAGCTCTTTTTTGGTTTGTTTTGGGGCTCTTTTAGTTGTTGAGGGGTTTGTTTGGGGTTTTTTTGGGTTTTGGGGTTTTTTACAGTCTCTGGTGTGTCATGCAGACTTCATGATCTGGAGGGGCTTTATGACAGTGTTCATGTGGCATTTTTATAAACATTATTTGTCAACTGCTTTAATTGCTGTAAATCCATTTGCTGTTCCTTAGAACAGAGCAAACTCCCCAAAAGATTTTCTAGGTGGCACGGAGGACAAATTAAAGCTATGCACTTCCTCCCGAAAGAATACAAACTTGGATTGCAGACAATTCAAAATAATTTCTGTTTTTCCTTCCTTACAGCAAAGGAGAACTTGCCTCCTTTCTGCTGGAACATTCTCCTTTGTGATGCTCTGCCCTCTGCTCAGCCTCCGCGTGCTCTGGTGGGTGTTCAGCAGTTGTTCCCTCCAGAAGGGCTGAAGAGAAGGATCAGGAGGAAGGCAATTCCCAAGGGTTATTGGTTTCCTGTCTTTTGAAGCAAATAGACCGTGTTTATGATGGCAATCATGGGTTAAATATCCAGTCTGTTAAACTTTGCATCAGAGCTGGATTAAGTTTCGTGGTATCTTGAAGTGTTGAGAATTTGCTCAAACTTCCTTCTCTCTTCAGCTTCACTGCTTGAAAAAGGTGCAGCTTGAAACAAGTTTCAGATATGAACATTGTGTTCAGCTCCAGCTGCTGCTTTAAAGCCACTGACTTTCATAAATTTTCCTCAACAAATCCTGTGTTGGATTTCTTACGTAACTTTTATTATAGAAATTCTTGAGCTTTTAGAAAATCTTGGATCTCTGATGTCCATGAGGTTTTTCAGATCTCAACAGACCCACTGGTAAATCTGACCAATTAAATATGACCTCAGAGGTCTTTTCCAACCAAGATGATTCAGTGATTCTGTGATTTGAGAGGAATCCTGATGCCACTTTTCATTACATACATCAGTAGCAGTGGATAAACGTGAGCATATCTCTGTCAGCATCTTAGGAGGACTTTTAGTTGCCTTTAATTTGCTTGAAGCTCTGGTAATTCTGGACCAGTGCATAAACTATATAGAGGGCAAGCAGCTGGATATAAACTCATTCCTGAGGGAAAAAGGAAATATAATTCACACTCTTCCATCTCTCGTGACTGCATTGAGTGACTGTAAATGCTCTGCAATAAGGGAGTGACCATGTCTGTGCAAACCACGATGTCTGGGGCAGATGATGGAAGTCTTTTGATGGGTTTAGGCTGGTCTCGTTTGGCTGCTGAACTGCAGTGTCTGAAGTTTTCAGATTCAATCATTGCTGCTGCTACGTTGATTAATTTTGATGCCGTTTCCCTCCCAGTGGCACAGCAACAGCAGCAGCAGCAGCAACAGCAGCAGAGAAGGACTGGGCAGGTGTAACACAAAGCTTCAGCTCACAGTTTCTATCATCTCATAAATTTGAAGACTTTTGCTTTTTCAGTTCTTTTTAGATGTAAGATCAGACGGGGAACTGCCCAGAAGTACCCCTTGGCTGCATTCGTAAAACTGCCCAGTCAGAGCAGGGGAAAATTTTTCTCAAAAGAAAAAAAAAACTAAAGCCAAAATGGCAAAGACCTGAATAAAAATGGCATTTCAGTTCAGAGATGCTGCTTAGCACTTGGTTTCAGAGCTTGTTGAATTGATTAACATGCTGTTGGTCACTCAGGCTCAAGCAGTGGTGCCCAGGACACCTTGTGATGTCTGATACTGAGGAGGAAAACCCTTTGCCATCATTCTGTGCACCTGGTACTGTAGCCTGGCCATGACATGTGCCTTAACTCAATGAAGCATAAGCCTGGAATAATAACTTCCTTCATGGAAAAATATGCTCAATTAGCTGCTCAAAAATGTGCATGAGGATGGACAGTTTTCAGTCTGAGTCTCTTGTAAGGAAGGATTTACTGGCTGAGGTCCGAATCCTTCACGTGTGTCTGCACGGTGATTGCTCTTTCTTTTCAACTCCTTTACTCCAATAATTTGGGGAAGTTTTGAGAACTTTTAAGGGGAGTGCTGGAAGTTTCCAAGGGAAAGATGGAAACTCTGTCAGAAGCGAATGTTTTTCCTCTTAGTTTCTTACTGCTGGATGTGATACAGTACTGCGAGTACGCTCAGGATCCAGGACCAGTGTGGCTTGTCACTGCCTTTTATTTTCAAGGTTTCCCCTGGTAGTATCCTGAATAAAAGATTAAAGAATGGAAATCCATATCATTGTTTTTAGTTCAAAGCCTGCCTACTGTTGTGCTTATCCAACTTCTGCTGCTGGGAGGTATGGAGAGAAATTGGTTTTCCTTCTTTGTTCTCCACAGAAGGATTTGAAACAAAATCCTCTACAGTTAGAACTGGAACTGGAATTGTTACCCTGATTTACAAGGATGTTTTTCAAACCCATCCTGTCCTGTTAGGGGAGTCTGGAAGGCAGAATCACAGATAAATCAGCTGACAGCCAAAATTCGATCAGTGTGGGATCCCACCTGTGTGGAAGAAGAATATTTGGGATTTTTGTTGGATATCAATTTCTAATTGGAAAGTTTGTGCTTTTTCAAACTTGTATGAACTAAAATTTAGTACTGGAAGTACAAAAAAAGCTGTGGGCCTTTGCTTGGGAGTACTGAAGAAGTGCAAATTATAAAAACCCTTTATTTCTGAGACTACTCACTGGAGCAATTTTGTGTTTTACCACAGTGTCAGTTGAAGCACATTAGAACACCACCTGATTTATGTCTTTTATTTTCTTATACAGACTGATTGGGGTTTCTTTAATAGGAAGAGGAAGAAGGGAACCTGACAGGCAAACTGTAGAAATATGGTAAAACTTGCTAACAGTTCACCAGAAGGGAGCAGAGCAGCTGTGGCTGCCCAGTGTCCGAGGGCACAAGAGGGTGCTGTGCACTCAGCACATCATAGCCAAACCCCCAGGCTACTGTCACTGACTGATGCAAATACACTATTTTAAAAAGTAATGCTTTAATATTTTCTAGATAGAAAGCTTTGCCTTCTTCCTGCCAGTCAAAACTGCACAAAATGTTTGGCAAGTGAATGAAGCTTCAAAAAGATTCAAGAGAATTTCTGTGCTGTGAGGGAAACAGCTGAGAAACAGAAATAAGCAGAAGCTAAAAAAGACAAAATTAGACAGGAAATGTTACACAGAGAAAGATGGGTCAGGAAGAAAGTCTCTGAAATCAAAGACAGCATAGAAAGGCATTGGCCCATGGCAGGCACTGCAGCTGGGCTTGTGCAGCAGAAGATCAGAGCTGTCACACATTTGCAGAGAAACTCTATTTCCCTGGGTGCTGTGGGACCAGGGTTGATGCTTCATAAACCTATGGGATACCTATCCCAAAATATCCAGAGCCTGATAGTAATCCCTCATCTCCTGCCAACTCCTTTACAAAGATCTCAGCCAGGAGAGCTCCACATGCTCTGTGCAGACATTGCCAGCTGCAAACGAGAGTGCAGGATACTCTGTGAGGGTGGGGCTGGGTACAGGGGTAGCAGGTAAAGGATATAGGTGAGCAGCTGAACAAAAGGAAGGTCTGTTCTGTACAGAAAGGAGTGGTAGTTTTAGCAAGGACTGGTGGAATTCTTAGGGAAGCTGAGTCCTCTTCCTACCCCTGCCACTAACATGTTCTTGGAACTTTCACAAATTATGCCTTATTGTCTGTAGTCTCCCATCTGTGAAGGCTGAGGCATCTTGGAAATGAAAATGTCACATCCTGATTCTGTGCACTTGATAGAAAAAGGGGATTCTGCAGAGGAGGAGCCACAGAGACCCTTAAATCCTGTGAATAAATACCTGCTCTTAATAGGAAGCTGAATCTCTCCATATAAAATTACATTGCTAAAAATATCAAATCTGTTTTCCTGTGTTAGAAACATCTTTATCTCTGACCTAAAGCCTTAGTTAAGTTAGGAGCAGAGAACGAGTAGATTGCATCAGGAGCAATTGTTTGCAAGGTACAGCCTTAAGAGTTTAAAAAGCATCAGTTCTGCATGAGAAATACCAGTTGCAGTTACTTGTTGATGCCAGTTCAATGAATCCTGACCACAAGAGTTATTTTGCATGTTTGGGTTTTTCTATAGCCTGTCAAACTGCCACTTCCTCTGTAATTTAAAGGTAAATATTTTAAATAATCACCTCAGGAATTTATTTGGGCTTTGCCCTGGTGATTTATAGAGGCAGCTGTGCCCATTTCTTTCTGGGTGGTGTTTTCAAAGTAATTTAAGACATGAAAGGCACCTGGAGCAGGATGTGTCTTTATGGGAGAGATCTAGAGGCTGTCTCAATGTGGTTTAGCTAAAAGACCTATGAGTTAGAAACAAGGTGTGTTGCAAAATGTGAGAGAGGTGCTCAAAGGTATAAACCTTGGCATGTTCATTTCCCAAGAGCAGTGCAGAGAAATGCTGAGGTTGGAAGGGACCTCTGGAAATCGACTTGTCCAGTCCCCTGCTCAAGCAGCGTCAGAGCAAGTTTGCCCAGTGCTGTCCCCAGCTGGGTTTTGTGGTGATATTCAACCTTTCTGGGAAGTCTGGCCACCCTCCCAGTAAGAGAACTGTTTCCTTGTGTTCAGATGGTTTTCAATCTGTGCCCATCTCATCTTTTTCTGTCAGTGGTGCTATTGAGAACGGTGTGGCTCCCTCTTTGTTCCCTCCCAGCAGTTCAGCGTTTCCAGGTATGTACTAAAGGAGAAGTGAGTGACACTGCTTTCACTGTTTGAGCTCAGGCACAGGTATCTTGGAAGAAAGGCTGTCTTAGAAGGAAATTTTTGTCCCCTGTTCTGGATGAAAGATACTCTGAATTCAGTTATGAAATATGACCTTAAATCAAGATTTTCTGGCCTCTCTCAGATCTAAGAATGAGCTTGCCAAAGGTGTTTGTACTCTTCTCATCAGGATCCACAGCACCCAAATACCATCTGTCTCTAGAAAAATCTTCCACCACAGCACCCAAATACCATCTGTCTCTAGAAAAATCTTCCATCACAGCCCATAGGTGTGACCCCAGTTCTCCAGTCCCATTGTGTGCTTACAGACCGTGCACAAAGAGGGAGGGATGGAGTTAAAAGTTAAGTGTGTAGCTGGCTGAGGACTTGCCTTTGCGGGTGTGGGTTTGAGGATGTCAGGAAAACACAGATGCCTTGTTGCAAACTCATTTCTGCTGTCCCACAGGACACAGGCAGATTGACTGTCAAATATTTCAACCTCCTTAAAACGAAGAAAACCAGTTCAACTTTAACCAGCTAAAGATTTGATCCACATTTTTCACTTTTATGTGGCCCAACAGACATTACTGGTGCTGCAGTAGAAAGTAGATTTTTGGGTCATTAAAACAGGAAGGAAAAGCCCCTCATTTTGGAGACCATATTCCTTGTTGCTGCTGTAGGTTATTCTTCTTGGTTAAAAGATACTGAGTCATATTTAGATAGTGTGAACAGGCTTGCTCTAACAGCTGAGGAATCCAGAAACAGCACAAAGCAGCGTTCCTTGTCTTTGGGCTCCCCCCTTCTGCTCCCTGTTTTACAAATAAAAGGGAAAATGGTCCTCAGCAGGCATCCAGGACACTGCCTGACCCTCGCTTGCATTTCCATAGCTGTTGGTCACCTTGATGGAGGGTCCTGCTAAGAAACACAGTAAGTGATCTCATCAGGGATTTTTACCTGAAGGGCTTTTTAAGCAGAAGCTGTTGCTGTCAGAGTCACAGGATCAGGTGTGATTTCCCCTTTGCTGGAATATACAGCAAATATTCAAACAGGCTCTGGGCTTTTTTTAGCTCACAAAAGCAAGGGAGTCCTTTGAAAGATCCTCCGTGTACCCAATCATCGCTTTCCTCACCCTGTACAGCATCATAATATTCTGACAGTGTAAATCCTCACATTTGCCTCCCTCCCTCTCTCCTCCCTCCCCCTCCAGACTGCTGCTATCGGATCTGTGATGATATGTGATCTCCTGGATACAATCACACACACACACAAGTACCAGGCACTCCTGCTCAGCTGAGCAAAATGTCTTTCTCCTAGAAGTGGTGCTCATCACAGCCTTCAGATCCTTGACGATGTTGCCATGCTTTCCTTCCTGCCTCCTGCCTTTTGCTGGCTTTGCCTGCCTGCTTTTCCTGCCCGGGGGTCATCTTTGCCCTGCTGTCTGTAGCTGTATGGACTACCACACCATAGACTGCCGGGATCAAGGACTCCCAAGTGTTCCTAATCCCTTTCCATTGGATGTACGGAAACTTCTTATAGCTGATAACAACATTCAGGCGATACCAGCTGACTTCTTTATATTTTATGGAGATCTAGTCTATTTGGACTTCAGGAATAACTCCCTCACCTCTTTAGAAGAGGGCACTTTTAGCAGTTCTACCAAACTGGTGTATTTAGATTTAAGCTACAATAATTTAACACAGCTCGATGCTGGAATATTCAAATCAGCAGAGAAACTGATAAAATTGAGCCTTGGAAACAATAACCTGGTGGATGTGGATGAGGCTGCTTTTGAGAACCTGGACCAGCTCCAAGTGTTAGAATTGAATGACAATAACTTACAGAGCCTAAACGTGGCAGCCCTGGAAGCGCTGCCCTCCCTGCGGACCATCCGCTTGGAGGGCAACCCTTGGGTCTGTGACTGTGACTTTGCCAATCTTTTCAGCTGGATACAGGACAATGCATCCAAGCTCCAGAAAGGTAAAGCTCTGTGGCTCTCAGTGCAGTCTTTGTGTCTGTGTGTGGCTGGGAGGGCAGGAGGGTTCCTGCTCCCATTGTCTGTGTGCTGCCTGCAGTTTGCTCAGGCTGTAATTGCATGCTTTCAACAAACGAGCCCATTAAATCCATGTTGGCTTCTTTTAGCAGCAGGTCCTCCTCCCAGTTAAGAAATAAAATTTTAAAATTAAGCCCTAATAATTTTGATTTACAGACTAAACTTATATAGGCAATGAAAGAGCCTTTTCAAATTCATTCAGCCCAGAGCTGGTTCTCTTCCAGACTTCATTTTCTCTCTGGTAAATATATTTTCTACAATAAGCCCTTTCAGCAGCTAAATATTCTGTGTCAGCTCCTTAGGAAAACTGATTTTCCTCTCATTTTACTGCTCAGTTACAAAGCTGCTACAAAAGAGTTAAATCCCCATTTTGTGCAACTGCGATTGTCAGCCCGTTCCTGGAAGTATTTTGTTGTGATGCTCTATGTTTCAAACACTTCAATATCTCGATTTTGGCTCTTTTCATTAAAATAGCACTGCTTCCAATATGAGAAATAAATTGAAGTGGCTTTGGAATTCCCCAAAATGCAAGACATATAATCCTGGTATTTGAGCCAGTAATTTTCAGAAAGGCACAGGGAGGGGAAAAAAAGTGTTAAGACTGCCATGTCTAGGGAATCCAGACTCTTGCTCCACATGTCCCAGCAGACCCCAAAGCCTCTCTTAATCCAGCTTTAGCAGGAGATCATCTCACAGTTCATGTCTCCCAACAAGCACCAGGGCATAAACTCCTGCCACTGAGCAGCACCAGCTGCTCCCAAAGGCAGATTGCTGGGAGCAGGGAAACTTTGGGAGGGCCCCAGAGGGGACACCTTCCACTATCCCAGGCTGCTCCAAGCCCCATCCGTCTGGCCTTGGACACTTGCAGGGATGGGGCAGCCACAGCTTCTCTGGGCACCCTGTGCCAGGGCCTCCCTGCCCTCACAGGGAAGGATTTTTTTCTTCATATCCCCTCTAAACCTATTCCCTGTCGGTTTGAAGCTGTTCTCCTGTGTCCTGTCACTCCAGGCTCAGACTCTGAAGTCAGGTATTCAGGTTCTTCCCATGCTTGTGACCTTGGGTAGCATATTTCTAATACACTCATCTGTGTTGCCCTGAATATTCTTAGCTGTAAGTGAGCTGTTTTAAGGAAGATTTTATTTGAGGAAAAAGTGTTGGGCTTTTTCCTCTCTATCTCAGTGAAACTTCGATTTTGATTCTTTCCAAACCAAACTGGGCCTATTATCCCACCTTTCCTGATGCTTTAGCTAAAGTTTGCTCAGTTTGAATCAAGTATTTGCCTGTCTCTAATGCTGAACATCAGTTCACACAGCAAATCACTTTCCCCAGGCTTTTATTGAATTTCCAGGTTGTTCCCCTTGATCTTGACTAAGTCTGTTCAGTTTGAGTCTGTCCTACCTCTTTCTCTGCTGCACCCTTAGTACACCCTCAGTGTTTTAAAGTGTATCTAAACTTATGTCTGGAAATCTCAAGTGACTGAGCTTTCCCATAGCACTGCCAGAGTTTCCCAGTGTCTTCCAAGCTCAGAGATGTTTTCCCACAGCTTTTTCTCTCATCCATAGCTGTGTTTTGGCCAAATAGCTGAATAATTACTAGCTTATCCAGATCTTCCAAACTTTAACTAAGACTTGATTTGGGAAGACAAAGAGGGAAGGAGCAAATATTCAAGTGGTTTATCTGATCAGAGCTGTCCTGCAAGGATTTGGATTTGTTCCCTAGAGCAAATCCCCTGCTCTCTTTGCACCCAGCCATGCCAGTGAGAGATGTGCATGGATGTAGAAAAGTGTCAGGGCTTCTTGTGAGCTGCTGCCTCAAAACCAGTCACTGTCTCCTTTAATAAAGCACCAAAACATTCTTCACGAAAGAGAGTGCAAAACTAACCCCAAAAGGGAAAGACTGTCTCAATGACTTTTTGAAATACATGGCCACAGTTGCGTGCCTTGCAAAACAACTTTTGGAAAGTCAGAGTAAATTATTAAAATTATGATTTGATTGCATTTTACACCCAGTTTCCAGTTTTTAATGATGTCACAACATGATACACCTTAGGAACCGATTAAACTAGTGTTACTTGTCTGGTTATACTTATCGAAGGCCACGCTTGCCTGGCCTTCCTGGGAACAGGGGGAAGGGCAACTCACTAAACACTGAGCATTCAGACTCCCTGGCTCCTCCTGATAGTGCTGTAAGGCTGGAGATGAAGGATTCTTGCAGCAAACACACCAGGATAAGTAGGGCAGCAGGCTTTCTGTCTGGAAATACAGGAGGAAAGATAGGGATGCATTTCCAGAGCCCAAGAAAAGATCTTGGCTGCTTCTGCTTTGGAATTCTGCAGCAGCTCAAGGGTTTGTGTTGCATGACCTGTACACAGGGCTGGGAGAAGGACATTTGCAGACAGATTTAGGGTCTGGGCATTCATTTAGGTTCCTCACTTTGAATGACACTTAAAGTAGTCGAATGTGCCTGTCTGAGGGAAGTCCCTCAGTAACTGAACTATTCACTAAGTCCAGCCACTGCTCCACCTCTCACTGCAGCACTGCAGGGAACTCGTCAGCCCAAGTTGCCCTTGGCTTTTGCCAGAGAAATACCAAGTTGATTTAAAAAGGGGAGTTTTGTCACTGTGAACTGAAATCTCAATAATTGATCCTGAAGTTCTGTGCCCCTGTAATTAAGGTCTCTGGAGGACTCAGTGATCTGAACAAAGCTGTACTTCAACTCATTAGTTTTGCAGGAGCCAGGTCCATTTTCCTCCTGGCACAATACCAGAAATAGCTTGTAAAGTTCTAACTTCTGATGACCTGCCTGCCCAGCTGGCTGGAAAGGCTGGAAAGGCTCTGCCCAGCTGAGCTGCCTCTGCTCATCCAACTTGTCGCTTCACACAAACAGCTGGGATTTCAGTAATTTTACAGATTTCAGCATTTATTCATCTAACCTAAATTTTAAATAAAGGCTTAATTGGCATTAGGTGAATACCCTCACCAGATGATACCCTCATCCTGGCAAATTTGCAGGCAGACTTATTAAAAAACTGCACTAAAAGTTTTGCGATTTAACCTAGCACTTTAAAACAGCAAACACATTTTTTTACCATAAAGAGATATTAAAACCAGCATATTCATCATACTGCAAAACAAAACTACAATTTCCCCCTCTGATTTGGTTAGTAATTGATTAAAAACAAATTAGTGAGAGTAGTGCAAAGCAGGCAAAGGAACTGTGAAGATCAGTGGGATGGTGATAAGTGGAAAAAATAGAAGAGTTCTTTTTCGTGGAGAAGACAAAGTGTTTGCTGTGGGTCACAATGGTTAAGTATAACACTTAAAAGATTTTCTGTAGAAGGGTGTTTGGTTATGTAGGCATTTGTTACACCTGAATGGCACATGGTGGCAAATGATACATATTAAAGCCTTCCCATCAGGAGGAGTATGGATATTAAGAATACGGGATTATTGTTTTGGAAATAGAAAAGTTGCTGTAAGATCTTTATCCCTACAAAGAGAGCTATGAAAACTTTCATGGAAGGTTTTACTCCATGGGGCCATGAAAACTCATGGAACAAAAAAATACCTTGAAAGAACCAGTGCCTAAGTTGGTCTACAAAAATACACTCGGCAATTTCTCGTATAGGCCGGGCTTCCTTCTGCCTTCAGAGCTTGTTGTTCATCACATTTATCTTGGCTAAAAATGCACTTTTCTTTTTTTGCCTCATCTCTTAAACTAGTTCTTTTAGTAATACTGTTTGAAACTCAGGGCTCAGCCAGCCAAAGATTGTCACTTGTGCAAATGACCTACAGAACAGAGAGTTATGAACCTTCCATTTCAGTGTTTAAATACAAGGGGCTTTGATGGAATAACTTTTTGCTGAAATATCTTGTTTAAAATTAGTGCAAAAGACATTTCTTGAATCTCTCTGAGGATCCCATCAGGATGAAGGGACTGGATTCAGATAAATGCCTGTAACAAAGCAGTACAAGTAATCTGCAATGGCCACATTGAAGGGCTTTGTTGACATCCCTGTTGCTGATTTTTATTTTCTGTGTACATGCTTTGGGCAGCTGGGCCTGTGACCTTGTTTGCTAATGACTAATGCATTTTTAACATTACTTTTAATTAGAGCTTAAGTAGTCCTTGGAGTGTGACTGAAGTGTCTCCTTTCTGTCATCTTGCCCTCGTTTTGCTTTTTACTTCTTTTCTTCCCCTTATCTTTGGGAAGTTGCATACAGTTTCTGGGATTATTTAAATTATTTGTTTAGTTATTTAAGTTCCCCATTACCCATTGCAAGAATTAAAAATTTTGCTGCTGTCTACATAAACAGTATTAGAAATACTTTTAGCAAAGGTTTAGACTGAGCATTTTTATGGGTAGCCTGTGTACATTTGTATTTCCAGGAAGATTTAAAAACTCATTCACAAGTGGCCAGAGACAGAATTCCAAATAGATTTGTGCTGTGATAAATAAAATACATGTTCTGAATGTCTGAAATTGAAATAGCCAAAGCTGAGGTGAGCATTGGTGCTCAGGGCTCATTTGGTCAACTGTTGCTCCTCTTTGGAAAGTTGTGGGCAGTGGCTACACTTTTTTAAGATACTCCAAGAGGGTTTGTGTCAGTACTGACACAGATGCTGTTTAGCTACTTGAAAGGCTTCTGTAGTTTTCCAGAGCTCTTCAGTATTGATGGACAGGTAAATTCTGGAAAAGTGGCATATTTCCAGGTAAAGCCTCTCAGTGAAAAAGAACAGGGGAGAAGGATGGCAGTGAGAGGAGGCAGGAAAAAAACCAAAAGCAGATGATAGTGAGGCTGTAAGCAAGAAACTCAGACTGAATTCAGTCCCAAAAGAGAGATTCAGAAGTGAATCAGTAGTGAGAATCATAAAATATAATCATTTAGGTTGGAAAAGACCCCCAAGGCCATCAAGTCCAACCTGTGACTGATCCCCACCTTGTCCCCAGCCCAGAGCACTGAGTGCCACGTCCAGTCCTTCCTTGGACACCTCCAGAAATGGGGACTCCAAACCTCCCTGGGCATCTCCTTCCAGTTCCTGACCACCCTTTCCATGAAGAAATTCCTGCTGATGCCCAACCTGAGCCTCCCCTGCCACAGCTTGGGGCTGTTTACTCTTGTCCTGTCCCTGTTCTCTGGGAGCAGAGCCTGACCCCCTCCCTTGGCTGCCCCCTCCTGTCAGGGAGTTGTGCAGAGCCAAAAGGTCCCCCTAGAGCCTCCTTTTCTCCAGGCTGAGCCTCACCCCAGCTCCCTCAGCTGCCCCTCACAGGAGTTACCCTCTAGACCCTTCTAGACCCAGAAGAATGGAATGATTTTTCTAAACCTGTTTAGAAATTCCATGCCATGAGGTAACCATCTCTTGCTTCTTGGCTCTTTCTATGATCCCATTCCAATCTGAGATTTATTGCATAACTATAAATTAAACTATCTCTCATTTCACTAGTCCAGACCTTTACTGGGTTTACAGAAAATATTAAATATTGTATTCAAAACAAAGCATCATAATGACACAAGAGGATGGGTTTTGTTTAACATTTGAACCAACAGCCAGAGAAGAAACTGAGCATTTTACAAGTGCTCTTGACTTATCAGTCTTTATTAGCACTTATTTGTTCATCTGCTGTGGAGAGAAGGCTCCTTAACTTCATGTACCAATATAGAACCTGAGCGAGCTGCAGCTAGAAAGGACAGGCTGTTCTGTCCATTGCAACCATCAGCTCTCCCCCAGTATCATGCACATGCTCCCACATCACCAGGACAGAACAGAAGATCTGTGTTTCTGGAAAGGAATTAAAAGCCCTAAGACATTTCACACATTCAGCAGCTTTTATCCCGCTCAAGCAGAAACTCCTCACAGAAATTATATTCCTTAACAAGCGCATCAAATCTGTTTCTATATATATGTATATAAATATATAATTTGATCTCCCAGACATTTTCAGTAAAATGATCTGACTGCCACTGGCTTTTCACTCTGTTTCTTCCATCCTAAGGTTATTTGGAGTACTTCCATCTTTCACAGATTTGAAGATGTGAGGACAGCATTTGCAGATGTGAATACCTGATGTTGAACTTTATATTTAGGCATTGAGACAAACTGCTAAGTACCCTCTGACGCTGTTCTGCAAATCTTTAGGACACTTGGCCATAAAAGTTTTATTTAAGGACCCAAATCTAGGCTTCAAGTTTTTTAAACCTTACTGTTCTGATTGCTTGAGGCTATTTTCAATGAAATCTCATCTCACTTCAGAGGCAGTGCCTCTCTCACTGCTTATTAATACATTTAATACATTTGTGGCAGTGTTTAAGGAGACTAAGGCAAACCATAGCTGGGAGCAAAATACCACACAAGAAACAACATGCCACGTTTAAACATTTCAAATCCGTGTCAACTACATTCACCAGCATGAGGGAACAGCTAAATTCCACCCAAAAGGGCAAATACCAAATTTAATCTAATAAAAAAAGCTGATTGTAGTGCTCTTACATTTACTGTATCCATAGTAGTGAATATGTGTGCATGCAGCCCATTTAAACATTTATGGTTTCAGATATTTCTGTGGATGCATTTCTATACATCCTAGTGCATGTTCCAGTGTGCATTTGCATTACCTCATTCTGCTGCCCATTGCTGAACAGTAGGAAACTCTTTCTTCTGGTACCTGCTTTTTGTGAACTCCAAAAGACCCCAACAGAATTGAGGCTTCTTCTTCTTCTTCTTTTTTTGACTCCTGTTTTCTTTTTTTTGTAATTCAGCATCCAAAATTATAGATGGGAAATCTCTGTCTGCTAACAGACAGACCATAACACTGAAGTGATAATGAATTCCAAAAGTTCTCCAATAAAAGATGTATTTAGCAGAGGGATTAGAAATAAGCAGAGACAGAAAGACAAAAGGAGTCCTTCAAAATAGAGTCAAGTGGACCTGGAGAAAGTGATGCCTCCTGATGCTTGTCTTTAGCTGGGGGAGTGTAAACCAAAACTCACAGAGCAGTAAGGCATCAGTCAATATATCCAGGGAAAACCCACAGCACAGCCAGGAGCAGGCAATGTCAGTGCACTCAATGGTTTAAAAATTCCTGATCACAAGAACCTGTGAGAAACGTGGATGGATTATGGCTACAAAGTCCCAGCAGGGTTCAGATGAGACAGGGCCTCTGAGCTTTTGTGGGGTTTTTGAGATGGTGAGATCAGTCCAGTTATAAATTTGGCACATTACAGCATTGTTGGTCTGTTTTCAGTAACTTACAAGGAAATTATTCATTATTTGCATGCAGACTGGTTTTGGGCTGCTTCCATTTTCTAGGAAGTTCCGTTTTACAGGGAAGGATTTCAGCCTGGGCATAGTCCTGTACAGAAACAAACTCAGAGTGGTTTTTAGGATCTAGCAGCCCAATTGCCTGTGATTTATTGGAAGGGTTTAAGTGCTGGACTTGGTGGAGTTGTACTCCTCTAATATAAGGCATTCAAAGTCATATTGCTCTGAAACCTATTTGAGAATGTCATTCTTTTTAAAAACCCACCTCTCCTTTAAGCATTGTGGTTCTGGAATTCCAGCATTTTCACACTTCCCATGTTACTTAGACAATCTATTCCTCAGGGTATAGACCTGTATTTTCATCCTTATTTTTCCAGTGTTGAGACAAGCCTCTGTCCCTTGCCTGGCACTTGAAAGCAATCAGTACCAGTGCAATACATCTGCTCCTTCTGATGACATAGCAGAAGGATACAGGGAGTGTGACATTGTCCTTGGGACAGCTGGAGTCATTACAGATAATGGGATGGCCTTGACCAAAATAACCCAAGCTGTGTATTTATAGCACACTCACACTTGTTATTTCATTTACAATTTTGTTTGGTATTCAAGCAACTCCTTGAATATGTTGTGGGAGCAATGAGGTAGATATATATAACTGTCATCAAAGGCTCTCTTGCTGCAGCCAAGCACTAAATACCAAGCTGCTTTGAGATGCCCTTTACAAGAATCCTGGCTGGTCTTTTAAAAGAATAAATTCTACAGAATAAATAAGTAAATAAATGGAGAATACAGGGAAAAAAACCCCCAAAAATGATAAAAATTATTACCATTCAAATAAAAGTTTTTGAAAGCAGAGCTCTGAAGGGAAATGGCATCTCCTGTCCTCCAGAGGTTGTGTGTAGGGACAGGGATTTGACTGAGCCAGTCTAGATGCAACAGAAGCACACAAAGGAGAAAACCTACACTCTATAATTAATACTGATCACTTTCTAGAAGCCATTCTTTAGTTCACTGTTCATGCAGAGAGTGTATAATGCCCTGGAATTACTTCCTGCCCAAGGAAAGAGCAAAGATGGATCTATTGCTGGGCACCAATGCAACAGGACAGGTGGGGTACAGACCATCAATTCTCTGCACTCTCATGTCGTAAGAACAACCTACTTGTGAATGATGTAAAGCCAGGGCCATGTTTCTATGGAGGGAAGCAGATGAAATGGGTTTGTCCATTTGTCATCTTCAGCAGATGTGTGTGACCTGCAGGGGATGATATTTTCAGGTGAACAGTTGAAAGCTCTGGTGCAACAAGCACTGCATCAGCTTTGGGAGGAGAAATTCCTTGTGCCACCAAAGATAGAACTGCTGGTCTTACTGCTGTTCCAAGTGAACAGTCTGTTCCAAATTCTCTTTGGAATCCAAAGAAAAGCTTCTGTTTGGCTGCGTTGGGTTTTTCAACAGTGTCACGACTCAGCAAAGAGAAACATCCACCCAACAGGACGGAATGATCAGTGTTCCTTTCCTTCAGTCACTGCCATGTGCTTCCACTGAGCTCTGCAGTCCTCCCAGGCTGCTTCCAGCACAGCTTTAGGAGGCTGCCCTGTGTGTGGATAGCAGAGTTCAGCTCATTTGTGTCTTTTGGAAAAGGTGGTGCATACACAGCATAGCTGAAGGTACAGCTGGGAGTGAGCGTGGCCCTTGCACTGGCCCCTGGTCTGTGGTGCTGTATTTCCTCTACTGGCATCTGTTATTCCCAACAACTAAGAATTCTCCAAAAACCTGAGGCCACACAAGCCTGTTGGGCTGTCACAGAATAAAGCAAATAGCAAATTCCCATTTAATCTATTTGGTTTGAGAACATGACCTAGATTCCAGTACCCATGGCTACATGGAGAGGAGCATCTTTATTTCTCCTTATTGTATAATGAGTCTCAAAATCCTTACAGTACACTGATTCTCATAACAAGAAATACCCTCTAAGTGCCTTGGTGCGTTGCAGATCCTCTGCTGTTTGCATTCTGTGTGTTGTGATGTAAAGTGAAAGCATATGGGAAATAGGAATAGAGCTCACAGGCTCAGCTTTGATCCATGGCAGAACTACTGCTGGGAAGGAAGGAGAGAGCCCCTTTCCATGTCTGGGATCCTGGGCAAATGCTACCATGGTAAGTTAGCTCTAAAGCCAAGGGCTGCAGTATGTAGAACTGCTCAGAACAAGAGTTTTCCTTTGGAGTCTTCTTTGCTCTCTTTTTTTGTTCAATATATTCTTTTTCTACTTCCTTCCTTATGAAGCTCAGATCTGATATTCCATCCCATCACTCCAGCACAGAGGTATCTTAAACGCTGGTAGTTGAGAATTTCTTTTGCAGTTGGATAGAATTTTAAAAAGTAGAGTTGCTTATGGTCACCTGTGCCCTCTTTCTTTTGAGGAGCTTGACTCAGCTGCTCTGAAAACAGCAGTTCTCAGGAGGTCTCAGTCTAACCTCTGTTAGAGTGATTTCTTTTACAGAAACATGGTTGTACAGAAAGTTGTTTTTTCTTGTGCTTGCTACAAGTGAAATGGAATAGGCACCGTATTCACTTGGTGCAGGTTTTCCTGCCAAAATGCTGCAGTGATGTTTTCCTATTAGCAAGGAATTTCCTCTTCAAATGAATTTGCAATATGTTCCACTCATGCAACTGCTTTGATTACTGTCAGGATTATATTTATTTACTGAAAATATCTTTGCTTTTTAAAATCTGATGAAAAAGACACAGGTCTTGAAATTCCAGCCTATGGCTTTTCCCCCCTCCCTCATTTCTCATGGTTTTGAACAGGGAAGGATATCCATCTGTCCCCCGTTTTGCTTACTCTGATTAATGCCTAGAGCTGCTACTTCCAAGTCCTACTGAAATGAAAATATGATTTGGTGGCCAGCTCTCAGTTCTTTCAGTAGGCAGGTTTGTAGAAGGAGCTCAGTCAGAGGCCAGAGAGGACAGGTTTGTACCTCCTCAGCCTCTGCATGCTCAAGTGCTCCGGGGTACCAGCTCATGCACAAGACATGATACAAACATTGCAGGGTTAGATTTCCAGAAGTCTCAGAGGATGTTCGAAACCATGTAGCTGCTTTCCCTTCCAGGTCAGTTCTGCTGACAGGAGGTTTCACAGACCTCCAGAGCCAGTTGTGCTTGTTCACCATCTGCTGTGCACGCCCAGTGCATGCCGGGCTCAGGAAAACCAGCGTGGATTTGGGCAGCAGTTTGCCTGCAGGTACCAGCTCTCTTTGGGCAGACACTGCTGACACTGCTGGGGCAGCTCTCAGGATGTTCTCAGTCAGAGAAGCATGAGAAAGAGGAAGGCAACAGAACTTTAGGCAAATACAACAGATACAGGACGGCTTTTAGGGATCAAAATTTAATACAAAAGTAATTGCAAGGTCAAGTAGGTCAGGGTGATAATTAGTTCCACAGTGGAATTAACTAAAACTCCTTCTCAAATCAATGCAACAGCTGGGCTGGGCTGGATCCAGTCAGTCAGTCAGGGCAGCACCATTATCTCAAGGAGCCTGGGTTCAATAGTAAAACATCACATGCCACAGCTATCCAGCCACAGGAAAAACAGGATTCACAGTTGCAGAGGGAATCTTATCATCACCATTCCTTGTTTAAAGTGACATCATGGTCCTATGGCAGAGCTGTAGGATGGAAATGCCATGAGCTCTGTGTGCACACAGCAAGGCAGAGCCCACACCAGAGAGAACATCCAGGGATCATCAGTAGAGTGAAAGTGGATCAAGTAACTCAGCAGCAGTTCTCGTGTCATTAACACACAATTCTTACATTTCCCCTTCACATTCATGTCCTTAATAGTGAGACAAAAGCTGTCTTGCCAGCAGCTCTGCAGACTCAATTCACTTAGCATTGGTTCCATTCTAGCCCTGCTAAAACCCCCCTCCTGATGCTCCCCCGTGGTGAATGAAGAGGGAGCTGGGCATATGCAGTGAACTGTGTGCTTTTACCATCCAGCATCCAACCGTTTTCTCACCAGTTCTTAAATCTGGGGGTTTTTGCTTTCACTACAAAGAACCCAGCTCTAGGCATTCTCCAGTAATGCAGGGGGGAACAATATCTGTCAGTCTGCATGGCCTCAGGACAGCCAGAGAGAAAAGGTGGAAGCAGGTCATAGGCAAACAAGCATCCATTAAGCCCAAACAGTTGTCTGACCAGTAAAAAACCAAAACATCTGCAGTTTTGGAACTACGTGGAAGAAAGTAATGCGGAAGGGTGTGGAAGGAACTTCAGTACCCCTCTTACCCTGTTTTGGAGTCAGAGTTTGTGTTCAGATGGAGTAGCTGGGAATTGCTTTCAGGTCTCCAGGTGTAGTGGTTTGGTTCAAAATGCCCATTATTTACTTATTTCTCTTTTGTGAGATAAGAACCAGGAGAAAAGCAAAGCAGGCACAAAACTTAAACCTTAAAAGCATAAAGAAGTTTATTAACAGAACTAAAAGGCAGAAAAAAAAGTTAGACTAAACCTTCAGAACACTTCTCCTCCCCCCACCTTCTTCCCTCCTTGTCGGAACCCACGACATGCCTCTGTCTAATTTAGGGGACCTGATACCCCGAAATGGGGGTGCCCCAGAGGGCACTGCCTTTGATCTTTGTCCTTGGAGAACTTTACCGACTCTGAGAGATGAGCTGCAAGCCACAAGAGTTTAATATAAGCACTGATAGTCATTTTGCACCGGGTGAAATGTAGTATATAAAAGATCTGATAACATGTACATGGGGGTACGACATGTCCAGGGGGGTCAAGATGGAGTCTAAAGGGTGTGGTCACCTTTTCCTTCTTCTTCTTCACTGTCCTCCATGTTCTTGGTGATGGGAGAATAGTTTCATTGGTAGAATAGAGCTAAGACAGGAAATTGCATGTCTAGAACAGGTTAGAAATAATTGGTATAAAAGTAAAAATAACGAAACGTACTGT
>VXAD01002615.1:20033-46376 GCA_013399195.1 Dicrurus megarhynchus | reverse complement strand
GAGGAGCTGGCAGATGGGCTTGTGAAGCCACTCTCCATCATTTATCAACAGTCCTGGCTCACCGGTGAGGTTCCAGATGACTGGAAGCTGGCCAATGTGATGCCCATTCACAAGAAGAGTAGCAAGGAGGATTCTTAGGAGGCGTAGGTCGTGTTTGACCAACCTGATCTCCTTCTATGACCAGGTGACCCACCTGGTGGATGCAGGAAGGGCTGTGGATGTTGTCTATTTGGACTTCAGCGAGGCCTTTGACACTGTCTCCCACAGCAAACTCCTGGAAAAGCTGGCAGCCCACGGCTTGGACAGGAGCACTCTTGGTTGGGTTAAGAACTGGCTGCATGGCTGGGCCCAGAGAGTGGTGGTGAATGGTGCTGCATCCAGCTGGAGGCCAGCCACCAGTGGTGTCCCTCAGGGGTCTGTGCTGGGGCCAGTTCTGTTTAATGATTTTATTCATGACATGGATGAGGGGATTGAGTCTACTGTTGGTAAATTTGCAGACGACACTAAGCTGGGAGCGTGTGTGGATCTGTTGGAAGGTAGGAGGGCTCTGCAGAGAGACCTGGAACGGTTGAACAGATGGGCAGAGTCCAATAAGATGAAGTTTAACAAGTCCAAGTGCTGAATACTGCATTTTGGTCACAACAACCCCTGCAGTGCTACAGGCTGGGGACAGAGTGGCTGGACAGTGGCCAGGCAGAAAGGGACCTGGGTGTACTGGTCAGCAGCTGACTGAACATGAGCCAGCTGTGCCCATGTGGCCAGGAAGGCCAATGGCACCTGGCCTGGATCAGGAATGGTGTGGCCAGCAGGAGCAGGGAAGTCATTCTTCTCTTGTACTCGGCACTGGTGAGGCCGCACCTCGAGTGCTGTGTCCAGTTCTGGGCGCCTCAGTTCAGGAAGGACGTGGAGATGCTTGAGCGTGTCCAGAGGAGAGCGACAAGGCTGGTGGGGGGCTTGGGGCACAAGCCCTGTGAGGAACGTCTGAGGGAGCTGGGGTTGTTTAGCCTGGAGAAAAGGAGACTCAGAGGTGACCTTGTCACTCTCTACAACTCCCTGAAAGGTGGTTGTAGTCAGGTGGGGGTTGGTCTCTTTTTCCAGGCAACACTGACAGAACGAGAGGACACAGTCTTAAGCTGTGCCAAGGGAAATTTAGGTTGGATGTTAGGAAAAAGTTTTTTACTGAAAGAGTGATAAAGTTCTGGAATCGTCTGCCCAGGGAGGTGGTGGAGTCACCATCCCTGGATGTGTTTCAAAGATTGGATGTGGCGCTCAGTGCCATGGTTTAGTTGAGGTGGTGTTAGGGCATGGGTTGGACACGGTGATCTTGAAGGTCTCTTCCAGCCTGGTGATTCTGTATTGTCTATTTCCAGCAGAAATTCACATCAAGTGAATTTTCAAAGTTTAGTGCTCCCAACCAAAGCACCATTTGCCTGTTCCAAAGCTTTCATTTGAACGTGAAATGTTGAGATGTCACTTAGAAGGCTGTAAAAAAATCTTTTATCAGCTCAGAAATTATGAAGTCAAAAAAGTCCATCCAGACAATAGTGCTGGCAGGTACTGCTTCAACCCTTCCAGAGTGTGAGGTCGTTCTTCCAAGCTGATTTATCATCACTGGAATATCAGTGATTAGGTTTGGACTCCTCCTTTTTCTTCTCCTGGTCATACTTCTCACCAATTGGCAGCACTCCCTGGCCTTTGAAAATCTGGCTTCAAATGTGAATTTGGATCAAGGGAGGAAAGGACCCAGAATATGACCTTGAGGTCATTTTGGTCAGTTCAGCAAATGCATCGAGACGCCCTTTTTTATCTCAATGAACTGTACACATGAACATGGGAAAACACTTCTCTGAGCTCCAAAAGACTCCATATAAGCACAGCATTTGATGGCTTTAAAAACACAAGGGCAACCAGAAGGATAAGAGAGATGCATGGTAGATATCATTAAAATGGAAAATGAGGCATAATTAGATTGACTTGTATTTTCATAGAAGAACATTATTTTTCGGTTGCTTTGTTGAGTACTTACCTTAATTTTCACGTGGTGATGATAAAATATACAGATTGGCAGGGGAGTGTGGAATATTGGCTATAAATTGACACAGGTTGTGAGTTTAGACTTGCAGTATCCTGACCAATAACCTGCGACATCTGCCTGTCCAAAATAATTCAGTTGTCTTATGACTGTATTAAAACAAAACAAAACAAAACAACCACCAAAACAAACAAACAAACAAACAACCCCAAACCCAAACCCCCCTAGTTTGCATCATCACCAGAAAAAAGGAATGTTCTGTAATAAGTTTCACTGGTTTCTTCCTGTGGCAATTCCTAAATGTCATTATATTTACTGACCTCAGGAGTTTGGTAAAAGGTGACAGGAGAGAGTTACAGAAATACATTATCAGGTATTTCTTTCCAACTTGAGGTAGGAAATTCTCAAAGTTCAATTCTAAATTATGTTCCTGAGAATGGTATCATGTTGACAGTGCAAGTTGTTCTCATCTTAAAAAAACAAGTAGTCTTTAAAACAAAAATTGGAAGAAAAAGGTACTTTAGGGATTTTTTCAGTCCAGAATGGCTTTTTTTAACAATCAAATTAAAATAAACCCCACAATGTAGGGTTTTAAATGAAAGCAGCAAGTGTTTGAACCATAAATTCATTAACATTACACTGTATGGCAGGGAAGTGACTACAGAACTAATATTTAATTTATGTTATTCCTTGAGGGAACAGAAGTCATTAGGCTGAGAAGCTGCTATTGTTTTTGAGGAAAGTATCCCATGCAGGCTGATTCCTTCAGGTTTGGGGTATGAGATGCAGATTATCCATCACAGAGCACCGGGGGGTTTCTGAGACTGTGACTCCATCAAAGTAGGCAATTGCTTTCTGTTTGACCTGAGTATGTTGCAACAAAAGAAATTGCAGTTGGCTTCAGTCCTGATTTCACTGTTAAATGATTTTGGATCCCATCTGGAAGAGCGGTGCAGCTCCATCCCCCTTCACTGCTGTGATTCCCTGGTTTACCTGGTGAGGAGACTGCCTGGGCAGTGGGAACTCTGCAGTTGTGGGGGTGGGGGTGTTTATTGTCTACATTCTCACACGGAAAGAAGGAAAATAACTCTGTGTGGGCCCTTTGTCCTGGTGATCTGAGTGCATGGGAGTTACCTGGGTTTGTGGTGTCTGCACTGAGGGGTGAATCCTAATTTTATTTAGGGTGATAGGCAGCATTATTTGGAGATTGAAGAGGCTGTACAGCTTTTCCTGCTGTGTTCTGGATCCAGGGCTCTCTGCTCTGTGGAAGAACCTGAACCACTCCCCAGAACTGTGCTGCAGCCCTGTGTGGCTCCGGCAGTGGCACAGAAGGTGTCACTGTCTGGTGATCACTGTCCATCGCTGGCCTAGTTTGCTGATGGATTTATAATGAACATCTTTAACCTCAGCCTAGCCCAGCCATCTGCTCTGGGAAGCAAGCTGGCACTTCAAAGCCATTTTCTGCTTCAAGGTGTCTCCTTGTAGTCTTAGAAAATAAACAGTGAGTCATCTCCTCCCACCAGGCTACAGCAGGATTGTAACCGAGCTCAGTGAGGAAAGTCCCTCATGCTGCTGGCTCCAGAGCTGTGTGTGACTGAGCACAGGCACCAAACTTAAGCATTTTTGCTTCCCAGCTGAATCATAGAGGGATGACACACAGCTCTCTTGAGGGATGTGAAAAGGGTGAAGACTCTGGCCCACACCTACAGGCAACAGGGAAAACCCAGCACCTATCCAACCTCCCCTTTGAAGTTCCTGATGAAATTCTCTCCTGATGAAATTCCCTCCCTGCCTGTTCTCTGTCTCCGTCATCATAAATTCCTGAGACTTCATTCTTAAACTTTCATGGCAACTGTCCATTTTTCTATTTAACAGGATGGCTCAGAAATGGAAAGCGTCAGTGAGGGCACTCACTTCATTAATGGAAATCGCTTTTGGGTTATGAAATTGCTCTCCACCTGCCTTCTGTTAGCAAAAAGGAGTCTTCGTCAAGTCTGCCTTCTATTGCAGCACTAGAAAATTAGGGAAATCCAATCTTAAATGGAAAAGTTTAAGAAGCTTTGTCTCATAAAGTGATGTCTAAGACTTGTCTGTCTTTTATTCTATGTTCTTTACTAGATGATCCCCCCTGCTGCCACCCTCAAATGACACGATTTAAAATGGATCGGATATTAAAGCTTTAAGATCGGATTTTTAAATAAATGAAATGCTATCAGGACTGTAATAGCAACAGCTGCTGTGTCTGCCAGCTGGACTGTAGACTTAATCACTCCGTCAAATCCCACTTCCCACAGTCCTGCACTTGTTTTCTCTGCCTTCTGCCCTCTCACCAAATCCCCAGCACAGACCCACAGAGGGATGCTCCCCATGGGTCACAGCCGGCTCTGCCGGAACCAGGCAGGGAGGGATCTCTCCCTCTGGGCTGCCAGCACAGCACGGACCCTGCACTGAGCCTGCCTTGCCTGGAACGTGCTTCCTGAAGGCCCAAAAGCAGGAAGGAACAAGAGCTCAGGCTTTAACCTCGGTAGAAGCTTTTGTCTCCTGCCTGCAGCCGCGAGTGGGAAGGAGCTGTCCCTGTCCTTCCCAGCTCCCCAGGGTCTGGGGGAGCCTGGTTTTGTAGGTGTTGGGAAAGGACTCCGAAGGCAGAGGTCCTGTCTGCTGAGCTGCTGCTCAGAAAAAAGGAACTTCTGTATCACTATGGATTGAATACGAACTACGTCAAATGCAGTCCATGAATGCTGTCACCTTGGAGAAGAACTTGTCCCTGCTCACTCTTCGTTCAGCACTACGGTTCAAAGCACTGCCAGGTACCAGCCAGTTCACCAGTGAAACAAATTATTTCCAACTGAGCCATCTCAGAAAACAACTTGTGGTTTCAAAATGTCACATTTCTCTCTGACCTTAGCTTTACGTAAAGTTTACCAAAAGAGCTCGATACGATTTCCTTTTACCCGAAATTGAATTTTTCAGCTGACCAAGGTTTATGTCTCTCATTTGGTTAAAAGAACCACTAGAAGAAAATTATTTTTAGTGGAACTGAAAAGACCATTTCTCTGATTTGTGCATTAGCTGCCCAATCAAGAACTGATGATTTATTTAGGTCTAGGCTCTCACTGCCAGCAGTGCAGGTAACACAGTGAGCCATGGACACGGCAGTTAACCTCTCTATTGTGTGTTTAACCATCTGTAAAATGGATATGATACTACTTACCTGCCTGACACAGCTGGACAGAGGCTTAATTTTTAATCAACCTCTGTTAAAACACTTTGAGTTCATGGTATAAAATATACACCAAGAAGCAAAATAGTTTTATTAGGGTATTAATGCTTTTATAGCTTATATTATGTTCCAAGAGTCATACACAGTGAACTATACCGGTGTTCTAGAAATAACATAAAAAAGGAAAGAAAGTATCAAGAAGCAAAAGAGATGTACTGGGATGGAGAACAGACTTTGTGACAGTCTAGGGTTCCTTCGTCCCTATTAATTATACATGTGGAGCAACTTGTTAATGCATTTCTAAAGACATGTTGACACAGGCTCAGCCCTCTCTCCTGACCACAGGCTTTTGAATTAATTTAACCCCAGGAGCAGAAGAACTGGACAATGTAGTTGAATTTCTATAACAACCAAAGTGGACCAGAGGCAACACAACAGATTTCCTGGGTCTCAGAGAGGCAGTAATGAAACACCTGCGTGGGAGCTGGGTATGAATAATTTCTGTACAGGGCCCTGGCGTTACATTTCAGGCTGATTGTCCGTAGAATATGACCAGGTATTATTCTCCATGTTATTTCTCCACCCCCTATGCCCTCCAACACTTCCAAAAATAGTGATAAAAATACTAAATTTTACTAATAAAGTCCTTAAGTCCTTCAGAAGTTATGTTAATGCTAAAATAGAACTGTTTATATTTAACAGCCAATGGAAATGGAAAACAACAATTACTTATATTTCAACAGATTGCCTAATAAATGCTACAGTATTCAAATCTTCCCTAATATTTTAAAGCAAATTTCACACTCTGTGTGCTTTGCAGGCACAACTCCCCCCCCAAAATTACCAGTAATTACCTGTAATTACTGTTCATTTCTGCAGCAGTGGAGGGGCAGCGTCTGATGTGCAGTTCTGCTCTGGGAAGTGACTGCAACTGCAGTTTTAGGAGGTTTCCTTATCACAGAATCATGGAATGATTTGGGTTGGGAGGGACCTTAAAGCTCATCTCATCCCACCCCCACCACGGGCAGGGACACCTTCCGCTATCCCGGGTTGCTCCAAGCCCTGTCCAGCCTGGCCTTGGACACTTCCAGGGATGGGGCAATGGGATGGCTTCCTCTCTGTGCCATCTCAGAACCTCAAACCACACCTGTGTGCTTTCCTAAACAATGGGGAACAGCCTGGGACTTCCAGGGACCAAACTGTGATGATTTTTCAGTCTGTAAATAAATAAGGTAATAAAAACTACGCACTACAATGTGCTGTGAAGCTATTCCAGGAGATGCAATCGTTAGCTCACAAGATCTTTATTGTTTCTTTTTCAGAGTCACTTAGGAAATTAAAACTTTTCAGATAAAAGCCTGGAGAGGTTTAAATTAAACAAAAAGTGTTACTCATTACTGGACAAGATATCCACACTGAGTGTCAAAACTATGACATTAATTTGATCATTTTAAATTGCTGATTCATTCACAGGGCAGTCCCCCCCGAAGCATCGGTGTCTCAGGCAATTTAAAAAAACAGTTCTTAAAACAACCAAAAGACTTAAGCAAACACTTGCTAAAGTAAGGACACATTCTGAGTGTGCAGCTGGAGACATCCTGAGGAACAGGACCTGGATGTGCTGAGCACCTGCTGCCTGGAAAATGCTGAAAACTGGAGGCACCCAAACACCTTCAGTATGTTTAAAGATCCTAAATCTTAAGTTTAGCATTACATCTTGACCTGAAGGCTAGATCTCATGTACAATATGAGTTCCTGTGGAGAAAAGTGTTTAAAAACATAACCAGAGACATTATAGCCATTACCAATATAATGGCTTTGGATTGTGTTGGTTTAGTGAGTCCTTTTTCCTCTTCCTCTCCCTCCCCATGCTGTGCAGAAATATCTTGAACTGCTATGATGATTAAAGCTTTATCCACCAAGATATATCCTCTTCAGGCCCAATGCATCTAATCCAGAGCCCAAGCAATCCTGCAGTTTTAAGCTGGTAGTTTATGCTTATTGCTAGAATTTATGGAATGACCAGACTAATATTTTTTTCTCTCTTAAATCAATAAAAATTGACTTCTGGACAATCTTTAAGATAAATCACATCAGTAAAGGACACTTGTCACTGTAAAAATTCACTCATGTTTCCATCATTCAAGTTGCTTTGGTCAATCTAAGCTACAAGATGTTTCTTTTTTTTCCTGATTCACTGGCACAACCACAGAAATGACTGAAAGGTTTGCTGAGTGTGTGACTTTACAGGAGAAAGCTTTGAGAAGAGCACAGTTTCAGCTGTGTGAGTACAGGTGTGAACCCCTCTTAAAGGATGTTAGCCATTGCTTCTTTAAATAAAGCTCTGTTTGGGAATTCCAAATCTCTAATACTTTTAACAGGAAAAGATTGGGAAACTACTTACAGAAACATTTGTAAACAGCAAAAAAAGGATGGAAATATATTTTTAAAACCTGAATAATCAGGCAAGATCTGCTAACATCTGTGGGCATTGGGAAAAATGCCCTTCTTGTGGTGTTGGAAATCAGTGGTTGCCACATTCTGTAGAATGAGAGACAATGGGAGCAGATTTTCAGAGATCTCAGGCAAACTGGAAAAAAAATGCAACTACTTTACCCAGCCAACACTACCGATGTTTAATAAGGTACCTACCCCACAGACAGGAGCTCTCTGCTCCCCTCTTCAGCCAGAGGCTGTACTGGACTTTAAGGAGTTAATGTTCTCTTCCTCTTCCCTTTTTTCCCCTCTTCCTCTCTCCCTGGCTGGCTCCAGCACTGGCTCTCATCTGAAGGGCACAGACATTCGGTGAGGTTCACATGATACCACTGACAGCAGCATGGTAAGCCTATTTCTGACAGTGTGGCAAATTACTATTATGAAATCCCAGTACCTTTGATTGCAGAGTGACTTTCAGAGGGGATCACACTCAGCAAGGTTACGAAGGGCTCAGTGTTTACTGCAGTAATGCTGACTTACTGGAAAAGAATTTCAAGAGCTCTTTAAATAAAAAAGCTTGGGAGATTCCCAATTCAGAAAGCATTTGGCTGAGTATATCCAACCAGGCACTATGTTTCTCTAAAATGAAAGAGAAATAATGATCAGCAGGATTCTTAGGTTGGTTTTGTTTTCCTCTTTGATGAATGACTCAGTGAAACGTGTTTGCTAAAGGTTCACTTGAAAGGGATCATGAACTTGAGGTTGTCCTTCCCCCCCAGCATCTCTCTCTTCAGGAGGTTCCAGGTGCTCTGATTCTCCCGAGCTCCTCCCCATTCCAGCCAAAGGTCAGGATCTCTGTACAGTGCCCAGGTTAAAAGGACAACAAGATTCAAACAAAAAAATCAAGACAAAAGCAGAAGTGGGAGGAGAAATAAGCAGCCTCTGGGCTCAGAAAGTGTGGAATTTGCCAATAAAAGAATATCTGCAAAACACAAAGTAGCACTGATCCACCTGCTGAATTATCATCAGCACCCAAGGGAGTGTTACAACATGGAAATAAACTGTCCCTGCCCCAAATACCTTCCTTTTAAACTTACTTGTGGGGTGACTCAAGCAGCAAAATCAAAAAGAGCAGGCATAAAGAGCCCCAGTTAACAGCAGGAATTTCATCAAACCTGTGGGCAGCAAAGTATTTTCACAGTGAAATTAGTCCTTATTCCATTATCTACTAAATATATATGATTATTACTTTGTTTTTCTAGACTTTGATAATAAAAGTATTGGTTTTGATAACACAGGTAGAGCTCTACTTGGTTTTCTTGATTTTATTAATTATAATGCCAGCAGCTGCCTTTGCTCAGGCAAACACTGCTGCCCTGGCAGGTAAAATTAGATGCGTGGCAAATTCCGATTTCTCTCCTTCTCTTCCTCCCTTCTTCCTCCCTAATTGAGGAACAACTTCAATATTGGTTGAAAAACATCTGCTTGCTATAAGTGTGGGTACAAAATCCAAAAGCCCCTGAAGTTTAGGCAGAAGCCCTTTGGTTTGTATGAGGTTTTTGAACAGCAAAGAAGTAAAAAAGCCCCCAAACACCCACAATTTCCTCATCTTAGCACATTTTTAAGTTAGGGCAGAACACATTGTCATAGATCAATATAAAAAAGATTCCCTTTCCTAATTATCTCAATTTTCTTGGCCAAGTAGAGCATTCACATGATCTTTATTTTGGGATACACACACAATACAATCTCATCTGCTGGCTGGAACGTGACTGTTCCAGTCTCCTTTGGGTACTTTTCCCAGATGAATTAGGGAACTGATCCCTTAGTTTATTAAGTGGAGACTTGCAGGTTTTTCTGTATTCTGCCTCCCCTGTGATATGAATATCTTTGGGTGATGATGAAAACGGCTGCCACAAGTAGGTGGCCAGAGCCTGTCACAGTTTAAGCTGCCTGACCAAATGTCTGGGGGTGGATGTGGAGCATCCACAGCTGTCTTTCTATAAAGGTTACTTTTTCAAGGCACGTGTTCCTGGAATTGGTTTCCCAGGTGGCACAAGCATTCAAATAACCTCTGCAAACACGGATTTTGCACTTTGCTGAAAGGCCCGAAGGCGATTGTCTCTGAAATCAAACTCCTGATGGCAAAAGCTTTGGTGTAAGTGAATTGATAGTTACTGCCTTTCCCTATCTGTGAAAGGGGAAGAAATGACAAGTTGGGGATCTTTTTGCACCTCTAGCAGATTTGGTTTAGTGACACTTTTACTTCACTGGGGTGAGGGTGTCACCTGTGAGCTTTGGAGGGAGAGGTGCTGCTGCTGAAGTGGGAAATGCTGCTCTGCTGGGTGGGAGCTGGCAGGGTGAGCACTGTTCCTATTTACAGCACCCAGACATGAGGCTGTGGGAGCTGTGAGCCAGCCTGGGGGCACAGAAACCCTCTAATTGCAGCTGCCCAGCCTGTGGCCCATGCTGCAAAACCCACCAAAAGGGTTGAGCTCTGTGCTCTGTAACAGGGAATTGACCCCTTGGTTTAGTAAGTGGAGACTTGCAGGGTTTTTTTGTAAAAAACTCCTTAAAAGTCACTGTGTTCCTAATGCTGAGCTCATATCTGTGACCTGTCTGTAGAGCCACCCTTGTCCCCCTCGCTGCCAGCACACGCTTTTGGGGTCATTTAAACATGGTTGGTACTTTTGGTAAAACATCTCATGATTATTTACAGACAGGACGAGAAGAGGGCACAGGGAACATCCAGCTTTCAACCAAGGGCCTCTTCCTCTGAAACCAAAGGAAAAACACTGGGTGGTGCTACACAGAGACCTGCCACCAAAATCACTGCTGACAGGTCTTGGTTTCAAGGTTGGGATGGGAGAATTGGGCAGAGTGGGATTTAATCTGCACAGAAAAAGTGGGGTCATAGGGGAGACTGCTCCCCAAAACTTTGAAGCGCAAGTGGATAAGTGAATACAAGAAAAGAGGGACTTCTTGGGAATCATCATGGTCTAAAAATAGAATTATTTTTATCTGCAAGAGTTCCAGTTCTAAGAACTCTGTGGTAACAGCCTGACCATAAGTCTTTCACAGCCAGTTGAAAGATTTCCACTGTTTTCAATTTACTTTGGACCATATTGTATGTAATTCATCTCATGATGTAGAATTCCTAATTTTCCCCTGGAAATATAGTCCAGGTCCCTGCTCTGTTATATATATTATGATGCTGTTTCCAGCAGAGTGTAAAGACAGTGACAAATGCTGGTTTCAGAGGAAATCTTTGCTCAGGTATTTCAGCTTAGTCATACCCTGGCTGATCCCAGAGTAAATCTGCATGTCAATATTTATCTTATATAGGCCATCTGCTGTACTCCTGACACAGGAATTCCAAAGGATATGGGAAAATGAAGAAAAAATATCTGCAGAATTCTAAAAAAAGACAGTAATTATCAACAGTGAGTCTCCTTAAAATAGGCCTGGAAGTTTGCTATGACTCAATGTGTTTTAAGGAAAGAAAAATGTTATTTTAACCATGAAGCCAGCAAATTCTACCCTTTAGATTCCACAGCAGTAATCTCTGTAAAACCCATGATTTAAAAGCTGTTATTTCTTGCCATCTGAAGCTAAATACACTTTTTTATTCTAACAAATCTGAATAAAATTAGAGCACTCTGTATAAATTCTCCCTGCCTCTGCGCCTGCTGTCTTAGCTCGAGGCAGAAGCAGATGCCTGCAATTTCTAAGACTGTCAAACCAGCACCATAAGCCAAAGTTACTTTCACCTTAAAAAACCACGAAATTTATTCCAGCTTGGTAACAAGCTGGTCCATTATTTCAGGGTTTTGGTGCCAGTGTTCTGCTTTTTAAAGGCCATCTAAAACCTCAAAGGCATTTTTGACATTTTCCCATTAACAGGGTTGATATTTGGGGGATTGAGAGTGCTTTGTGTTCAAATTTAAACTTTTAACACCTTACATCTGTCACTGGTTCACTGGAAGATGCTATTTTGATTTTCCTCATTATCAGTTCTTAAAAAAAAAAAAAGAAAAAAATAACATATTGCTCATTTACTATTAATTGGAACATATTTTTCCCTGTAGCAGTTTGCTGATTTTGAATTTCAATGCCACAGAGGTGGCATTGCAAACAGTGCCTATAAATAGAAAATAAGCATTTTCTGTGAAATGCCCAGCCAGAGCAAAGGCTCATTAATCAGGGAACAGGTACAGCCCAAGAGCCCAGCCTGACTCTGCTCATGGAAACACAGGATGACAGAGCTGTCTGAATGATCAACCACAGCACTTCGCTCTGTACACAGGGAGAAAGTTTAGTCATGTGTTTAAAATACGGAAATAAGAGTGAAAATGCCTGTGTTGTTTCTCCTGCTGACTGGCTGCAGGCACATCCCCTCCCTGTGATTTAATCACTGACAAAGGGCCACCTTCCACATGAAAACTGCAGGCAGCATTTCTCAGACATAGCAAAAACAGTAAAAAAATTGCATCATGGAGTGTGAAAGGTGAAAGTGGTCAGTGTGGAAATCACAGGGATTTGTGTGACAAATTAAACAAGTTCATGTTAAAACCTGGCAGGTCATTTTGGGCTGGCTGCATCCATGGGTTGTCTTCCATGTATCCTGTAGTGAGGGCATTGAGGATAGCCAGAAAAAAATGATTCATGGAGGAGAGCGAGTCCTCCTGCTCCCTTGTCTGTCAGCCACGGACCAGTGAACTTTGGGTGGTGCTACACAGAGATTGGCCACCAAAATCTAATGAAGACAGCTCTTGGTTTCCAGGTTGAGACTGGCTAATTGGGCAGGGTGTGATTTAATCTGTAAAGAAAAGGGCTGCTTTTGTGCTGGTTGCATAAAATCGAGCCCAGTTTACTTTCAACCCTGCTTTGACTTCATTTCTACTCTTAATAGAAATAAGAATAGTAACAATGGCGCCTTTCACCCCCAGGGATTTCAGAACATTGGAAAAGCTGCATCCTCTGAGCAGAGACACGGAAGGATTTGAAGGAACATGAAGAAATTCCTTCTCCTTAAGAGGGGGACTCATTTCCCTGACATCAGAGGGGGCTCTGGCCCACTGGGACCTTTGCAGAGCCTAAATTGACCCTTGGTGCCCAGCCATGGTCAGGGGGGCACCGGGCATGGGCCAGGGGCAGTTTCCCATCAGCACTGTCTGAGTCCAGGGATCAGGAGCACTAAACCAGATCCAATTCTGCCACCTGCTGCTCCCCTCCACGCCTACAGCTCCCATATGGTCACTCTGGACCCAGCCCTGATCTGCTCTAACCTGGCTGGGATTTTACTGACGCTGTGTTACTGGTGGGGTTGTTGTATTTAAGCCTAAAAAGCCACCCAAGAGGCTCAGTTAAGTGCTTTGCTTTCAATATTTATATTAACAGCAGGAATGCAGACTGTCCCTGCAGCATGTGGTGATAAAGGTGATGAAGAACGTCCACGCCTGCCCTACAAAAACAAACCCTGGGATTGTGCTAAGCATATATTTTAGAGGAAAATTTCTAGCAATACAAAGGAGGGAGACTGGGCTGTTCAGTGAGAGAGAGCACTGATGTGGCTAAAGGTTTTGACTGCCATAACTAAAGGTGCTTTCAAAGCTCAAGCATTTGAGGGAACAGAAGAAAAATGCAGGTTTGCCTGTACAAACCAGTGGGGGTTCCCAGCATCCCTCTAGATATCTCCAAGTGAGAAGTTTAAATTAGAAAGCTGACTCTGTGGGCAGTTATCAGCAACCAGCATGTGCAAAGCCATGGCTCCTGTATCACTGTAGGAACTCAAAATTGCGTTATTTTTAACTGCATATCCAAGATTCTCTCCTTCTGTGCTGCTAGGCTGAGGCACTCAAGCAGCTGAGGCAGTGCCCGGCCCTTAAGGCTCTTCTCCATGAGCACTTTCCTGTTGTGGGTGTGAGTGTTCCCCACCTTGAGGTGAGCTGGGAGGACAAGGCTCACACCTTCCATGGCAGCAGAAGTTGCAAGTACTGATATCGAGGATGTTCAGGTTGCCACAGGAGACTGGAGTTGTTTGGGACTTAAGGGGACTGTGGCTCATTCCTCCATGGCCCCTTAACTTCCTCTCAGACCAACCACTGTCAAGGACAAGGGCTCCCATCAGGCCAAGTGATCACTTTACATACAGTGCTAACTAAATTTAGTGTTAAATCTGCGGTGAAAATTTACAGCTTGTAATATTTACCTGACAGGCATCCAGACCGTCCTGTCCAAATACACAGTTCCTTAAATTAGACACAAAATGTGTCATGAAACAGCAGCCTAAATTACATATTTACAGCGCTGGAGCAGGTAAGTACATATTTACATAGGCAGTCCTGAGTTCTTATTTTAAAGAAGTGGACTGGCTTGTTCAGGGGGTTTTTTTAAATGCTGATGGAATATTGAAGAGCTGGGAGGTTTGGGAGCTCTCTGGGCCAGGGGCTCTCTGTGTGTTTACAGCAAGTTCTGCTCAATAAGCCCAGCTTCCACCTGAAAACTGGGAGCAACATTTCTGGGATCTATTTCTTGGGTTCAGTCCTCAAAGGTTCTTGCAATTGAAAGAATAAGATTATGTGACAACAAAGAGCAACTCCCTCTAAAATGACTGTGCCCAGAGATTCTTCCCTTCTTAACAAACATTATTGCTCCCGAACAACTACTTTTGCATTTATGTAACAATTTCCTTATGGGTCATTGTTGAATAGAACTTGGGTCCTTCTCTACCCAGAGCCAATGTCCCCATCACTGCAACTACAAAATTATGTCCATTATACCCTGTCAGGGCAGTTTTCCTCTGCACCAACAAGCTTAAGAGTTACATCACAGATACATATAAAAAAATGTAATTCCATTCTGCAGCACTTCTTCAGTATTCCGAACTTATTCCTTTGTGAAGTCAATTTCCCTCAAACAGCCTTTTGAACTTGTGTTAGTTTTAAATCATAAGAAAGCAAGAAAAAAGGAAAAAAACTGAGGGAATGTCTTCATCAGAGTCTGCTCATAGCACAAACCAGGTTCAGGATGTGCTGGTACAATTTTGTTGCTCTCAGCTGCTCTTGGAGATAAGTGGCTCCTTTGAAATATGACTATGAAGTATAAATTAGTAAGATGTTTCTGCAAAGAATGTGTCACGTTTGGGGAAGTTTATACAGTCTTTGTTCAGGTGAATAAGCAGGGCCATACTCTGTCTAATGGTTACCTTGGGATCAGTGGACGTGGTCCTCTGTGCCCCTGCCCAGAGCTGGGTGATGCAGCTCTTGCTTCAAGTATTTGTTGTTTGATGAAATCCCTCATGGGAGCTGCAGTTCCTGCTGATGGGTGATGGTATTCCTAGGAGGAAAGCCACACTGTCTAGAATAGAAGGACCAAATATGAATTCTTTTGAAAAGCTAATAAATTAATTTTTCCCCTGAAGTGTTTCAACCCCACATGGCAGTGAGATTGTCATCACAGGGGTGTGGCAACTGAAATCGGCTTGGCCTTATGGGGGGAACAAAAGAGTATCGATGGCATGGTTTTAGGACGGTGCCTCTGAAGAGGTGATCAGCTCAGTGCAACAAACAGCACAAACATTTTAAAAAGGCCTAGTTACTAATGACAATTTGATGCTTTGTCACCAATATGAAAAATAAATATTTAAATACACAAGCTTTGTGAGGAACGTGTGGCTCATGTAAGTGCTGTCAGAGAAAGCTTTTTCATATTCCTGTGAATGAAGGATGAGTCTGGATCCCAGTGCCAAAGGTATCAGTGCAGTGGGACTGCAGGTTTGGAGGATAGGGCTCGGCAGCCTTTGTGTCCCATCAGGCAGAGCTCAAACTCACACCACTGAGGCTGTTTTACCAGTTAGCTGACTTGGAGAGCTCTTTTTAAGCACCTTCCAAGGAATATTTGTAACTCCGGAAGAGGTCTCCTGACCATGGGAACTACCTCTTGTCAAAAGCCCATTTCTCTTCTCCCCAGAACGCTGCCATTTAGTCCCTGTGACCACCCTCACCCATGGGGCATCCACAGTTCCCAACTACTGCAGCCCTTGCCAGCCACAATCAGTGCTCGTGACAGAGCCCCAGCCCCTACTGAGGAGCTCAGTCCAAAGAATCTGTTGTCTTGTTTACACAGCTCATCCAGGCTGACACTCGTCTCCTTCGGGGCAAGAAATATGCTGGCTTTGAGAGTTGTGCATCAATTCCAGCCACCATGCTGCCTCTTTAATGTCACATACATTCAAACACAAGGCTGATTTCCTGCAATCAAGACAGTCTGGAACATTTTCATAACAGAGAGTTGTATCCAAACATCTATTTGCTCCATGAAAAATTGAAGAGCCAGGTGCGCTCCTGCTTTTGAGACACGAATGACCACAAGGCCCTGAGACTAAAAAAAATGTCTCAAAACAAGCTTGGATAAATCAGACACATCCTCAAAATGTCACCCTTTGCATATTATAATGATTCTCAGGAGCTGTGTTTGTTGCACGTTAACAAATCAATTACAACATCAGAGTGGGCCAGAATAAACATGCCCAATTAATTTTCTTGGAGAAACATATTTAAGTTCCAAGCTTGACCCATATATCAGAGGTCTCCAAGTTCAAGAGGTTTTATCACCAGGTCTCTGTGTCAAATTGTCCCTTTTCTTTATAAGGTTATGCTATTTTCTTCATTAATATCTTCCTGAAAAATGAACATATGACAGTACAGCCCAGCATTTCTGCTGTACATTTTCATGACTTGGCTGAATTGTTTATTTACTAATAAATGAATTTCTGAGTTATTGCAGACTTGCAACGATGAAATTTCAGATTTTCTCACCCTTTTTCTGTGGCAGCTGTGAACATCTTAATTCTTTCAGATTTATGTGTTCTTTAAGCACAGGCAAAATAACCTCTGTTTCAGTGGGTTTATCGTGAATAAAAGTCCTTGTAATTTCTGAAGATTAGAGTGAGTTGGCAAATATTGTGTTAAGACACAACAAGGGTATTTATTATTTAGGGAACCTCTAGCACAGCATTATTGTCACTGATTAAACAGCACTGTTTCCCTCAGCAAGAATTAGTGTCTCTAAGCTATGGGTGTAGGAATCTTTCAGTTTTATCTTCCATTCCTACCTCAACTGGCTTCTGCCAGATGCAGTGCAGAACTTGGGAACAATCACGTCTGCCTATGGGCACAAAGCAGGCCCAGAACCTGGGGTTGTGACCCATTCACAATGGTCAGAAAGGAAATATAAATGAGATATCCTCAGCACAGCCGTGTGTTTGCAGCATTGCTTTCAGCTATGGCTCAGAGGGTTTGGGGGGGTTTTGTCTGGAATAACTTCGGTCAGCTACATTTTGTAGGAAAAAGAGAAGGGGAAAACCTTAATTATCAGCGTTATTCTGTCTGAAATTTTGTCGTGTGGAATATCTGAGATAAGGACACATTCAGGTTTTGTTTCAGGCTGGTTGGTGTTTGGTTCCATCACCTCTGAGCTCAGGCCAGGACTCATTCTGCCAGGAGTTCAGCTGGAGCTGGGCTCACCACAAAGCTGGCTGGGCACCTGTGAGGAAAGTCTAAATTTCCAGGTGAAAACAGCTGATCAGTTAAACAGATCAAAGGAGATGTTTTGCTGCTATGTATTTTGATATTTTGATTGGGTATCACCAATCCCATCTGACCTGTCTGGTGGAGCTGTGCACCCTCCTGTTTAAGAAGCTCTCCACCAGAATACATTTCACCAGGTTACCCTGAGCTCCCCAGGGTGTCATGGTTATATATTTAATGGTAAATGGCTCAATAAAACCAGATCAGACTTGTGGCAGGGAAACTCTCAGATTTTGGAATTAATGTTTTCATACAAATTTCACAGGTGGTTCTTGTGCATCTCAGTAATTCCCTGTACATCGAGCCAGTAATTTCTTTCCATAGATGAGCTTTGCTTTTAAAAGCACAGTAGATGATAAACATAAATGTTTCATTTTTTATAAATATTTAATAATTATGAATAATTGATGAGCAGATTTTTAAGCAAACTGATTAGAGTTGTGTGAAATTAAGGCTACCTTTGTGTAATTTTCTAAGGTGTATTCTAGATATTATCTGGGCTCTGTTGTGCTATAGAGGTGCATGCCTGATTGGTACTGTCATAAAAAATATTAGCAGATGGGAGCAAACAGAAAAACACACTTTTAACAGCTATATTGGCAATAAAATGAATATGGAGGTTCCTTGTGGATACAAGAATTTCTGTATCCACCAATTTCCATTCCATTGTAATCCATTCTTTATGGGTTATTTTAGAGATTTTTTTTTCCAAGAGAATGTGTTTAATAGCACAGCACTAATAGCTGACTGTGATTCAGTGACTTTCACCTATTTTGCTTTCAATTTTTTCTAATTGCCTTTGATGTCCCTGGGGCTTTGAAGCCTAAAAAAAACCATAAAATGCTTATCTAATTACCATGGCTCTTGCATCTCTGAAAGATTTCATTAACGACGCTGCTTTCTGGTTCCTGCACTCAGCTGAGGGGCTCTGTTCCCAGATGGTTTTGGGTGTCTCACAGAGCCACAGTCCCTTTGCCAATAGGTGCCACTGTTGCTCTGCACGTCTGAGTCGTCAATGTCCTTCACTTGAAAACCCAACCTTGAAAACGCAAATCTAAATCACAGTGACTAAAATGTTGCAGGAGGTAAAACTCCATCCAGACCATGGCCAGGGGCTTGTCCATGCCAAGACTAAGGTATATGCTTTATCTTGTTCCTAAAAATAATTATAATATTGCTAATCTTGAGCAAAAATGATGAATTGCACTGAATTAATTCCAGATATATTGAATGTAAGCCTTTAACTTGCTGCAGGTTTATTGTTGAGCCTCAGACCAAGAGCAGCTGAGCTTTGCAGATCCCTGCTCTGGGCCAAATGTGATTGAAATGCAGAAGTTGCACATTGGAGCAATAAGAGTTTGGACTTGTACCAGCACTTCTTACATAGGAGCAAAATCTCAGGGTGGCCTATCCCATGGTGGAAAGGCCCCCCAGAGCTATTTCTTCCAGGTTTGCTCTCTGGTAATGCAAGGTCAGCTAATGTAGTTTGCTTTGCAGCTTATCTGCCGTTAAGTGCTGTTCCCTATGTAAAGCCAAGGGTAATCAAGGTCTGCCTGCTTCCTGCACGGGGACTAACCTTGCTTCACCTTGTCCTCGCATGTGCAGCTGTTTCCTACGTTTGCTTTATTCTTGGATGTTTCAGACATGCTACGGAATCACACAAGGTTCTTTTCTGCTCTTTCTTCAAAGAAACATGTAGCAAGCTGTGTAAAAATAAAAAAACACAGGGCAAAGCAATTAAGAGTTTTATGTCCTTTCAAGTTCCATCCCACTTGTTTTGTATTTTGGCTTGGTTGGTTTTTTTACTGCAACTATTTATTGACTAAAAACTAAGAGATGAAAAATTTGTTTTCAGTGATTTAATACCTTCTGAAATAGTCCTGGCCACCTGCAGGTCAGGATAACCCAGCAACTTGTTCTAACTGGTCTAAAGCCCTGTGCCTGTATAACCTAATTCTCATTCCTTCTGCATGGAGCAGCTCCCACAAGCAACAAGCTATATTAAGCAGTGCTTAAGATCACCCTAAGCAGTTTACACAGGGGCATCTCCAGCTTCTCTGGCTCTCACCAGCTGCCCAATGGTTTGCAGATATTCTGCAAAGTCCAGGATTCTACTGACATTTTGGGGAAAATATCCCTGGTTGGGAGGTCATGAGTTTTAGGTGGTTGTGTCAGCTGACAAGTAGCAAAAGCAGAAATTGTTGGGCTTTCACGGGAAATGGAGCAGACACTGGACATCACTCAACTTCTTTCTAGTGCAGTTTTTCATCAGGTCTTTGAGATGGCCATAGAGAGTGGGTTATTCTGAGACAAGATTAAATGTTAGAAATGATGTAATTAAATTTTTGGTCCGGGTGTTTTCACTCCACAGTTGTCATAGGGAATGTTTGTATTATTTTGCCAGCAGATTAAGGACAAAATGGATCTTTTTGTTCCCAGGACATGTGTGTCTATCCTCTGGCTAGAAGAGAAAATCACTGTTAGATACTGACAGATGCAGTAATGTTATCAATCAGGAGTCCTGATTCTTCAGAGCCTCTGTGGTAGGTACTTTAAAAGTTAGCACGGGTGTACCTTCTACTTAAAAATTCAGAAAGATAATAATACTCCATGAATTCTCCTGCTAGTTGTATCCCACAGCTCTCCTTGTTTGCAACTGATATTGGATAGGGGAGAGAAATCTGTTCATTGACACTCTCCTTCACTGCTCCCTGTGGTGAATAGGGATTGTCATATGAATAACATTTCCACTTCATTAATCCAAAAAATAAGGTACTGATTAGGTAAGAAAGTAGCCAAAAGTCACCACAAGATCCATTTCCAGAATTTAAACAGAAGAAGGTTCCTATCTCTAAATCTATATATTGACAGTGTGCCATGTTCCATTTCACTGAATTAAAAATGCCAAGAACTACCAAGAACGGGGAAATCTGATTGCTGAGGAATCCAGGCCAACTTGCACTCCAGCTGCCGAGGGGAGGCAGCACAGGTTGTAGCCATGCCCACTGCAGTTCCTAGCATACTCTGACACTAAATTTTGGCTTCTTGTTTCCCTGTGATGGATGAAAAGTGCTGCAGTGGCAGGCCCTGAAATGAGATGCACATGCTGCTGTTGCACACAGCATTCAGATGGCTTCTTGTGCTTTTGAGTCAGACTGTAGTGCCACTGATATCACACACCTTTGTCAGTCTTTGTGTTACTTACAAATTAATCCTTGAAAATAAGGGCATTTGCATTTCAAATCAATTTCCACTTAAGCAACTGCATCTGTATGGCATGAGATCTGATCAGTCTGATTTCAACACTTGCATCATGGATTTGCAGACACATTTAAGAAGGCTGAAAATGAAAAGCTGATTGCCTTGTGCTGCATAAGGGTTTCATGCAGCAGCATTGCATAGCCAACCTTCCAGCTGCCTGTCTAGAGAGAATGGTAACAATACTTGGGGTGCAGAGGCACCTTGGTGGAAAGGACATTCTAGCAGATAATGCTTGTGGGAAAGGTACTGCAAAAGATCTGGGCCTTATTTAAGTGCAGTTTGTTTATATGAATTGGAGGTGTGCTGATTAAAATAATCCTATTTTACCAGCAGCTGCTATCAGAGCCCAGGGAATGCCCTGAAGACACAATACCCAGTCCCAGGTGGGAGTAACACACTGGTTTCCTTCATGTGCCCTGGTCACGCCCCAGGCACAGACTGGGAAACATCCAGGGAGTCCCAAGCAGCACGTGCTGGTTGCCTGCCTCGGGAAGGATTCCCCCTGGAATCCAACCTACAGGGGAGCTCTGGGGCCTGTGGATGGCCACAGAGCTGCAGGGCCTTCCTTTACACATACAGTTGTTTAAGGATATATAAAACAGGATTTATTAGTCACAGATCATCACTGCCTGGAATGTTGGCACACACAGCCCCACATTGGAATTTTCTGTTCCTTACCTCAAATTTCCCCATCGTGGCTCTCCTTAGTGTCTGGTCTGCGCTGGGAAGCAGATGAGGCTGTTCTGTAGGAGATGCTGCTGAGTTTATAAATGTGAAAGATACACAACACTCAGCATTGCTGAAGCAGCCCAGTAACCACAGCAGCTCTGTCCCAGTGCTCTTTTCTTCATCTACACAAGTGCTTTTTTTTGGGAAGAAGTCTGGTCTATGTTCTTTGCCTCAGCTGGTAAAGTCAACTGGTAAAATCAACCAGTATAAAATTTTAGATTAGTTCCTTAGTGCAAATAAAAGATACTGTATAGCACTTGAAAAATTATCTGTGGTTTGGTTAATTCAATTAAATATCTTCACCTGCCATGGGAACTAGCGTCTGAAAAGGATGAATGAACCATTTTTCCCCCCTTTGTTCTATTTCTGCTGCAGCAGACTGCAACACGATCTGGCATTTGGTTCCAGGAAAAAAAAATCTAAAGGAAGCGATTTTAGCAGAGTCAGGAGGATCTGCTTGAACAGCTCTAATATTGAACCTAACTGGCATGTTTTGACAAAGTTAAAAGTCTAATGACAAAATTTTGCTGAGCTTTTAAGCAGGGCATGAAATCTATCAAGCAGCTCTGCTAGCAAAGATGCTCGTGTTTCAACAAGCAAATGAGACCAATATCCAGATTATTAAAGATCCTCTGATACAAGTCATAACAACATTAAATTCTGAAAGGATTAGCGAAGCCTCTCTTCCATGATGTTGGTATATGTTATTGTCTATATTGCTGTATAGTTGTGTGTAAGTGGTACTGCAGCCTCAAGTGACTGCTCTAAGTGCCATTTTTAATTGGCCAATGTTATATCCAGTGTGAACCACTCAATACAACCTCTGCTCCAGCACTGCTTCTGCCCTGGCTTAAGGAGGGGAAGGGCAGGTCATAAACAGAATGAATTAATACAGGCCAAGAAAGATGCTTATTCTTCTCCCTTTTATTACTCTTGTGAGCTGAGGCTGGACTCCAGCTGACAGCTACAGCCCTGTACTACCCCCACAGCACAGGTTCTGACCTGCTCTCTTCCTGCCCTAACCTTCCCCATCTTCCCCTTCCTTCTCTCCTGATCTTTCCCTTTTCCTCTTCTGCAGCCATTTTCCAATGAGAGCTGTAGTAGAGTATTTGGGTCCAATTTTCCACCAATCCTGCCCATCTTTTTGTGATGCAATCATATTTGTTTGTTTCACCAGCACTCCCCTCCCTGGCTGATGGAACTGTCCTTCAAGTTATGTGAGTGAAACATTACCCAGTAGTCCATTGCTAAAACCGGGGCAGAAAGGGGCTCCAGTCCTGCCTGTGTGCTGAGAGACACGGATGATGTTGGAAGTGCATGGCCATGGAACCATTTGTTTGTTGTGCCCACAGTGACAGTGACCACGTTGGAGGCTGCATCATATTTATTTATTGTCAACCAAAACAGTGGCTCACAACCCACTAAAGTCAGCTGGGCTTTATTCTCACACCACACACACCTGCTAACACACAGTTTCTCTTCACACAGATATATTTTAAACAACTGGAACAAACCAGGATGTCCATTCAAAGAACTGTTCTTTACTAACAGAGATAAAGATAAGGGCTTGCAGCATGGTACAAGCTTGTATAAGGTTTACATATTCCATGTTCCAACTAACAGCTGGAATGAGGTTCTGATGAGCCTTGTTTATCATGGTTGATGGCTGCCCCTGATTGACTACCCATAACCTGATATTAAATATCCTAAAAAGATATTTTCCTAGGTTGAGGCATGAAGAGACTCGTGGAATCTAAGATGTTTACTATAAGCTTTTTAGGAAGTTAACAACGCTGTCCAATCCCCTTTTCCCAGATGGAAATGAGAAGCCACAATAATCATATAGGCTTATGATTCCATGGAATCCATCCTCGAGGTGGTACCAGGTCACTCGAACCCCGTTGTCCTCCAGCCTCTTCTTGTACAACAAGCCATCGTCCCTCAGCACGTCGTACTCGCAGGTCAGGATGAAAGATTCTGGCAGCTGGTGAACAACAGAGTCTTCAGCCAGCAGTGGGCACAGGTTGGGCTCACAGAATCTCTTCACCGTCTCATAAACTTCAGCTATAAAATCAGTGGGCCCAAGTGGCTTCACACCTCTGACCTTAAATTCCTCAGGGATGTTGTCTGGACTCACCCACTTTCTGTACTTCAGCCTCAGGTCTGGAGGAATATGAGAGCCCTCCAAGACCTCTCGCATGTGCAGTGCATCCCCATTGAGGTACAGCAAAGCAAAGAAAGCAGCACGTTCCCGGAATAACAGAGGGACTCCCCGATTTTGTTGGTAGGATGGCAAATTGAAGTCCAGTGCCTGAAGGCCTGGATAGATCAGGATCTGAGCACGGAGTCTGGGGAAGTCTGACCTGCCTGCCAGGGTCTGGCTCACAGCAGCTGCCAGGTTGCCCCCAGCACTGTCCCCGCAGACAATGACCCGGGCAGGATCCACGCCGTAGTGCTCCAGGTGCTGCAGGAAGTGCTGGGTGGCGTTCAGACAGTCTTCGTATGCAGCGGGGTATTTGTGCTCAGGGGCTAAACGGTACCTGGGACACAGACAAGTGTAAGAGAAGGAAACGTCAGTAGTAGTAATCAGGAAATGGTCTCGTATGCTGTTCTTCAGCCCTATCATTTTGGGGTGGTGTGGCTCTAGGTTAAGGTCTTCAGTGCCTCCAAACAGTTTGAGATTGCAGATAAGCTGTAAATGGTGAGTTCAGTCACAAGGCCTCACTGAAGTAGGATTGTCTCTGATTAATGATCTGACCAAGGAATTGTATGGTTCCTAGTGATGCTGAAAACTCCCTCTGTACTCCTGACAAGATTATTTAATAATGTTGTGCCTCTGCTTTCCATGTGTAAAATGGGAGTATTTCAGTGTGATTATTCTCTTTTCCCATAGTTCCCAATTGCTTGGAGCACCAGCATGTCTATATGTTTGGCGCAAGGAAGACTTTTTTTCACCTAAGTTTTTAATTGGCTTTTATAGACTTCCTTAGTGTGCCAAATATTTCCATTTATATATTTTTGGAGTATCTCTGGGCATGAATATTTAAGGGCTGCAAAATCTCCATTATCACTATTTGTCTCTTTATGGACTTCACTGAATCCCATAGAAATTCCTCTGCCAAAAAAGAACCTCTCCAAAACCAGCGCAGCTCTGCTGTAGTCCCACAGCAACAATAACCTCCCAACAACAGAACTGGGTCGTGTTCACTTACTGCACAGACACAACTACCGAGTCACTCTCCCTGGAGAGGTAGCGACACACCTTTTCATAGGTATCTGCAAGAGAAATATTGTTGTTAGTGCTCTGCTACTGTCCTCAGCTTTGAGACAGCCTAAGCAATGTCCATTCCAGAAAGGCTTCAGACTTCATCCCAAATCACATGCTGAAACCTCATCTTATTTCAATTTTCCGAAAAGATGAGAATATTCTTTCTACACTACTACAGTTCCTCCAGGAAGTATCTTACCAAGGCTTCCGAATACCCAGCCTCCTCCATGAAAGAAGAGGATGCCTCTCCTTGGCCCATCAGAGGTAGCTTTAGGCTGATAAACCCTCACAGGTACTTCGTTAAACTGCAGATCCTGGATAAAGAGCTTTGGATCCAGCCCTAGTTTCCGGCCCTGTCGCACGTATCGGCCAAAAGTGATTTGGCTGCAAAGGCCAGTCTTCTCCAAAATCCTTCCCTGTTAAAGGTAAAAGACATTAAGGCATGTTTAAAAGTCTAGAGCTAGCCAGGGTATAAAAATTCTGCATCGTACTTACATCAAACTTTATTTGGGGAAATTTTTAAAGAAACACAGAACTTTGATTTGGAAATGGAACCATTTTCCCAAGTTCTCACATCCTATAGTCTGTAGAAAAATTTACTTGCACTACTCAAAATCCAATGTCACTGTAACATCACATCAGAAATTTTATAAAGATCAGCCAAACTGGTTGTCTTGGAGTACATATTTTAATCATCAGCCTTGTCCTGCACGTATTTGTGGTCATTCTTGTTTCATTCATACTTGATAACAACTAAATAGAGTATGTAGAAACAGTTCTTCATTGCTGAAACTAATGTTCACGAATTAGATTCTAAAACTCAGTGAATTTGCAAATCTAAAATGCCAAGCTGTGTTGTGCAAGTTAGTTACTGCTTTTTATTTGCACAACAGATCTACTGAGCAAAATGAAGTTGCTTCCTTTCCCAATGCTCTTGCAAGCTAGAATATAAGTCTGATGTAGTAAGTGAACAAACAAGAAGCTGGGAATCAAACAGTTACCATTCACTGGCTGAACAAGATCCCTCTTTTTAATGCCCAGTGAGTCTGTCTTGTCCCCTGCAAGTGGGGTTCAGGATTGCTGGGCAGCACTGTCAGTAAATTTAATTTAAAGAGGATGTAAATGGTTTAAGAATCTGTGTGGAGGAAAACAAAGTCTGTGTGATAGCAGGGGTGATGTTTGTGGCTAAAGGAGTGACAAAGCTGAAGATTTTAAGAAATTCAAAGACAGTAAGTAACAGAGGCAGAGCTGATGAGGGCTCTAATGCGGTTTATGCAACGCTGCCAAAGGGAGTCCAGGGATTAAATAAAGCAGCCCTAACCGGATTGTGTGCCATAAATGTCAGCCGTGGCAGGAGCAGCTGAAGGCCTGCTTTCCTTGTGCAAGGTGATTTGGCCTGAAGGTGCGGGCAGTTATCAGGCAGAACACCAGCCCAGACCCGCATTCGGGGCTGCCCTCAGCCGTCGCAATCTCCGCTAACACGCCCCAGCACGTTCCTGAACCGGGAACGGGATTTGCCCGCGACATGGGCAGCGCTCCCCCGCAGCAGCCCGGCCGGGGCTGCCGGGGGCAGTGTCCGCACCAGGATTTCCGGGACAGCATCCTCGACCGGGGGTGCTCGGGGCAGTGTTTGGACCGGCGGTGCCCGGGACAGCATCTTCGACTGGGGGATATCAGGGGCAGTGTCCGGATCGGGGGTGCCCTTGCAGTGCCCGTATCGGGGGTTACGCCGGGGCAAAACCCGACCGGGGGGGTGCTCTCCGCATCCCCTCCCCGTGATGCGGCACCGCCAGCATCCCATGGGGAC
>VXAD01002615.1:0-19944 GCA_013399195.1 Dicrurus megarhynchus | reverse complement strand
CCCCGCGCCCCCGGCCGGCTCACCGCCGCCCCCTCCGCCCTCAATTCCGCGATCCTCTGCGAGCGGCTGCCCGCGGGAGGGTAAAGCAAGGGCTGGCTGCCCGTGCTTAGTTGAGGGCTGCCCTTGCGCAGGGAAATCTAACGGAAGTCAGCATTTGTTTTTGTAAAAAGTTGTTTTTCTCAGCCCTGTAGGATATTTTTCGTTTTTTCCTGAGGATTTCCTTTGGACGAGGAGCAATGGGCATAAACTAAAACGCAAGTTTCACCTCAACATGCGGAAGAACTTCTTTACATGGAGGGTGGCAGAGCACTGGGACAGTGCCCGGGGAGGGTGTGGAGTTTCCCTCTCTCGTGACATTCCAAGCACACCTGGATGTGTTCCTGCGTCACCTACTCCAGGTGACCCTGCCTTGGCAGGTGATTGCACTGGATGATCTCCAGAGGTCACTCCCAACCCTAGCAATTCTGTCATTTCCATGTCCTCAGTCTGGCTGTTCTGAGTGTGCTGTTCTTCCTCGCTTTCATCAGCAGGGTGTAATGAAGCATCATGTCAGGGAATACACTGTCTCATCCTGTAAATAAAACTCAAGCCGTGGAGAAAGCACAAATTGACAGATTCTAGCACACAATCACAGCACAGATTCTGCAAAAGTTAATACTGGGGGACACCCTTTGGAAGAACATGAAAACATTTTGCTTCATATTCTCTCTCTCTTTAAGCTGTACCTTTCAGTACACGCAGACCAAGAGTCCAGTTCACTGATCCTTCCTGTCTTTCTAAAATCTGATGTCAGCATTTCCTCTCAACAGTATATCCTGCCCTCAGAGGGCATAGTGGAGACTCTCCAAAATTATATAGGATTTTGTAGAGCTACAATAATTTCAAAATCAGAGCAGCCCTTACTTCCCTCCAGCAGGGTGTCCTCCATCAACTCTGGCCTTGCATTGCTACGTTTGCAGCCATGGAATATTTGCTCAATCTCCTCACTGAGACCTTGATCTCTGCCTGTTTCTCCAGAGTTTTCCTCTATCTCTTCCCTCCAGCTCACTATCTACCTAGCTTGTACTTTTTAGCTAAATAAAGTCATGCTTTGGAGCTTATCAAGTGGACATCACAAATATCCTGGCTGTAGTGAACAGCATTTAATCCAAATCATTCCACAGATTATTTGTACAGAAGTAAATAATTTAGTAATTAAAGACAAGGAATCAATCATATGCCAATTTGAAAAAAACACAGCACACAGAAAAATTGTAAAGATCGAACTGTCAGGAGTCTCATGAGGAAAAGATATGTATTAATCTGAAGTTCATGGATATCAGAATTAATATTTTACACATCAAAAGGTGTCACATCCTTACTGACCAGCACTACCTCAGGTGTGGGAGCCTAAGAAGAGACCATGTGGGAGAACCATAATGAGGGAGAGTTCTTTTTACTGGCCTTTTATAAATGCAACGAACTTGTCCAATCCCCTTTTCCCAGATGGAAATGAGAAGCCACAATAATCATATGGGTTTATGATTCCATGGAATCCATCCTCGAGGTGGTACCAGGTCACTCGAACCCCGTTGTCCTCCAGCCTCTTCTTGTACAACAAGCCATCGTCCCTCAGCACGTCGTACTCGCAGGTCAGGATGAAAGATTCTGGCAGCTGCTGAATAATTGTGTCTTCAGCCAGCAGCGGGCACAGCGTGGGCTCACAGAATCTTTTCACTTTCTCAAAAACTTCAGTTGTACAGTCAAGTAGCACACGTGGCTTGTAGCCTCTGACCTTAAATTTTTCAGGGATGTTGTCTGGACTCACCCACTTTCTATAATTTAATTTAATATCTACAGGAATATGGGAACCTTCCAAGACCTCTTCCAGATTTGTTGCGTTTCCATTTAGATACTGCAACACGTAGAAAGCAGCACGTTCCCGGAATAACAGAGGGACTCCCCGATTTTGTTGGTAGGATGGCAAATTGAAGTCCAGTGCCTGAAGGCCTGGATAGATCAGGATCTGAGCACGGAGTCTGGGGAAGTCTGACCTGCCTGCCAGGGTCTGGCTCACAGCAGCTGCCAGGTTGCCCCCAGCACTGTCCCCGCAGACAATGACCCGGGCAGGATCCACGCCGTAGTGCTCCAGGTGCTGCAGGAAGTGCTGGGTGGCGTTCAGACAGTCTTCGTATGCAGCGGGGTATTTGTGCTCAGGGGCTAAACGGTACCTGGGACACAGACAGAGACAACAAAAGTAACAGAAGGAAATGTCATAAGTGTAAATACAAAATCTCTACAGCACCCCGGTTTTCCCTGTGTTGAAGTAATTTTTCCCTCAGAAAAAAACCCCATAAAGGTATTTTTATCTGTATTTGTCCAATGAGTCATCACAGAGGAGAGATAGCCATAGGACGAGGATGCAAGGACATAGCATAGTTGGGATATTCCAAGAGCAGCCCCGATCACAAATTAAGTTATATAATTTCATTTTTCTCTTCTGGTGTAGACTGCATCTGGCTTGTGGATTACGTAATTTAATCAATCTGCACCTCACCTTTATTTAGGATATTCCAATTTTTAGAATTTTTTTCTTTATTTAAATAACTGGAACAGTTATATTTTTCAGTATTACTAGTATTAAAACTTACTAGCATTTGATTCTTCCTGTTAGAAAGCTCCTTGAAGTTTACAAGGTAATTACACCTATTTAAACAGATCACTGAATCACCACCTTCCAAGGCGCACATTGGAACTCTCTTCTGGAAAGCATTCCTTGTTTTTGTGTGGTACCAGCATAGCTCTGTGTTGGGAGACACATGGACCTTACCGTGGGCTGTGTCTGCAGTGTTAGCTGATGGAGCAGGCAGAGAAATTAAAACAGCCCCCTTGAAATTCTGTCTGGACACCCGGGATCCTGGGAAAATCAAAGAAAATGCTGAGTTGGAAGGGACCCATCAGGATCATCGTGTCCAGCTCCTGAGGAGGAGCATTCCCACCAGCTGCGCATCCCTGCAGTGCTGAGAAGTGACAAGAGGCAAAAAGGCTTCCCCCGGGGCAGCCCGGCCGTAAGTCACCCCACAGACACCACCAGCGAGCCGCTTTCCTTGGCAATGTACTGGCAGATCCTTTCATGGCAATCTGAAACACATCAGAGGATGTTTTGCTGCCCTCAAACGCTACAGCTCTCCCCCTGCCTGCTGCCTCCTTCGCAGTGCTGGATGGCAAAGCCCAGCCGGAGGTCAGCCTTCCAGCTGTTGGAAATTATGGAATTTTTCTAATTAATATTTAATTACTTGCTTTAATTATTATAAGCAGTGCTAGTCTTAAATCACTTTTAGGCAGCATGTAGCTAACTGTCTATACACAGACTGGTATTCTTGGCTTGATTGGGAAAATCACTGAAACTTTTAAAAAGTTTTGCTAAACTAACCCTGATACGCTTCAATGAACAAGGCCTGGGAGAGGGTGTGTATTGTTGAAATTGGGTACAAGAAGGGCAGAATTTATGGACTACAAGGACATTTTGCAGAAATGAGAATATAAGAAAGCACCTAATATAAGACCCAGTATATGTGTGTTGGGAAGTCCCTAACAGAGGAAAAATATACTAAATAAAGACTAAAGAGGATAGAATACCAATTTATGAAAGAGAATTAATTAATTTAGAACCAACGGACATTAGTTTGCTTGAAGTGTATGAACAGGTGAAAAAGTTTTGTATCAGCGTCTGTGTGGAGGCCGGGATTCTGTCGGCCACACACGGTGGCCAAGGCTGAAGTGACGCCTGACTCGCTAACGCCACGGAGACAGTGCCAGGGGGTTCCGTCCCGACGGGTCGGTGGCCGAGCCGGGGCCCGGGGCCCGGGGCCCGGGGCCGTACCGAGGCTGCAGCAGATCCAGCCGCCGCCGTGGAAGGCGCGGGGCCGGTACAGGCGCACGGGCACCCGCCCGAGCCGCGCGCCCTCCTGCCGCACCCCCCGCGCCGGGCCCGGCCGCCGCCCGGGGAACACGCGGCGCCCGAAGGCCAGGCTGCTGCACAGCTCCATCTTCTCAAAAATCCTGTCCTGTTGGGACAGGGAGGACAGCCGGGGTGAGCTGAGGGGAGACCGCGCGCGGACCGCTCTGAGGGGCACCCGGTGAGGGGGAATCGGGTGGGGGAGAACCGCGTGAGGAGCAGCTGGTGAGGGGCACCAGGAGAGGGGCAACTGGCATGGGGCGACTGGTGAGAGGCTTCTGGCGAGGGGTAACTGGTGTGGGGGCACCTGGAAAAGGGCACTTGGTGAGGGACACTCAGTGAAGGGGCTCCTGGTGAGTGTAGGGCAACTGGTGAAGGATCACTGGTGAAGGGCAGCCGGTGAAGGGCAATTGGTGAAGGGGCAGCTGGTGAGGGAGCACTTGCCAGTGCTCCCAAGTGTCTCTCACCCCTCTAAGGTTTATGGGGTTTCTGGTTTTGTCTTCTCAGAAAGCATCCAGTCTTCCATTACTGGTATTTCCATTACCCAGCCTTCCATGTTACTGGAAGCTCCCAAGAATGGCCTAAAAACATCATGTGTGCTTACCTAAAGAGGAAATCAAAGCAATCTCACTTCTTAATTTTAAATTTAATTAGGGAAGCTCAGCTGATAAAGCTTGGGCTCTTACAGTTGTCTTAATCCTTATGTAACTGGGAAAATCTGACTGAGGTCTAACAGAAAGGATTTTCCAAAAACTGTCCTCTCTCAAGTCAGCCCCCGGAAGAGCAAAGCCATCATTTAAGCCTTGATGGAGCTGGCAGGATTCTGGTATTTACATATACAGCAAAAATAACATCTAACAACATTTCTGGCAGAAGTTGCAGCACAGTTACCTGAGTGGATGTAACAATTAAAACAGCAGCAATAAGTCAAAGTTTTCCAGGATTGCTCACTCCAGGAGGTGTGATGATACAATCAGCGTACTCAGTTTGAATTGTTCTTATGATTGCTGATATGAATGAGGCAACAAAAATCACCAGCAGTATCACTGGCAGTAGATAAAAAAATGCCATTTCACGTATCCAGAGGTGACGTGTCTTCACGCCTATCTGTGATTTGGCTTTTTCAGGTAACAGTAAGGCCTGGAGCAGTCCCAGTTGCAAGAGATCTTTCAGGTGTCACTCATTTTAAAGTCATTGGAAATGTTGTGCAATCTGCCAGCAGTTACCACATTGGAGAAGAGTCAATGTGTTTAATTTCCTGTTTATCTTTATGGTAATTGTAGGACTGATAAAGGGTCTGGTATTGAATACAGAATTCTTGGATTGTGGATGATAACAGTGAGTGCTCAGAGACTGCAGTTAAGTCCTGAATGAAGTTCTAGTCTGTGACAGAGCCAGCAAATGTGGAGATTAAATTGTCCCTTGCAGATGATCTGCAACCAGGACATTCACTTCCTGCACTGTGGGCATTGGAATACATGCTTTTATCAAGGACATTTAGAAAAGAAAATGGGAACAAGGGAGGGGTGAGGGGGAAAAAGTAAATGCAAAAGTCTTATTTTGTTGTTAGATTATTTGGGGGTTGAAGCAGCCTGGGCTAGACCAGGTGTCCCTACCCATGGCAGGGCGTTGGAACGAGATGAGCTTTAATGTTTCTTCCAACCAAAACCATTCTGTGATTCTAGGATTCTATTCAAGCACAAGAACAAGTTTTTCAGCATACCTACATGTTTGATAAACATATGAAAACATTTAAAGCATTTTTCCCATTGTAATTTAAACAAAGCTGTCAATAGAGTATTTCTGTTGGGAACAGTTGCAGTTCTAACTGTCAAGTTAACTAATGTGACTTCATTTTTTTGAGTCTAAAATACCAGTTACCTAGCCCATCTTCAAGTTGGTGACTGGGAATCTTAAACTCAGCTGCTAGGTGTAGCAGAGAGCACAGGCTGTGCATTATAGCACTGTAGTGTCAGTGTCTTTCTCCTTTGCTAAAACACACACTTCTAGGAAGAATGAAAGCTTGTTGACTGTAATTGAATAAAATAGGTCAGATCAGATGTTGGCTTAAAATTTTACTGCATCTTTTATATCTACTGAGAGAGTAGCAAGTGTGTCCTTCAAACAGATGATTAAAATAGGCAAACTGTGCATGGACTACTTCAAACAGTGCTAAAAGAAACTTTCATAGTATTCTTGGAATATCTTTTATGGTAATCACACTGGCATAATTGCTTATTATCAGATTTTCCTATCTGAACTTCTTATATGGAATTTAGAAGCATAAAAGACCGCAGAAATTTGGCAGTTCTTACCAAAAAAAAGAAAAATGTTGCTATAAGCTTCTTAGAAAATTCACAATATTATCAAGACCCCTTTTTCCAGCTGGAAATGACAACCAGTCACTATTAAATGAGTTTATGATTCCATGGAATCCATCCTCGAGGTGGTACCAGGTCACTCGAACCCCGTTGTCCTCCAGCCTCTTCTTGTACAACAAGCCATCGTCCCTCAGCACGTCGTACTCGCAGGTCAGGATGAAAGATTCTGGCAGCTGCTGAATAATTGTGTCTTCAGCCAGCAGCGGGCACAGCGTGGGCTCACAGAATCTTTTCACTTTCTCAAAAACTTCAGTTGTACAGTCAAGTAGCACACGTGGCTTGTAGCCTCTGACCTTAAATTTTTCAGGGATGTTGTCTGGACTCACCCACTTTCTATAATTTAATTTAATATCTACAGGAATATGGGAACCTTCCAAGACCTCTTCCAGATTTGTTGCGTTTCCATTTAGATACTGCAACACGTAGAAAGCAGCACGTTCCCGGAATAACAGAGGGACTCCCCGATTTTGTTGGTAGGATGGCAAATTGAAGTCCAGTGCCTGAAGGCCTGGATAGATCAGGATCTGAGCACGGAGTCTGGGGAAGTCTGACCTGCCTGCCAGGGTCTGGCTCACAGCAGCTGCCAGGTTGCCCCCAGCACTGTCCCCGCAGACAATGACCCGGGCAGGATCCACGCCGTAGTGCTCCAGGTGCTGCAGGAAGTGCTGGGTGGCGTTCAGACAGTCTTCGTATGCAGCGGGGTATTTGTGCTCAGGGGCTAAACGGTACCTGGGACACAGACAAGTGTAAGAGAAGGAAATACTAGTTTTAAATGTATTGCTAAAGTCCTGGTTCCTGCAACCAGGAATACCCTGATTTCTGCAGAATTTTCATTGTCTCCACAGGATTATCATCAATATACTGTGAGTAAGTGGTGCAGATTATTTTGTTAATATATCATCTATTTATTATGTCTCTTCGGTCTTTAACAACATAGGAGTGCTCAGCTGCCAACTATATGTAGGTTTTATTGACAATCATTTAGTTACTTTCTGCTTCAGTTTTTCATGTGTTAGACACACATGATTCATGGGTTGGACACAAATGACAATACTTGTGGTTTATGTCTTTGTTACGTAAAGTTATGTTATATATCCTCATAATCCGAACCATTATGCCAGTATTTTGATAACGTATCAGCTTGTCATTCACACTGTGCTTCTCTAAGCATCAAGCACGCTTTCCTTGAATAAGTGTTAAGGAGATCATATAGCTTACTATCTGTTTACACTCAGTTTTGAGTTTGGAATTTGAAAATATTGATTCAAAACTTCATTTTCCAGCTAGATATCCCAACATATAATTTGTGATGTAATCAGAGAGTGAAAACAGCCCAGTTGAGTCTTCAGTGGCTCCAAACAACAGCAGAATGAATTTGTAAATCACACGCTTGAGAAGTCCCACAGAGACATTTCTCTGAGGAAGATTGATGCTATGACTGGGGAGACAGGAGGTGATATTTACACTATAGGAAATAATCTCTCAAAATCAGCATGAGCAAAGACTCACCCCACAGATACAACCACAGATTCACTTTCTCTGGCGATAAAGTGGCACAGCTTTTCGTGGGTCTCTGAAAGAGATTTGGTGGGGTTTGGGTTTGGGTCGGGGTGTTTTCTCTCCAGAGAAGTCAAAGAATTGCAAGAACAAAATGCTCTGTACTTTTCTCTGCTGCTTCCTACACAGCTCCTCAGTTCTTTCATATCTCCTCATCTTCCTATTTCGTTATTTTTTCCCCTTATATCATTGTCCTGTAAGAAAAATCACGTGATCCACAGGGGATGCCTTCTTCTGAAGCAAGAATTACGAGATTGAACCTGTGGTTACACTCAAAGTTTGCAACTGCTACAGATCAATAAACAACCAACTTGACTATTTATGAAGTATGTATTTCTTTAACTAAACTATAATATTTTTTCTGTTAGATATCTTACCAAGACTTCCAAATACCCATCCTCCTCCATGAAAAAACATGACTCCTCTCCTTTGGCTGGCAGATGGAGCCTTAGGCTGGTAAATCCTTACAGGCACTTTCTCAAACCACAGATCCTTGATGAAGAGCTTCGGGTCCGCCCCCAGAGTCTTTCTTCCTTGCATGTACCGGACAAAGCTCACCTGAGTGCAGATGCCAATGTTTTCCAAAATCTTTCCCTGTTCAAAGGCAAAGAGAACAGAGACCTCACGCAAGAGATCCTGTATTTTCCAAAGGAAATGAACTGTGTGGACAGTAAACTCACGGTGCCTAAGTCATGTATTTTAAGGGCAGTAATAAACTAAGAGAGTAGTTGTACAGGTGTAGGAGAAAACTGAACAAGTAACAGCAGCATCAGGAGAGGTTATGAGAGAGTTACATGAACCAAAGAACAGAACCCCAAACAATGCAACATTAACAGACTGGTGAAATAGATCTCTCTGCTTCCTCAGCGGGTCCTTTACATAACATTGAAAGTAAGTTTGGTTTTCACTGGTTATTCTATCCTTGCCCCCCAGAAGATGTGAAAACATAGTGAAAGATGGTCATTCTGGTGCTGATTTTCGTGGTACAGATACTTGCCCAAAATAGAGTTGACTAAGTTAAGAATGTATTTGATAATAGCTTTTTGATCCATCTCCTAAGTCTCACTGATGTGTGCCATGCACTGACAAGAAGATCCTGAGATATTTAGTAGGAATGAACTTCTGTTCATTCTCTGTGCCATAGGGATATTCATGCCAGGCACCAGAAAATGAATACAAATCAGAGCTAGTGCTCCAACATAACTTTGCATAAATAAAAAAGCATACCCTCTGTTTTGAAATGCCTTGTTCAGCCATGCCAACCAGTACTTCAGTCCTTAGGAACATTTGGATCAAGTTCATAGTATTCAGGATTCTGTTACAAATACTTCTTATTAGACAGCCACATTTGCATGGATTGTCAGTAGTGTCATGACTCTCAATATATTTATCTGTGAAAGGCCTTTTTTTCCCGTGATTCCAGCTATTTATAATATTCTTCATGCCTGATCATGAAAGATTTCTTGCAGAAACTAGGACTTTTTGCAATATACTGATTTTAATTTGTTACAGAAACTAGTCTTAGTGTCTCCAATTGTATACAAACATGATAAAATGATTTATTGTTTCGTATTTGCTATTTTCCAAGCAGGAATGGAACAATACCAAGAATATTTTAACTTCTACATTCAACTTGTTTTTCTTTCACCCTGTGTTGTTTACATTGCAGCATACAATGTTGGTTTATGGTGGGCAGTGGATTGATGATAAAAAGACAACTGGATTTTCCAGCTGCTTAAGTGGTGTAATCTCTTTCTAATTACAACTTCTGTGCAGCCAAAGCATGAGAATATACATCTAGAAATTTTTACTATGGTCAACCATAATCTAGAATATTTCTGACAGAGAATTTTTTTCTCCTTATTTTCCTTTTTTAAATTTTAAATAGTTTGTCTCTCTTTGCAGGTATTCCATTAAGTTAATTTATTAAATATATGCACAACTTCTGTTATCTCCTATCTAATGCCATGTCTCATCAGAGCATCTCTACACCTATCATTACATAGAAATACCTGTGATTCAGTGAGCTCTTCTGTCAGCAGAGCTCACCAGATGCTGAGTGCTGCTGGTGGAGACCGATTACCTTCCCACGCTTTTACAGGCTGCTTCACCTGGAGAAGTTGGGCTGGCCAGAGCCCCTCATTCCCATCAGAGAATCCTGCTTAGTTGCTGCAGGAGTTACAGAAATGTGCTTTGGGCAGAAGAATGCCTTCAGCTCCTCTTGGGCAACGTTACCTAATTTTGTCACTTGAGTGACAGAAACTCTCCCTTCCCAAGGCCAGTTCTGAAATGTTCAGCATCTCACTTTATATTCAAAATAAATACAGAACTTGTCATCCCCATGCCCAAGAAAAACTTGAAAGCATGGCCCAGAGACATCTGGTGTAGTCTGAACCCAGAATGGAAATATAAATGATCCAGAATGAATAAACATAATTAATCAAATCATTACTAGGTCAGCTCGAGTCAGGGCAGAAGCACAGTCAGACTTTGACACACTTGTGTTAAGGCAGCATTTAGGTACCGCCTAAGATGGAGCTGAGCAGGGCTGGGTTAGAGCAGTGCAGTGTCAAAAGTCTGGCAAAGGTTTCTTTAGCAACACTCAACTAAATAAAACATGCACCATGACAGCAATAATCTGCTCTCCTCTCTGGAACATAATTCCATGCAGGCTTCTAGCATTGTACTAAGTTTAAAATCTACAGGTTCACTGTTCTTCCCCCAGAAGTCACACCAGGTTCACTTACCACCACAGCTGTGCATATTACAGTTATATGAACGATTCGGAGCTTTGCAGGCTGGTTCACTCCAGGAGGAATTTCTGAGTTGGAAAAATCAAAATTAATTGCCCCCATCACCAGCAATATAAATCCAGCAAGAAAACCAGCTAAGAATAACACCAGCACTGTGAGTACAACTGCCATTTTGCTGAACTGCAGTGATCTGAGAAGTCTTTGATTTGACTTTCCAAGATATATTTGGCTTATTACTTCCTGATTCTTTGTTCATCTTCCTGTTTTTTGTTTGCTCCAGTTAAAACCTCTCTCCTCCCTTTTACAAATACATTAGCAGGTATCTTTCCCTCTCCCACTTTCTTTCTCCCACATTCCCATTATCTCAAAAAAGATAAGTTGGTCAAAGTCCTTGATTTGTTAACAGATCTATGCCAGCAGCATTTTGGAATTTTTTGCAAGAAACCAGTGGTTCTGGGAGAAGAGCGTTACGAATGAAATGCACTAGTGTTAAATTAGTTGGAGGTGGAAAACAGACAGAGGGCATTTGTGTGCTTTGAGTTTGTGGCACTACGAAACACCTGTCTGAAGAGTTTCCTCAGGAGTGGGAACCAGCATGGGATGATTGTCACTCAAAAGGGCCAAAGGGATTGTCACCAGTGCTCTTTGGAAGGTAGCACTTAGAAAATTCTGACATTACCCAAATCTCAGTTCTTTTTAGTATTTATGTTTTCTTCTAACAGAAGAAAATGCTTTTAAAAAGCCACAGGAGGCTGACTCTAGGTTCATGATCAGGTGACCTTGTTGCAGGTAACCTTCAGTAACTCTCTGTGCACCAAGTACAGCTTAAAATGACTTAAGATAACCAGTGATTAAAGAGTTTCAAACCAAACTGCTTTATCTTGTTCTTGCTGAGGAGTAGGATTGTGCTAATGTGTACTTTAAATGATGCAAATAAATTAATTGGGAATCTAAGTCTGCAACTCTTCAAACAACTAGGATGTCAGAACATTTAAACTGTAAATTCACAGGGAAAGGAAAGAGGTAAAAATCTAACATTATTAGGTAGCAATGTGGGGGTGGGTTTTTTGGGGGGCTTGGGGGGTTTTTTGTTTGTTTTGGGGTTTTTTGTTTAGTGGTTTTTGTTGTTGTTGTAAAGTCAAATTATAAGTGATGGGGGGAAAGTACCACGTCATTTTAGTTACAAAACTGTATAAAAATTAATTTCGTACTGTTTTTCTAGTGAGAAGTTGAGTGTTTTTAATAGGGCACATGGTCATTGTAAAATTTTCTGAAGTAGAAGGAAATCTTGTTTTAAAAATCAGCAAAAGCCCAGATTTGAAAAATCAGCAAAAAACACCATCCAGCGGTGTTTGTGGACTTTCAGTTTGTATTGTGTTTTCACAGTTACGTGGTCATATCCCGTTTTTTGGTAGGTTAATTACTGAGCACAGCACAGATGTGACCAGGTAGAATTAGCAAGATTGTGATCTTTGCCTGCCTGTGTTGTGTTGTTCCTTTAACCACGGGGGGTTCAGCTGGGTTTATCCATCAGTACGTTTTTAGAAAATGTAACTCTCACTCTTAGAAATATTTGCAGTGCTAGTTTTTATTTTTTGTTGTTGAAAGCATCACAGAATCACCATAGCATTACAGTGATAATATAGATAAAATTGTGCTTCTCTGCCTTCTTTGCATGATTTTCAGAACTTTTTCAACACAGCAGAACGGGTAGCCTTGAGCATAAGATAACCTTGAAAGAAAAGGGCTGCAGAAAAGTCTTACCTCTGCACTTCTCTAACATCCCCACACTCACCAACGTTCAGGGATTCCAGTTTGAGAATGAAGTTCCAAAATAAAACATCATTTCTCAGATCCCAAACAAAATCAAACCCACACTAGTTCCAATTTAGGATTTCCACTCCAGACAGGAGCCTTCCTTTTGACTTCCCTATTTCTGGAGCAGTGTAGTCTTCGTACAGACTAACCCTAGAAATTAAATTCATGGCTGCAATTTCAGTGTCTGCTGTAAGACTTCATAGAAGCTGAGTTCTCCCTCTGATACCACCAGCACCTCCTGTCTGTCTCAAGGGCCAAAGCAGACCTTGGTTGTTGTCTTCAGCATTTCTGGGCTGTTGAAGAGTCTTCAGGGATATTCTTGTCTCTTGCCTTCAGTGTGTGCCAGCCTTGCAAAGATTCTGGAATTGCTATAGTTTTAGTGAAACAGGATGTGCTAGGTCCTTGCCTTTGCATCTCGGTCTTACTGGTGTGTTTTTACAAGAATATTTTCTAGAATGGTGGCACTTTAAATAATCTTAGCATTTGTTTGAGAGTCACTACAGAAGCAGAAATCAGAAACTACAAAATGCAGTCAAAATCCGAACCATAAATCAAAAATGTTTACATTCCTTGCCAAGTGTAAATTCATCAAGGATACGGCATGACTTGCATCTTTCTTCTGAAAAATACTTCTATAAACTGTTTATATAATTCACAGTACTATCCATTATCTTACTTCCAGATAAAAAGGAAAAAATCCCATAGCCAAAAAAGGCTAAAATTCCATGGAAGCCATTCTCGCTATGATACCAGGTCACTTGAACACCATTGTCCTCTAGTCTCTTCTTGTATAACAGACCATCATCCCTCAACACATCAAACTCACAGGTCACAATGTAGGACTCAGGGAGCTGGCAAATAACGGAATCTTCAGCTAAAAGTGGGGAAAATGTTATTCCTAAAATTTCTTTGATAGCTTCATGGACTTCAGGTTTATATGATGCGGGTTTCGGTGGTATGTAGCCTCTAATCTTAAATTCATCAGGAATAAGGTCAGCACTTACCCATTTTTTATACTTTTGTCTCACACTCTCAGGAACATGGCAGTTTTGAAGAACATCTTTCCAAACTGTGGGTTTTCTGTTAAGGTAACGAAAACAGAAGTAGATAACCATCTTCTGGGACAACATGGGGACGGAAGCGTTCTGCTGGTAGGAGGGCAGGTGGAAATCCAGCGCCTGGAGTCCTGGGTAAAGTAGGACCTGAGCACGTACTTTTGGCAGATCTCTGTCATTGAGCAGTATTTGGCAAATAACTGTAGCAAAATTAGCTCCACAGCTGTCACCACTAATGATAATGAGACCAGGATCTACATGATACTCTTCTAAATTCCTCATGAAGTATAAGGTGGCATTGAGACAGTCAAAATACTGCCCTGGGTAGGGGTGTTCAGGAGCCAGCCGGTACCTGAAATGTCAAAGATTGTGCTTATTGTCAGTGGAGTTATAAACATTCAATTTGTGGTGTTTGCAGTTGCTGTGGTAGTTATGTAGACTTTTTTTTCTTAATTTTAAAGATTATATTTGGGTTTAACTAGTGTAGATTGGAAAGCCAAACTAGTGATGCTACAGCTATTTTAGAATACTTTGCCTATAAGCACATTTCTAAATTAAGTGAAAGGTTTAAGTGAAAAATAGGGATGCGATCTAAAATAGTAAATATTTTCAGCATATTTTTCATAAGAGTTTCAACTGAGAGCTGTATTCCCATAAATACTTCTATGGAAAAATAGCACTTACCCAACAGACACAACCACTGAGTTGCATTTTTTGGCTATATAGCGGCATACTCTTTCAAAGGCTCCTAAAGAGAAAGTTTATCAGAAATGATGATCTGAAAATCAAATATCCTTTTGAAATTAAAATACAGATCCCTGAACATACGCTGTGTGGAAGGCACTGCAACATGAGACTGATAGGGACCTTGTGTTACGGAATGTGGTCTTTACACATTAACACATTTTCTGTTGCTCAGTGGCTCTCAGGGCATCACACAAGCATGTAGGGATGGTGATACTGGGGAAACCCAGAAGTCTGTCTGGGCTGGTCTCACATCTCACCTGGTGGTCAACAAAAGCTGTCTAAGGAGAGTGTAAGCTGGGGACAAACAGGAATAAGGAGCATACAGGAATCTGAGGTCCAGGGCGGTCCTTTGAGACAGAAGCTGTCTTTATACTTAATGCCCTTGATTTGTATGTCTTCTATGAGTTACCCAAACCACTTTTTTAAGCCCATGATTTTAACCTTAACCATAACAGCTTTGTGCAGGGAGGAGTTCTCTCACTTGCTTATAAAGAGTAATTTCTAGTTGCTCCTTTTGTACCTGGCATTCTCTGGTTCCACATGGTGACATTGACTCTGGTACTGTAAGAAATGGTGGATAAATCCTTCCCTGTTTAACTTCTCTTGCTTCTCATGATTTTGCAGTCACTTGGTGTATCTGTCTTTATGCATCTTTTGCAGCCTGAAGAGTCAGTCCGTTCACATATTCTCTGCACAGAAACACTTTTCTCTCCTAGGCAGCCTCTCCAGGTATTTCCAGTACTGCTCCATCCTTTTTGAGGAGTGGGAACCAGAACTATAAGCACTACACTGTATTTGGATACACCATGGATTTATTACAGTGGCATGAAGAAGTGACCTGTCTTGTCTTTCCTTTCCTACTAATAGTTGCTAGCATTTTATTTGCTTTTTGACTGCTACTGTGCACTATATCAGCATTTTTGGGCAACTTCCTACCATAAGACCTCCTTCCTGCAAGATCTTCTTCCTGCTTCTGCTTGGAGTCCATTGCTTCATTTATAACGTCAGGATGCTCTGTTCATCTGTTTGACTTCTCTACATGCCATTTCACCTGTCATTTTATTGTCTGATCCTCTGCTGTCATAAAGACATTCTGCAGTTTTTCAGCCATCCTTTTATGACCCTCAGGAGACTTAATACCACATCAGCCTGCACCATCTTGTGCGTGTTGTATAAACTGATTAGCACTGGTCCCAGCACAGATCACCTCATGGGAATCTCACAGGAGCTTCCCATAATCCATATTTTTTCTGTCTTTCAATCAGCTTTTATCCAAATGAAAGACCTTCCCTCTTACGTCATGGGTGTGCAGCCTCTTTAAGAGACTCCTCTGGAAACCCAAGTGTGTTTTAGCAACCCAGTCTCCTTTATTCATGTATATGCTGACTTAAAAAACTTAAATTGATTAAACTAATAAAGAGTGGCTTTAGATTAGATATTAGGAAGAAATTCTTCCCTGTGAGGGTTGTGGGGCCCTGACACAGGATGCCCAGAGAAGCTGTGGCTGCCCCATCTCTGGAAATGTCCAAGGCCAGGTAGGACAGGGCTTGGAGCAACCTGAGATAGCAGAAGGTGTCCCTGCCCATGGTGGGGACTTGTAATGAGAATGAGACTTAAGGTCCCTTCCCACCCAAACTATTCAATGTTTCTGGGATTTGTGAAGCATGATATCCATTTGAGGAATAAGTCATAGTTATCTGTCCACTGATTCTCTTCATTGTTGCATCTGCTTATTTGCTGGTTGCAGACTTCAGGCTTCCTAGGCTGGAGATTCCCCAAGTCCCTCTGAAAGCCTGTCATCATGTTGATTGCTTTCCTGTTATCAAACACCAAAAGGAATTGAAGCCAAAGGTCAGGTCCCACTCTGTACAGGTATGGCTGTTACATCAAGCCATGCCATGTGAACAGGGACTCACTGTGCAACTTGTGGTGTGTTTTTTTCTTCCAGTGAGTGGAACTCACCTGTCACTTAGATCACAGAGTGTCATCCCTGGAGTCCTCACGGCCACCCAGACTAGCTCTAGATGTGAGCCTGACGCTCCACCCAGACTCGCATGCTCTGAGTACAGCAGGGTAGGTTATTTGTGCCCCAGTGCAGAGGGGAACCTGTGGCACAGGATCCTGCATGGTTCCTGCATGGGGCTGAAGGATGCCAGGAAACTCAAGTCTGCCCAGTATAGTGCAAACCTACACTTTGAAACAGTAAAGGATTCAAACCCCTCAAATTGCCCTGCCTGATCCCTGGAACAAAGTCCATATTTCCATGTTAGGGGCCTTGGCTTGCAGAGAAAGCACTCAGAGCTTTGGTGCTCAGAAGGAGATCCAGAGCAGTCAGGAGGCTGAACTCCCAGTTGTTGAGACAAGGGTTGTCTCCCTTTCTGAAAAAGAAATCAAGTATCCTGTGCCATGTCATCACAAGAATCAAACTTCCCCAAATTGCTCCTTCATTATTTATATTTTCCTTCATTTTGATTCCTTGTTTGCATGAATGGGAATTTATTTACAGATTTTTTTTTTAATGTATTCTTTAAATTCTTCCTTGGACCCATATTATATCTTTTATGTAAGACAGAGTAGTCTTAGTAGAGCAGAGTCCCTCACTGAGAGCTGAGAGCAGGGTGAGAGATTTCTGGATCACAGGTCTCTAGCCCAAAGGAAGCAGAGATGTGACTCCCTTTAACATGAGACTATTAATTCCACAAATACTTTCTAGCTAGCGCTGCAATTGCCAAAACTGGTGACACTGGGAAGGACAGGGCAGACATTGACTGACACATGCCTGAAGGCAAAGACGTAAAGGTTTGGATTTGACTTGAAAAATAAAACTTGCCCATTGCTTACTAATGCTCCCAAATGTGCCGGCACCTCCGTGAAAATACAGAATTCCTCTTCTTTTACCAGTGGGTGGGCTTTTGGGCTGATAAATCCTCAATGGTACCTCGTGTACTGTGAGATCTTTGATAAGCAGTTTGGAATCTCTCCATGGGGGTATCCCATCGAGTGCTACTCGCAGTATGGTTAAATCGTTGCAGATCCCCAGCTTCTCCAAAATCTTTCCCTGTTGAAAAGATAGAATTTGGAAGAAGAGGAGTAATGTTGGCTTGTTCCTGAACAGACAGCATTATTCTACGTACATGCAGTTCACTATGTACAGGATACATCTAGATATTTGTTTTAAATTTTCAAGTGAAACAGTTTCCCAGCATAAAGTGGCTGCAGTTTGACTGAAGAATCTAAAGAAGCTTTTAAGATTAGTCATATCAATTTTATGAGTTAATTTAACATGTTTTGGGTTCATATATCAATGCTTACAGGCTTCAGGAGTGTGAATTGCTTTGTTCTTTTTTTTTTCCCCTGAAGCCATTATCCTCCAGCTCCCAAATATCCTACCCAAGCAAAAGTAAAATCCCCAGGTTAAGAAATTTAACTTACTGCGACCATGGTTGTAATCATCAAGGAGTGGTAAAAACGAAGCTTTAGAGGTTGCTCAATTCCAGGTGGCAGTTCTGAGTTGAAAAAACCATATAATACAACCCCCAAAAACAATGCTGGCATTAAAACAGGAGAAATAAAAAACATTCCTATAATTGCTAAAGTTGTATAAACATGTGCCATTTCACTTCAGTGGGAATGAATGCTATAAAACCAGTGCTGTGTTAAGCCTTGTTTTCAAGTGCATCTGAGGTGTCTTCACAGGAGACTGAGTGTTCCGTTCATATGCAGAAATTAAATGTTTATTAATGTTGCAATGCAATGTAATGCAATTTTCTCCACCCTTCTTTTGACAATGATATTATTGGCAACACTTCTTTATGCTTTCTTTGTACCCTTTACAAAAGGTGGGATTCAAAGTATACGGAATTGATTGATACCATGAACTCTTCGCTAACAAGGAGAAATTACAATTCAGAGGGGCCCTGATTTGTAGATGGTCTTTTTGGTTTGTAGTGGATTCATTTTGCATGGACATGCCTGTTGCAGTGTTAAATTTTAGTGACATGGGGCTATTTGTATTTGTCGTCAAGGTATATATACACATTCTCTGAGAAGAAAAATACTCAAATCCACATTTTTTATAAACTCTTGTTTCGTAGGAGAATGCACTGACGCATTCATGCTTCAATTTTGCTTTAAATAAGAGTACATTTGCTCAGTGTTTAAAATCAGTGCAAGCCTTAATGTACACGAAGGTCTCTCCAGACACATGGGGGTGTGTTTGTAGATTCAAGCCACTGTTGCTTCTGGTAAAAGCTTTTTACTAATTAACCCTCAGTGTTTCATATTCACTGTAATTCTTGTTTGCAGTTCAATGTAGAGGCATTATGAATACATGTGTATTGGTGAAGGATGGTAGCGGTGGCAGCTGTTTGGTGAAGTAAGTTTTCTGGTTTGTGTTCTTCTTACTAGAATTATGTTTTCTACACGATTTAAAATTTACAGCTCCCAAACCTTTTTTGTACCTTGGCTTTTAAAGTGGAATTCCCATCTGAAAACTGAATTGGTCCTTAGTTTCATTAGCACAGTATTTAAATCAAAGCAACACTGGCAGCTGATTTGCACAACATTGGCTTGTGAAGGTAAGAATGTGTGGGATGAAGCAATGTCATAAATTTATGCCAAGGTTTGTGAAATAGGGAGGTCATCAGAGCCTTTTCTGTGCTGAGACTGGCTGATGTGGGGCCTTTCCCTTCCACAGGGCACAGATTTAGGATATAGGTAGTTAAAATGTTAGACTGTAGAGTATTGAAGCCAAACCCAGATGCCTGTGGCCAGTGCTCAGCTTGTCCTAAGCTCATCAGATGTTCTCCACAGGGCTCTGCAACACAACTGGGGTGGCCCAGTGGTGCTTGTGGTTATTAGCTTTAGAAATGGTTTCTCTCTAGTGTGATACTACAGCACAGCCTGCAGGGGTTTGGCTTTGTTTTGCCATATATTCCTGTAAGAACAGTACAGTTTTACTAAGTGTTTATTTCTGATGTCTGTGCCATCAGTCCAAATATCCTGAAATAAATTCCTACATGGAGATCAGCTTTGAATATTGTATTTCAGCATTCTTGATGATTTCTTATATTTGAATCCTCAGAGGAGGCAATTTCTGTGCTTTCAAAAGAGCCTTTAATCAAGAATAAAAAATTCCTACTTCAGTGGCAGTAAATGAAACTTTTAAAGGTGACCAAAGGCAATTAAACACCTGCTGTTTGTATGATCAGATTATGAAAGCCTTATACCAAAGAGCACGTGTGTCTGCTGTTAGTTAATGGTGTTACTCTTGTTGACACCATTTTGACACAAGACTTCTTCTCCTGTTCAGTGAGTCAGTAATTAAACAGCTTTAATCAAAACCAAAACACCTCACACATGCCACCTCTGTTTTGAAACCTTGATGGATCTGATAGAGTGGAAGGAATATTGCTTTACTGTGTTTTTACTTAAAAATAAATTTACAAAGGAATAGTTTGGGGTTTTTGTTTGCTTGCTTTTTGATGTTATGCCCTGGCAGTTGTCTATAAAATCTGTTGTACAGTCATGACAATCTGAACACAAATCTTTCAGTTCTGCATTACAGCCTTTCTGTTGTTAAAGAAATGTTGGTGAAGTAATGTTTCAAAATAATATCTTAATGTTTTAATCTCTTAATATGTTACTCTTAGAGCATACTCAGCATGTGGACTTAGAGTGATGCCTTAGGTTTTGAC
>VXAD01002614.1:916173-998136 GCA_013399195.1 Dicrurus megarhynchus | reverse complement strand
ATATACAGGGCACACCTTCATATAAGGTACTGTGCCAAGTGGCTCTTTAGAGCTGCTTAATTTAAGATGTTTATAGTTCTTGCTGATATTTTACTGGCACTTCAGAAGGGGCATTCAATGAAAAAAAAAATCATTGCTTTCTCCAGCATAACACTGACACTGGAGGGACAGACCATTCCTGCAGCATCTGTGGAAAGTCTCTGAGCTCAGCGAGCTCCCTTGATCGCCACATGCTGGTGCACTCAGGTGAAAGGCCTTATAAATGTTCAGTATGTGGACAGTCCTTCACCACCAATGGAAACATGCACAGGTGAGTGCTGATCGTATCCCAGGAGTTTGGAAAGAATTACAGCATAGGGGGCTGTTTTGTTTCCTTGGAGGGACTAGCAAGCTGACTAAAGACACTTGGGCAGGAAATGTTTAGTATCTGTGACATACAAATATGGCATAACACACACACACTACAGCTACTAGGATGCTTAAGTAGTGGGAGGAAATCAGAATTCAGAAAGGTCTTCTAGCTTTTTTAAAGTATTATCAAGGGTTTTTATAGCTTCTTCTTTTTTAGTAATAGTAGTAGCATGAAAAATGGATTTTTCTCAGGGGACAAAAATATGTAGCCAAGCTATATAGGAGCTTCTACTTTCGTAGTTTCAGAATCATGGATTCAAGTAGTTGTATTAGAACATTTGTGGTTTTGTTGGTGTTATGTACTTAGGTATCCAAGTGCCATCACGAAGATGCCTTTTTGTTATATTTATCTTGTTTTTAAATACATACATCAATATTTGTTTTTACTATAGACAACTTATTGCACTATAGATCTGGCAAATTCTCTGTAGTCCGAATTTCCAAATGTATTTCATGTAGTTTCCTTTGTAGGGATGTAGCAATATGTACAGTTGTCAGCTGAGGAAACAAAATGTTAAAGCACATGGATTTTCCTTCCCCTCTCACATCCTTGATTCAGTATTCATTTATTTGCATGGGTGGAACATCTCAGAGCTGATTAAGACTTTGTGGATTCTCACGTAGCTTTAGTCCCCATATCAAACAGTTTACAGCCTACAAAGAAACTGCAAGACAAGTGGCAGAAAAGAATATTGCTTACAAGCAGAAAGGCTGGAGTGATGGTTACGGACTGGTTCTGTGTGGAAGGGAAGAGGTCTTGTTTCCCTGATTATTACCAGTAATTTTCCAAAATACGTGCTGTAAGTGGAATGAAAGGGTGATTTTGATGACAGTAGGAAAGATAACATAGTCCTGCACAATGGGAGCAATACCTGCTGGCAGAATTACCTTTTCTTTGTCATTTTGTCCATGTTAAACACTTACCTGAAAAGAGAGGGAATGCAGTTTTGTAATTCTGTATTTATTTAACTTATAATTGATTGGAACTGGGGAGAATTGGCAAGATAGATAAAAAATGAGAAGGGAAAACCACAAAGAGATACTGGCTTTGGGCTCTGAATAAGTCACACATCTGACTCATCTGACCAGAGGTGTTGTGAGCCACATTTGCCAGGTTGGGTCGTTATTCTGTGTGACGTGCAGAAGGCAGGGCCACTGCTGAGTTATAACTGATGCCACTGTCAGTATCCAAGGGTGACTTCCAGTGGTGGAACTCTAGGATGGTCAGTCACTTGTGTTTGGGTGGCTTGCTGAAGGACTGCTTGTGTGGTTTATTTGGGTTTTTGCTCACTGGGCATCTCCTGTGCTCTCCTAGAAGCAGGAAAGGGAGGCTTCCCCTGAAACTTGACTCCAGGCCTATGAGAGACTGATGTAGTCACCCTTGCTTATGCAGGTTTCCCCCTATAGCAATTCTTAACATGCTTTTGTAGCAAATTTATAGCCAGAATTGCCAGGCTCAGTGACTTGCCCAAAAAAAGTACAGATCAGAACCTTCTGATGAAAAGATAGTTTGGTTTTAATTTTTTCTCTTAACAAGGTGATGGTTGAAGTTACTAGGATGGAGTGCTGTATTTACTGACTGCACTAAGAAGGACCTAAGTTCGTGCAAGGAAAATCTTGATATTAAAAGTTTTTTCCATCTGATAGGTGCCTGTCTGTTCTGTTAAGCTCCTCCTTGTGTAGGGCTGCCCTGCAGCAGCAAAAAGCTGTTCCCGAGCTTGGTATCTCTGCAACAAGTGACCCCAGACCCATGACAAGCAAAATCCTGAGCACACAGAAATTTGCTGGTTCTGCTAAAGGAGAGTTGTGGCAGACTGTGCCTTCTGGTCTTTTTCAGTGAATAAGCTTTTCTTGTTGCTGTAACCGACTGTAATACTGGATCTTGTTGCTGAAGGAAAGCATGAATGTGCAAGTAGGCAGATGAGGATAAATGCAGAGTGAAATCAAAATTTTTATCTGGTGCTGTGACATACTCAAAAGGAAGATGTTCATTTTGCCCACCAGTACCTCCTTCTGAAACAGGTATTTCTAGTCTAAGATGGTGTGAAGTAAATTTCTTTTTCAGGCATCTCAAACTTAGTTGTAGCATCATGTCCAATGGACTGTCAGTGCTGTGGCTGAATGCCTCTCACATCTCATTCAGAACTGCTTCTGCTTCAGGATTCTGGAGCAAGGACCTGTTTGCCAGGTCCTGCCTCATGTGTAACTCCTGCAGGCCATGTCTGTGGTGGTGCCATGGCTGTTCTTCTGTACCAGCTAGATGATAGCACAAGTCCATCTTTCTCTGCTTTTGTGTGCAGTTCTTTTATTGCTCTCTATTTTTGTGCTTCGGTATCCAGGTAGTGACAGATATATGTCCAAACCAGGGAAAAAAAAAAAAATTCTCATGTGCCCCTGGTAGCCAGCATGGTGGTATCCCAGGACCATTGCACAGCCTGGGATCAGAGAGAGGAGTTACAGGTTTAGCAGAAACTTGTGATGTGCTGGTAGAGAATCAGTGTAACTTGCAAAGGTCCTGCAGGAGCCTCCCAGGTATTACTGCACTTACACCACATATGCTTAGTTCACAGGAGAGGAGTGAGGGAGAAGTTGGTCTGCTGGTATCTGAATGGGGGAAAAAATGTGTAGGGTTATGCCATGTGCATCCCCTCTTCTCTTTCTCCCCCTCTTCCATGTTCTGGCTCTTATTTAGCTGTCTATACTATTTTTAAATGCAGACTTTTAAAAGACCTTTTAGGGGAAAAAGTTCAATGGAATGGTTTTGTCCAGGGAAATACTGTGCCATGGGAGTACTGTTCCATCACAGAATGAAATTTCTGATCCCATTTTTTTACCTCAAAGCAGCCACATCATCAGACATTCAGCCAAGTAGAGGAGGGAAGGAGGCAAGTTTTGGTTGCTTTTTTGGGTTAGAAAATAATTGCCAATGTTGTTACACTCTCAAGTGCCCACCATCTCCATCAAAAGGTTTTTTTTTTTCCGCCCTCACTTTACCAAGGGAGAAAAAAACTCCAGAGCTCTTACTTGGTGCTCTTTTGCATTGCAGTAAAACTTCTATGCAATGGCGAAATCTTTTGTGGAGTGAGAACGCTGTTTCCTGCACATCTCTCCTTTGAATTCGTGTAGCTGTGCTGGGGTGTTGCATGTACTCTTCAGTTGTGAAATCGATGCTGGCCTTCCTGACTCCCACAATACATGCAACACTTCATTTGTAAATGAGTCATAGCCTCTCACATGAAGTCAAATTTCTTTTTGTTGTGCTCCTTGGCTCCTCGTCAACAAGTCAAGTTGAATGGGCACAGCAGACTGGGGTGGAGGGGGAAGGTTCTCTTGTGCAACACTAGTAAGAAAAAGAGGTTAAAACCTGCTTCCTTTTCTGACCAGCCTGACTCTTGGCCAGGATTTTCAATGGGAACCTTGAGCCTGGGGTATCTTAGAAAACTCTCTTAGAGGCTGCCAGGCTGGCTGTTCAGGAGTGACCTGAGCCTTCTGTGGCTCACAGTCACGCTTGGAGAGAGCAAAGGTCTCTGGAGAGTGCTCAACGTCCGGAGCAAAAAGCTGATTTTCTCATTCTTCCTGATGCGCTGTCAGACTGTCTGCTGCTGTATCAGTGCTGCTCCTACCGTTTGTGGAGGGTTGGTGCAATGTGATACAATAACTGGAAGATCTGTCAGTGCCTGATATCAGCATCAGGAATTGCTCTGGAGAAGAAGACCTGGAGATGATGCTGAGTTTTTTAGAGATTTTTTTTTGACCAGTACTGGAAAGAGCACGTCTTCTTGGAAATAGCAAGCCTTCTAGCATCAGGAGCTGATTAGGGATTTGGGGGCATTATTTTCTTGGGGCTTTTTAAGAATTTGGAGGAAGGAGGTAGTTAGATCACAGTAGTTTTGAGTTCAGCATTCCTGTAACTGGCACTGTAATGATCAGTACATAAGAAAATCTGCAATTTAGGATATGCCTTATCCTCCCCCTTCTTTGCTAGAGAGACAGACCCTGTGGCTTTCTCTCAGTCACAGTGAATTAAAGTTGAATACTCATATCTCCATCAGGAGCATAAACTATATAGAGGGGAAGGGCATGTATAAAGGGTTTCTGTAGCTCTGTAAGAGCTGGGGATTTCCAGTGTACTGGCTCCAGTCAAAAGATTGCAACTGCTAAAGACTTTCCAAAGGTTTTCCGTCTGTACTGTCATAGTAACTTCCTAGGGACTTTATCTTTGAATAATCCCAACTCTGAGGAGCCCTTTTGGGTCTAGACACTGACACCAAATAGGAGGTTTCAAGTCTCTTACTCCATCTCTACCACTGCCTCTCCCCAAAATGCAGACAGAGGAGTTAGGCTGCTGCTGTGGATTGTAGTTGTGGTTTGTGAGCATTAGCAAGGGACCTTGAGGTAGAGAAAAAAATTTTACTTGACTTACTGTGTTGCATTCAAGTAGAACGTGCATCAGGCTTCACTGGGAAGGGCGGTGTCTCCACATGCTCCAAAAGGGTTTCCTTTGGGGATAGGATACTTTGCCAGCAGTTCCTTTTCCATTCCTGTGACTAAGGATAGTCTGTGCCTATCACTTTAAAGTCACATTTTCCTCCCTGCCAAAGACATGCTCTCCATGCAACTAGAAAATGTTAATGGGATATAAATGCCAAAAGGGAGGCGAGAAATGACCTTCCTGCCAGTTTCCAGTGGGAAGCTATTAAAGGCTCTGTGGCAAGTCTGAAAAGAGTGAAGGGATAATACATGTATTTCATCCACAGCTTCCCCAGTTTGGTAAATGAAGGAGCATTGTCCATGGCTGGTTTTCTCCAGACTGTCCATATAAGTCCGGTAATGCAAACTAACTGAAGTGTTTCATTTGAAACCAAAATGTAGCAGGTATCTGCCTTCCTTCTCTTCCATTCCTTGCCCTATACGTAACAAAATTATTCAAAATGGCTTTTTATTTACATCCTGCTTAGGTACTTGTGGGCTGTTTATGTACCATCTCAGGAGCAGGCCTCATAGTTTAGGGATTTTTTCTTTTTTTGGCACATGCGAAACACCACATGCAACAACCACATGCAGAAGTCTTTGAAACTCAGATTGGAAGATCTGGATCGCAGAAGCTATGCTTTGAAGCATTCTTACAAAGGGTCCTATCAAATAAGGTATTTCTTCTTTTAATTAAGAAGGCACTTTCATTCTCAATCTTACTTTCAGTACTAGATAGTTTTCCCAAACTTCTGATTTTAATACACTGTGGAGAGATAAGCAGCTGTCTTTTTAATCAAGGTATAGCACTATTCTGATGTTCAAGTCTTTCTGCAACAACACTTCATGTGTGCACCTGTGTGTTGCTGAGTGAGTTTCTTGAGAAAGACAGAAAATGCACATGCTGGAGGGTAATCCATGAATTTTGACGTTTTAACTGGCCATCTTTGCTGGCACATGAGGAGCATACACGTCTGGAAGATTGTAACACACTGCTCAGAAAATGAGTGTTGGATCCTGATAAAGGCATAGGGGTTGACATGCATATACTTCAATGGTTTCCCTGCTCCCTTTAACAGGACTCTGTGTGTCACAGGCAGGCATGCACACAGGCCACCTGTGACTCTGCAAATATCCAATAGGCAGAGTGTCCTCAAGATCTGGCTGAATCCATCCTCTCCCTGCATTCCACCTGTGAATAGCTCCCATGTTATTTATGGCATTGGCCTGCTTCCAGTACGTTGTGTGTGCTTTGTGGGGTGCAGCACAGTAACAATGCCCAGTCTCTAAGTACAAATAGGATCTCTGTAGTCCAGCACGTGCAGGCTGGCATTTGCTTAAGACGGGAGTTTTGGAGGCAGGGCATAGCCAAATGTGATGAAGACCCTTTTTTTTTCCCCTCATAAGAGGAGAGGAACTGTCTTATTACAACATGGTTTGTTTTCTGGTGGTTTGCAAGTGGAAGTTTGGTGTAGCTTTGAAAAACTGAACTTACAAGATCTTGAAGCTAAAAACAAATAGGCAAGGAGCTCGCCACACAGAAAATGATTGACACTTCACACTTGTGAAAAAGCTGTCTCTCATTGTCTTGTACAATAGAAATGTCTCTTTGGTCATCTCCAAAGGAGCTTTTATTTCAGTGTAGTAATTGGTAAGCAGTGCTCTTAAATATTAAGAACCAAGCTGTACTACAGGCTTTTAAATCCATTCCTTACATGTGGGGGGATGATTTAACCACTGTCAGCATGCTAGTGAAAGATAAGCTTCAGCAAATGCAAATGCCTTAATTCTTCAGCAGGGATAATGAACACAAAGGACTAATTTCTGCTTCTGGTAATTAATGACTGTAGTTGTGGGGTGCAGATGAGATGTGATAGCTGTTTTGGTTTTCTTTGCAGTTGAAAAATGTTTGTTACATTTTTTGCTAGAACATTTTGTAAATAAGGATGGGGAAACAGGTGGAGGGAAGCTTTTTGGTTTCTATCCTATCAGCAGATAATATCCAGAATATGTGTTTGGTATTCTGCTGGGACCCCTATGTTTTGAAGAAGGTTAAATTAGAAAGAAAGAAAGAGAGAGAAAGAAAGAAACGAAGAAAGAAAGAAAGCCTTTTCAACAACAATATGGCAATAAGAGAAGAGTCTGTTTCTGTGTATCTTTGCTTTGAATTAGAAACCTACAGTATTTTTAATTGTCCCAGGAAGAAACTTTTGTCTGTCTCACTGGTGCTGAGTAGATTTACTTCTGGAAAGACTACATATAAACTTTTACTTAATTCACATGACTCACAAATAGGGCGCTCAAAAAAAAACCCCTCCACCAGTATCTTCAGCAGTAAAAGACTCTGGATGACCTCTTGTGCCGCAGAACCTCTGTAAGCCCTCAGAGCTGAAAGGAGATGTCAGGATTTCAGATGGGTTACATGCTGCTTGTAGGCTTGGACAGTATCCCCCTTAAGTTATCATTAAAGAGCAGCAAAGGAAGTTAACACAAAAACATGAATGCTGAGATCTGATTAGAATCCAGCGAAGCAAGGAAGTGCAGAGTTAAGATTTATATGCAGACCTTAATTAGCTCCATTGTTCTTGAGAACCTAAGCGTACACAATGAGGAACATTATACTTGCATCTCCAGAGCTCCTCAGTACCTAAACATAAGAAAGACTTCAGTGTGCTTTTCAGTCCTAGATTTTGTGTGTGTGTTGCCTTTAAGCAATAGCAAAGTCTAATCTTGTGCATTGTAAGGTTGTGGATTCTTACGTTTTGGTTTTCTTCAAGCAACAAAGGGGAACACACTTAATGAGTTTAGGTTTCTGGTGTGATTTGTGTCGAGGAGAAGGTGGTGTGATGTGGCAGGGTAATACCACCCTCCTCACGGGCAGTAACATAAATCTCCCATATAACAGAGCGTATTGAGCGTAGCTTAGTGCTGCTTTGTTACCCATGTCACAGTTCAAATAAGCACAAGCCACTTGACAGATTAGACTCCAGTCACAGAGCACACAGCAGTGCAAGACCTTGATCTTTCCACGTAAGTACCCTTTCAGGAATATCACCTCCTCTGAAGGTCTAGTATTCTCAGGGATGTTTCCTCCCATTCTCACCTTGAAGAGCTACAAAATAAATACAAGCCTTAACTTAGCAAGCACTAGAAAATCCAGGAGATCTTTGCGAGGAGTTGAGGTGCTTTTAGTCCTCTGCCGTAAACCTGACATGTGATTCTTGTGGACATGTCAGCTCTCAAGGTTAACAGATAGCATGTTGTTTTGTTCGCTTTTTGGTTGGCGATTTGTCTTATAGCTTGTACTTCGGTTGGGTGATTCTGTGTAGAAAATGCTGGTGGTGAGAAAGTTTGCTGAGAGAGTTTGTATGTTAAAGTAATCTTTGTTCAACCTGTTGTGCATGCACGACAGACATCACTTCTCCTATGAATGTGTATTCCCTCTGTTCCTCCTATCCTCTGAAAAGATTCCTGGGCCAAGTACCTACGAGAATGAGGAAAAAGTCTATCACAGACTGCATTTGTGGTTGCTGTCATTTCACCTTTAATGTATGTCTTCCAGCTTTACCTTTTTTCCCCCTCAGTATCTAACCTGCTCAACCTGTTCTCGTTCAGCATGCTGGAACCAGCAAACTGCAGAACATACCCCCTCTCAGGGTCAGCAGGTTTTTTCCTCTTTCTTTCCTCCCCTCTTTTAAAAATAGGCGATTCCTTAACAGTAGTTGTAGCATTTGGGGAAGCTTCTGTAGCTGTTTAATAAAAAAAAAAAATCTAAAAAAAAGTGAGGGGAATCTTGTCATTTGGACTTAGCCAGGTCCTTTCACTCGGGTTGTTGAACCATGACGCTCATATGCACGATGTAGACAGCTTAGGCAAAGACACAGTCTTTAAAGTAGTAGTGCCATTATACAACTGTTAAATAGTACACAATATGCAAATACTGCTTTCTGGTTTTTGAGGGTATCTATAGATATGCTGAGTTCTTCAGGCTGGTCTCTTAGCTGAAGTTTGCTAAATACTCTCAGTGATTTTTTCATAAATCCTTAGAGTCAGCTTTCCAGTGCTGACTCATGTGGAAAGATATCTTGAAACAGAGATGTGTAACTTCTGTGTGGCTCATTTGTTATGCCATTTGTTAAACCACTGAAGCCAAGACACTTCAGTGGTAGCTTTTTTGACAGTTTCAGATAGAGGGTAGAGTGAATAAGGCAACAATTGTTCATGGACTGAATGAATTCCACTTGAGGGCTGAAGTTCCCAAACTCCTGTAAAGTAGCACAGGTCATGCGGCGACTTCTGTTTCCAGCTCGACTAAACGGACATGTAACGAGATGTGAAACCTTTTCCTATTGCTTCTCTGCTCAGCAAGGGAATGCTGTGAGGAAGGAGGACCACATGTTCGGGAACAGGAGAGGAAATGGGCTGAGCATGTGAAACCTCTTTTGCTAGGATACCGTCCTCAGTGCTGGGAAAAGTTTGCAGTTTGTGTGTGCGCAGTGATAACCTTTTACTTCCTTGCCCCTTGAGATACTTGGTGGCTGCTGATACGGGGTAATGTGGAGACCCTGCTTTTAAGGAAGATGTGCTTCCCTTATCTCGTGCAGCTTCCTTGCATGCGTCTGTGTTGTGTGCATTTGTGTGTGTGTGTCGGGGAGAGATACTCGGCTCCATCTGCACAGGGTCCCCAGCAGTGCTGTGGCCGTCTGTTTTTTCCTTCTTGAGCTGTGTGACGCAGCAAGTTGTTCTGTGCTGTGCCATCAGGATTGCTCAACAGTGGAGAGTGAGAGGGAACCAACAGCAAGAGAGCTTTGCCTGGTTCTGGAAAGTAGCTGGGGCTTATGTTTGCTTGGTTAAGAAAAGGGTGTGGTTCTGGAGGGGAGGCAGGACATACCTAGAACTTCTTCGACTGTGTTTGCTCTTTAGGATAAATCTTTTCCTTGTTGTGATATACTTTCTCTAATTTTCTCTTTCCTTCTCTCTCCTTTTTCCCCTGTTACTAAAATTTAAAATGGCTTTAATTGTCCTTACCATCTAATGACACTTGTTTCCTTTAAACCTAAAGTTTCCCAAAAAATCAGCAGTGAAGTAACTGAATAAGGTAACTAAAGGACATGCCTGAAAACTACAAATCTCCAAAAAGATTGAAGGAAACAGTTCAGAAAGTCCCAGGCCAGATTTTTGGTACACTTAAAAAAATATTACTTCTGCTTAATTTTACTGTTGTTAATACATTTTTCTCCAAGCTTAAGGAAGTACAGTGGCCTCAGAAGGATCTTGTTTAATAAAGGAGGATCTTGTCCCGTGGAAAAGTTTCTTACAGCTTGGAAGTCTCCTTGCAGTATTTGGCATTGTTAATTTATGTCTGCTCTGAACGTAATGCAAACTGTGTGTGACAGCTTGGTGAAGTGGTACTGGGAAGCTCACACTGCATTTCCTCCTCTTTTGCCCTCCCTTATGCCAGGGTTGATGCAAACTGCTTTCTTCTGCTGTCCTTTGGGAAGCTTTGCTTTGGAGGCATGGTTTGAATCACTTCCCTGTCACAGCATCATCAGGCAAATATTTGTCTCCCTTTTTTTCCTTTGAGGTGTTCTGACGACGTTGCTGTTAGGGAATAGGAGTAACTTTGAGCCAAGCTGGGAATGCAGTTGTATCAATTTCAGCCTGTTTGAACTTGCTGAGTCTGTGTAGCAAGTAGTTACATAAATGTGAATACAGCATAATTATTCAGAAGTGGTACCCCCCCTCGTTGGATTTGTAGATCATTATCTTTCCTCTCACTCATGCTTACAACTTGCCTGTATTCACAGCAAAGCAAAATTTTTCTCTAGGATAAAAATATAGAATGCTCTGTGTGCATGTGTGTGTATCATATGTCCTTAGGTATCATGTACTGGCAGCTGCATGGCACTGGCTGACTTTACAGACTGTCCTGGTAGCACTGAAAAGAGTTTTGAAATCCGTCATTCGAATTTAGTCACTGGTGGCTTTTTCAGCCTTAGCACACCCAGCCAGGCTTGGTGGATCTGAATAATGGCACTTCTGTCATCGTAATGATGCTGTCTGCCGGGAGAACCCCGCTGCGCCAGCAGCCAGGCAGTGCGGTGGCCGCTCTGAGCTGGGGAGGATGCTGAGGGCATGTCTGTGTGGTACCTTGGGCACCTGGGGGGTGCCGAGGAGCCGGCTACGCTCTGCTGTGTGGGGAGGCTCCCCAGGGCCACGTTAGCCTTGGCAGAGGGTGCGAACAAGCGCTGCAGACTCCATGAGGATAATGAGGTGTGCCGCCATGCCGGCAGGATGGCAGCGCCTGGCTGCCATGGGCAGCGCTAGCACGGGGATCTCCTGCTGGGCCTGCTTGCAGACATGCGGCTGAAACGAGTCAGGGCATCCCAATCTGATCCTTCCTGGGACCTGTTCCAGGACCCTGCCCTTTCCCTGCACGAACTGCAATGACTTTCCTACCAGCATAGCCACAGAGACTTCTGCTGCTCAGCTTCGTTTGGTTTGTCCCGTGCTAGGGTTCAACACTGGTTACCACTGGAGTATACGGGGGTGCTTGGAATTTGTTTTGAGATTGCTCCGCAGTTGTAGGAGGGAGTCTCCCATATGATTAGGATTTTGGTATTTGATTGTCTCTTGACTTGCTGTGAAGTATGTGCGTGTGTCTGAGAGCTTTTTGGGCCATTTTTGGGTTTTTTAGAGGATACAAATATTAAACAAGGCAAAAAGAGAAGACAGACAGAAACTTGTCCTAGTACAGATCATGTCTGATTTGCAAAACTACCTGCATCTTTTTGTTTCTTGTGATTACAACTGGCAAGGGCTGAGTGGATTGCTCTCTTAAGTGGGTGATGTTGGTAATTAACACTGGAAATACATTGTCAATACAGATTCTCTACATGTTTTAACAAACAAACAACTGACTATTTAACCCAAGAGCATAATGTTACTGCACTTTTGACTTTAAGTTTCAGTCATATTCACGAGACTTAAGGAGGGAGTTAGCAGCAGGGTGTTAAACGATTGTTCCTAAAAATACTGCTGCTTCACTTTCTCTTTGTTTAGGATTTACTTCCTGTACATATCAAATGGCAGGAGCTTTGAAGAGAAGTTCCCTGTGTTTTCCTACATTTCCAGACACCTTGGGCTAAAGTACCATTTTTAAAGAAGAATCAAACAAAAACAGTGACAGTGATAATGCGACATAGAAATATCTGAAAAGAGATGTTACCAGTGTAATTTTAAAGGCTGTCTTCTCTTTCTTTATGAGACATTTTTCATTTCATGAGGCCTGAAGAACATCATGGTCCAAATTTCAGCCTATCTTGGATGATCCTGCACTCCTGTTCATTCTGATACAATGGCACTAAGTTGAAGCTTTAACAAAGCAGACTGTTTTTTTCTAAACAGAGATGTTTGGTCATGTTCTGAAGGATAGATTTTTTTTAATTATTGAAAAAGGGTTTTGTGTTTCTTTGGAGTTTGTTTACTGTTATTTGGGAGGAGCAATGCAAGTGAAAGATCTTGAGACACAAAATAGTGAAAGACATAAAGGAATTGAATCAGCTAAATTGTACTGACCAGCTCAGTCCTTTCCAGACTAGCTTGGGAAATGAAGTAATTCTTTTTGTTGTAAGGGGAAAAACAAAGTGTATTGTAAATAAGGTGAAGGATGGAAAGCACTGATTTTTATTCTTTGTCTTCGATTTGAATGATTGGATGTGTGGCTTCCTTGTCTTCAGATAAGCATCAGATGTATGAGGATTTTCCACTTGTATTTGATACCAAACTGCCTGGAAATCACGAGGGAGATGAGGAATAATCATGTGCAATACAGTAGAGTATAGGGTACATCTAGTGGTAAAGTGGAGAAACTTATAATAATATGTGGGATATGAAGCCAGAACCTGAACTTGATACTGTCAGATGATCTCTCTGGACTTATAATGCCCGGATTCATTGGCCTCCCCACCGCGTTTCCACAGACGTGAGGGAGGAGGAGGGTGTTTATACATACACTGGATTCTGGGCTCAAGAATTAATCTTGATTTAGATGCTGGGACTTTCCCAACCAGGCCTCAGTGAAATTGCTTGCTGCTCCCCCTCTGGACATGCTGCTCCTTCTAATCAGACCTACCTGGCACAAACCTCTCTTGACTGAAAGCCAGCAGTGCTTGTGCTGCCATAGTTATAAGGGAGAGGCTTAACCCTGAACCCTGCTCAGGGGCTGCAAATGAACCCTTTTGTTCCGTACCTTCCTTTTGCCTGTGCCTCCAAGCCAGACAGGCCTTTTTTCTTTGGGACCTGAAGCACATCAGGAGCCATGGAAACTCAAGGTGTAGCTACAGTGTGCTTTTTTCTCCCCAGAATTAAGAGATGAGGGATTCCCATGCATGCTGAGGGATGTTTTCTATCCAAGAGCCGGAGTGGTGCTGATCAGGTTATCTGCATGCAAAGCAGAAGCTCCTGGTTTTGTTCATAATTCAGTGGGACCTGGAGCCAGGAGCAGCTGCATCTTGCAGTTGCCTCCTTCAGGATGCTTTGGCTGCTCATTATAGCCTTGAGCCAACCAGTCAAAACCTGCCCACGTTCTGGTTTTGGCATTGAAGCTGTAGGCTGCCCTGTTTCAAGACTTCCAGAAAGCTTATACGATCAACATGCAAATCCCTTTGGCATTAAGAAAATACATCAGCCCTTTTTAGAGATGTGATAAAGACTGGGATGTGACCAGTGGGAGCTGCATGTCACTTCAGCAGGACACATGCTCCCCCACCCTCCCCATGAGTCACCTCCCATAGACACTGTTCCAACACCATGCACAAGAGAAAAAGGAAAAAGGCACTTGAGTTCTGCATTTTTGCCTATTACTACAGAAGTCTCTTCTTCAATGTAAAGCAGCAAAATATTCACTTGCTGCTGTTCTGGTGGAATAGTCACCCTTCTGAAATCATGCTTTGCGTTACAGTGTGGGGCTGGAAACTTTTTCTACCCATTTCTCTTAAAAAAAAAAAAAAGGAAAGAAGCCAGGGGAATTCTTGTGCAGTATCATCTTAGTCATCCTGTTCATGTGACCCTGAGAGGGGAGAGGAAAGTTGTGGCAGAATAGGGGAAGCAGAAGGTGATTCTCAGGGGGAGGATGGAATGAAAGACAGTCAAGCACTTGAAAAAATGTGATTTTGTTGGGAGGGCTGACTGGCACACAGTCTTAGCACAGTTGGATCCTCTTGGCTCACCTGTGAAATTCTTTGTGTGAGGGGGAGGGAAGAGATTATGAGGAGAGCTTTTTCTCATACAGTTGTGCTGCAAAAAGAATAGTGTATAGCATGGTATTTCCTTTTTTTTGCATAGCAGTTCTTAAACATTAAGAGTTTCGTTCAGAGGTGGATCAGACCATGTTTGGAAAAGACTTTGTTTCCTCTTTTCATTTTGGGTTTATTTTTTGCAAATTTTTCTAGTTCTTTCTCTGGTCTAATTTTAAGTAGAGTTCCACCACTTTCTCTGAGAGGTTAATCAAGGCTAGCTAGCACTTAGTGCACAGGAGTTCTCCCTAATACTAGGCTCAAGTTTTTATCTCCTTCCTGTCATCCTGTGTATCACGGTTGGATTTTGGTGTTGCACCCTCAGCACTGTCCCACGTGCGTGTGTACTTGCATGCCTGCTGGGGAGACTAATAACCACTCTATGAGGTGCAGATTTCAGGGCTGCTCTGTACCTTCCTGAGGTTGTCTGCTATACTTGGGTTGCTCTGTAGAATGGTTCAGAGCTGCAATTCATTGATTTAATTTAGGGAAAAAAAGCCAAGTTTTGTTTGCTGTGATTTTGGCTGTCTTCTGAGATGCAGTAGTGGTCACTTTAGAGCTGCTGGCACATGTTACTGTAATTTGCATCTGCAGTTGAATATGAGCATTTCTGTGCATGTCCTTATTTTGCCCTTCTTTTTTTTGAACTACATTCTCACTTAAAGTGTTGAGTGTTTATCTTTATTTTTTGGAACTGATGAATGTCATATCGGTTTTTTTATCACTGTAAGATGCTGAAAGCCAGCCTGACTTATGAGCCTGTCTTTCGCATTCTAAGTATTCCAGTGTTGTCAGGCCAAAATATGTTGTTATAGTCACAATGGGAAAATAACTTCTAAACACCGCTTTGTTCCTGTTCTTCTTGTATCTTGGCAGGCTAAACACTGAGGTTGAACATTTTCAGTGTTACATGTAAGATCTAATCAAGGCAAACTCTTCCAAAGGAGTAAGGCAACACAACTACTTGCCCCCCCCCTTAATTATGGTTAGGAACTTTTTGAGTTAAGAAGCCTCAGTGAAGGGAGTGTTTAAAGAAAGGTTGTGGATGTGACTTGGCATCTGCTGAAGTTCAACCCATGTTGGGTGATAAATGTTGTCTCGAGGCAGAATGACATCCACATTGCAAAGTGAAAGAGAGAGATGAAGATTGTGTCTATCCTTTGTACTTGGCTCTATCTTCCCGCTTATCTTGGGCTGTAGCTCTAGTAATCTTTTTCCTCTCCACCCTTAACTTGATGCAGTGAAACTTGCTTAACCTGCCAAAGGAACAACCTGCTGGCTGTAATGTGGGCAGGTTCTCTCCTTGAGAACTCTGTAACCTGGTGCTTTGGTTTTGGAATTTTCCTTTTTTTTTCCTTAATGATCACATGCACAGAGCTATCACAGCGACTGTGATGTTTGACTTACACAGCAAAAGTCAAAGGTGCAGTCAGGGTGTCTTCCTGTTTATAGCTCAATAGCTTAGGCTGCTTCCTTTCAAATATGCAAAATTAAAACATGAAGGAATCGCCACATTCCTTGCTGTGGTACAGATTCTGCTCTGGCTTTAAGGGCGTGCCAAAAGCACACACGCTGCAGGAAGAAGAACTGCAAGCAGTTGGGGCAGCCAATGACTGACACCAGACATAGCAAAGCCCCCACCACGGTGGTGCTGCACCCATGTTAGCAAGCCCTGCCTTACTGGCGTACTTCACATTGCAAACACGGCTGAACTGCTTTTGGGACTTGCAGGAGCCAGTGTGTTTGCATGCATTATGTCATGCCAGGCAGAGGTGCTAGGTTGGGCTGGCACTAACCTGGAGGTCCCAAGGGTTTTTCCTGTTGGTATGCTGTGGATGTGCCATCACACTCCTCTCAAGCAGGAGCCAGCTCTATCAAAACAAGCAGAGTTCAACAGGTGGACAAACACCAGGAGGAAAGAACTTAGCCCTAAGGAAGCTGTTTTGCATAGGTAGCTGCTAAACAAGAGTTGTGCATGCTTGTTAATGGTTGAAAAGAGACTTTAAAAGAAAACGGGAAGAAAAAATCCCACGCCTGATGCATTGCAGTTTTTTTGTTGTTTGTTTGTTTTCTGGATGAATGTGATTTAGCTTGACTGATTTTGCTCCCTAGCTATCTGAAAAGTAACTGGCCAAGCAGAGTTAGCTGTGCATCAGCCAAGCTGCCAGAGGGTTAAGCAGTCAGGCCTAGTGTGGGTGCCTGGGGTGCAGAGACAGGCGGGCACAGTCTGTCCTTACTTTCAAGAGATCACTGAAACTGGGAAACAGTCTTTACCAAAAAGAAATAAAAACATAGACCAACAATCCACCTTCCAGGTTTTGCTTTGCCTGTGCAGTTGAATATTTTGGTTTTTGTTCCCAGATGCTTTCTGAATTTTATCTTCTATCATTGTGGACAAGCCCCCTTGAAAAAATAACTGGTTTCTTCTCCCTTATTCTTGTATGAATACAGGCAACAGCAGCTCATGCTGTTGTTTTATCACCCATGAAAGAAGCTCTAGCTGGCACTAGAAGTTAGGTCAGTGCCACAGGGGGAAAAAAAACCCAAGATAAAAGAAAATGAGGCAGTAGAGTATCTATAGATGCCTTCCTGCAGGTTTTGGGGGACCAGGTAGCACTGGATTCATGTGGATAAATCAGTTGCTTTAGTGTCTATGGTGTCAGAGCTACCAGAGGGCCAAGGCAGAGGAGTGCACAGCACTCTGTATGCTGAGTCAGCACTCGAGCTTTTCTCTGGGTTCTGTCAAACCTGGAGAGCGCCAAACGCTCAGAGCTTCAGCAATCCTTCTCCTCCCAGCTCAGTGATCAGCAGGGAGTGAGGTCAGACAATTCCAGCAACATTTCCATGATTCTGTGTCCAGCCTGCTGGGCACATCTGCACATAGATGTGACTGATAGGTGTCAGCAGTGTCCATTCACCATTTGTGCAACGAGTGAGAGTTACTGCGGATCTGGGGAAACTGCGGGGTTTTTCCTCACGTGGACCTGATCCTCCAAGCAGCCCCAGCCTTGACAGATGCTGAAAGCAGGCAGTAGCTGAACTGAACAGCCATTTTAATCTTGCACAGGTTCTGGTACCTGTGGTGCCTTTGGCTTGAGGCCGTTCCTGCACAACACCTCAACCTGTGGTTTGAGACAGTGATTTAGATGCCACCTTTTTTTTTTTTTAAAGCTTCTGAGCTTTAATGAAAGAAACATTAAAAAAAAAGCATTGTGTGATGAGACAGTCTTCCTAGCAGCTCCAGTGGGGTCTGCTGTGGGTCACTTTGGTCCAGTGTGTTATCTCAAAGCATCATGCCCTTGGCATCCAAAACTAAAACAGATTTTATGTCATAACGTCCAAGCAGTTATGAGGATGTGCAAGACTCATCTGGGTTACAACATTCATTCATGTTAGAACATGATAGCATGCAGTCATGTTAAATGGCACTGTCCCGAGCTTAGTTGTGGATGTGACTTCTGAAAGATGTGCCCAAGTGCCATTAACATTGTCTCCATCATGACTTTCTTTGAAGTCAGTCGTATGGACAAATGGCAACTCCCTCCCGCACTCACATTTCTAGCTATTAGAAGCAAAAAATTTCCATTGTATCTAGGAGCATACATTTGATTTTTTTTTTTTAATAGCACTATAAATATGAAGTGAGGTTAAAGTCCCTACCTTTACCAAAAAAAAAAAAAAAAACCAAGAAAATTTAAATTTGAGCTTTGAGTTCTCAGAAGAAGAAGCACAGCAGCAATACCTTCCATCTAACTGAAGGGAACTAGACAACAGTGTCTTCTTTAGGTTGCAAATACAGAGAACCAAGAGGCAGATGGGTTAGGTATACAGATATTCATGAGATTGCTTCCTGACTAATTCTGTCCCTCTCCATTTTCTTGTGTCTTTGTGACAAGAAATAGTTGTTTTCCTGGGAAAGCAGGTTTGTGAACGTGCCATGGCAGTACTGAGTTTTGCAAGCCATACCTAGTGCAGTGTAACAGTGTGGCGAGATAATCCTGACTTCAAAGCTGCTCTTGAAATTCGATATTGGGGTGCACCATTGTGTTAAGGATGAGAAGGAAACAAATATATTTAAGAAATGTTGTTCTGACGTTGGCATATACAGATCTATTTGAGGTACAGTCTCAAACTCTAGACAGAGAGCCAGTTGAAGATGGGGTGCTTTTTTTTGCACTGAGAGCAGCTTTAGGCAGAACCAGGACCTTGTGGCTGATGGGGAATGGGCATGGTGCTCATGGAAATAGGTGGTAGCAGGGCAAGTGTCGTGGTGTCGGTTGGGACACAGGGCAAAGCTTGTGGGCTCCCTGCTGCAGCCCCTCACAGGCCGGGCACTGCAAAGGGCCTGTGCTGGATTGTGCCCCAGCTGTTCTTCACAAGTTCAGGCCAGTTTATGGGATCTCTGATGGTATCCTTTAAAGGCAAACCTTAGAAGTGGTATTGGCATTAAAATTTACATGGACTTCCCTCCCTGGATTTGCCTCCTGACAGTGTCTTCTTCCCCCTCCTGCTCAGGCACATGAAGATTCATGAGAAGGATCCGAACAGCACAGCGAGCACCACTCCCCCCTCGCCGCTGAAGCGCAGGCGATTCTCTTCGAAACGGAAGTTCAGTCACGATGCTGAGCTGGACAGAGAGGAGAGGACACCTGCAAAAAAGGTTCTTTATGGGGTGTGAAGCAAAAGATGTTCCTGGTTACCTCCTAAATTGTCAGCTGTTGAGTTTGTGCAGTCAGCACAGACTTGTTACAGCTCTGTATATGAGCCATGCTTGTCCTGTGTAGCCAACACAGTTGTCTTGAGATTGAAAATGAATTTCCAATATCAGAGATTGAAATAATTCAATTTTTAAAATTCTTTATTGTTTAAATTTTTGGATTTGCTTATGATTTATAAATAATTATTTTTGGATGATAAGAGGATGAGCTATTCCTTTGCTGCTCCAGCTTTTCCCTTAGCTTTTTTTTTCCCCTCCCATTTATTTTGTAGTCTTTTTGGAGGATGGTGATTTAAACTTTTAAAAAAACAATGTTTACTTCACAAGCAGCAGCAGCTAAAGTCTGCTTTTGTCTTGGTCTGGAGGGAAAAAAAATCTACAGTACATTTCCCTTTCACAGTAGCATAATCCTGCGTTATTGGAGTTGCAAGAGCGACCAGTAAATATTTATTTGAAGGCTAGTCATTTCCATTAGGGTTTTGTTTATGAAATATTTTAACACATCTCAGTCATTTGCACAAAATGTATATTGTCTGCCAAACTTGACTCTTTCCACTTACTATCTCTAAGTGGCAAGCTAGTAGCAGTTCCATTTAGCACACTATCCCTTGCTCTGTGCACGCTTTTCTCTCTGTAATCAGAAGAGAAGTATAGAAAACATGCAGAAGTTCATTGCTTCTCCCTGAACCACTTGACTTAGCAGTTGGCAGTATCTCAGTGGCATAAATAATTTAGGCTGACAGCTCCCCTGGCTTTCTGAAGGGGAGGAATGCTAGTTCAGTGGTATATAAACACATGGGTTTATAAGTTGTTCAAATCACAGTTCCTCATTAGAACTGATATATCTGCGACTCAGCTGCACACTTTATCTCCTACTGAGCCTCCTTTTCTGTCATGCATGTTCTTACACACGTGCAGAGGCTGTGTCGCTTACCCGCTCTCCTGAGGAATGAGTCATTTGTGTTGGCTTGCAGCAAGGTTACAGATGAAGCCTGCAAGTCTTTTTTAAGAGAAAAACTTCAAATAGATTGCAAGTTCGGTTTGTTGCTTACAAGTTGGACTAGTGAGGTTTTTTTTCCCTTTTTCTGAAGGTTGTTGAGGATGGCCACTCCAGTGAAGGAGATAAGAAGGCTGACGATGAAGTTTATCATTGTCCAGTGTGTTTCAAAGACTTTTTTTGCAAGTATGGGCTGGAGTCCCACATGGAGACACATCCAGATAATTCATTGAGGTAAGAGATAGTACCCAGAGTGTCTCTGGTCACCAGATGGCCTGAAGAAGCCTGCTGGGGAGGGGCAGGAGCCCCTCAGCCCCCTGCACTCTTAACTGCCCCCCTTTGTGGTTTTGAGCAGGTTTTTAAATGTTTGCCTCATCTTGTGTCACCAGGGTGCTGTAGGGCTTAATTCTATTACTTTTTGCAAATACAGGAGATCTTGCCAGTTAAGAGCTGGAAATGTTTTTAGAAAAAATTAAAGCCCCTTGAAACCCATCACTGTTACATAAACTGTAAAATGCCAACATTGCAAAATTTTAACAAGTTAAACTGAAGATGCTTAAAACTTGATAAAAAAACTTGATAAAAGTATTCAGGTATCATCCTATGAGATTATTCTGTTGGTGGAGAAGAAAGCAGCTGGATAGAAAGGGTTTTTCAGTCACTGGAGTGACTGAAGGTAGATGAGTTTCTGGTTTCAGTCTTTCAATAAAATGTTTTATGCTTTTCTGCCTTTTGAGGTTAGGGAATGATGTGGATTTTGGCTTAAATGAGCTTTTCTTAACAAGGAAAAATTATTTATTAATTGTTTGAGAAGGTGCTTGAATGTTGTGTTTTGATTCAAGTAATTGCCTCTGGGACTCCTGAAACTTTTTTATTTCCTGTTTTTTACCATAGAAAAATGTAGAGCCAGATCCATGAAGATATAAAAGAAATATTTTAAATCTAGTTGAAACATGTAGAAAAGCCGCTACTTTAGGAAAGGAGATTGTCCATTTGCAGAAGTTTGTCAATGTTTTAAACTTATTTTGGGACATTGGACTGTAATGCTTGTTTTGGAAGGGTGAAGAATTCAGAATCTTGAAGTGTCAGCACTCACTCCTGGATACAGGTTCTTAATGGAATGGCATGGAGCAGAGGCATCCCATTCTGTTAAATGGGATTCATTCTATTAATTTTTCCCTTTTTAAAATTTTTATTTAGAAAACCGTGGTAAATACATGTAAAATACTTTTTAAGGTCATTGTTAATGTTGCATTACTGGGGAAAGGAGTTGAAAGCTTGGTCCATTCAATAGTCGTTAATTAAACATACTTTGCTGTTTCTGAAGTAAATGAGGTAAATTTTCATTATGGATCAAAGCTGAAACAGTTGTTCTCCAGTAAGAGCTCTGCAACCCCCACAAAACGGAGTCTGGGACAATTTTGCCTTAGACTTCATGCTTTAGAGAAAGCGGCTGACATATTAGGTTTATCCTGGCATTACCTTCATTTTGAAGCTTCTCTGAAGATATGACCTCTTTGCAAAGTTTTATTCTACGGACCTGAGTGGAAAGGTGGATTTTTTTGCTTTGAATGATGTATATAAGATAATGGAATAGATATCCTTCTAGCCTGGCAGCTTTGCCAAGTCTGCTGTGACAAGGCAGCAAGACAGTGGCTGTGCAAACATGCTGTTCCTCTTTATGCAGCTTTTCCTCTGGTATTAGACTTGCTTTTGGGTAATATTCTCCTGAAATGGATTTTGCTACCCTTGATTCTGTTTAGCCGCAAAGACTAGAACATGTCCCTAAATCAAAGTCACAATTGTCAAGCTCCGTGGGTATGATTTAAGAGTGATGCTGAGATGCTTGTCTTTATAGAATTGTCTAGATGATAGTAAGAGGTTTTTGTCAGGTATTTGCTTCAGCAATTTAAGACATGTCAATGAAGACAGGATGAGGAAGATGTGGTCCTCCCTGGACAGCTGATATATTAAGGTGCAACTTACCCTGCCCATCTGGTTTAAAACACACCTTTTGTCCTAGTCTAGACATGTCAAATGACACTGTCTGCCTGGCCCATCCTAACAAAATTTTTTAGTAAGCAGAGCAGTATGGACTGCTGTTAAGGTGACTCTTTCATCCCAAATGAAATGGGTTAAAATCCTTGTCCAGCACAGACTGTAATCCCGTGGTTCCCAGGGTTCTGCAAGACTGTTTGTAGGATTCAACAAGATACAGAGAATGTAGCATGCCATTCTCAGTCCTGAGTTCAAGTGATTGAAGTCCTTTTGGTAAGGCTTAAGGGTGTTTTTTTAGAGTGAAAGAGATGAAGAAAAGAGAATATTTTGTTAGAGTAGTAGAGCAGGAGACCTATGTATACAGGGGTACTTGTGGCAGGGAAGCAAACTGCAGAATGTTAGAACGCTTTCATCAAGTCCTGTTGTTGCCTTATTGTAGAAAACAAGGGGAAATAACTCTTGTTAAAGTTCAAACAAACAAAAAAAGCACAGTAACTGTGTTGTGAGCTAAGGGCAGAGAGCATAACACCCCCAGTCTCCTTTTATTGCCCATATTGTAAAAGCAGAGTCACTTGATCAGGACCTGTGAGGAAGGTATGGGATATGTATCCCGGAGTCAGATACTCTGGGTCTGGTCGTTCGTTTGGAGCTACTGCAGTAGGCAGCAGCCCAGCACAGACTGTTTTGTCATGGTCAAAAATGAGTGATGCTCAATCTGCCTAGCCAGGCCTTCTGGTGTAAGGGCACAGGTCAAACATCCGATTCCTTTTTGCTCCCCCAGTAGTTCCTATAAAAAGGATTGCAGGCCAGTGTGCACTGCCTTGATGGTGGCACCAGCCTCCCTTCAGGGATGCATCCTCTGCCTTGGCAAGGTGCCAGGGTGGGCAGGAGCTTCTGCCTGGCTTCCCGGTAGTCCTTTAATCCTGCCATTTCAGCGCTGTTGTGTAAATACAGCCTCTTGCCCCCGGAGCTGTCTGAGTCTGTCTGTCCTGGCCACCCTCTGCTAAGTAGCAGAAAAGGTAAGGCTGTCTGGCAGCCCTGGGATCAGTATGTGAGCAGCTAATTTACAGGGTGGGCCATCACCCTTCCAGATACTGTCAAATGAACAACTTTAAATCACAGGGTTAGCTGTTCAAAGTAGATGAAAAGACACTCCCCATTGTCTTGCCCAGAACTGCTTTTTCATGTAAAACCCTGAGCAGGGAGCACCTCATTGTTTACTTGCAGCAGAATAAACAATACTTAATCCACTGATTGTGTGAGAGGGGTTCCCGCTTGGGAGAGTATCTCTTGATTATGTAAAATCCTAAATCGTGCATCGTTGTCTCCTAATTACAGTAAGAACTGCCCTGCTCTTGCAGGCAATAATAGGGCCCTTTGTCCCAGTGACAGTGAGCTGTGGCACTGCATCTCCTTCACGGCATTACACCCCCTGGTCAGTCTCTGTCCCTTTGAAGCCCTGGGTCCTGCACCCTAATTAATGACATGAGCTGGCCCCAGCAAGGTTGTCTGCAATGCCCATTAGCAGTGGGAGGTGGCCCAGGGGTGCTTTCTGACCCCCTTGGCTTTTCTACCTGGATTATTTAAAGAAGTCTGCTTCCCTGCAGCTGGGGCCCCAGGACACTGTCTATTTTGGTGAGTTTGTATGGGAGTGTTGATATAATTAGCAGAGAGCTGAAACGCTGCACAGCCAAAAGGGAAAATGAGAAACCTCACGGAGCAGGGTAGTTTCTCTGGAAACTTTTGTGGCACAGGGTTGCTGTCAGATGTGAAACTGTGCTTGTAAAGGTCACCTGACAGCTCTGAGCAACGTCAGCAGTGTAAGCAGAGGAGATGTGAGGATTTCCCGGGGAGAAACCTCTCCAGATGCTGTGTTGAGTTTCTCCTTTTTCCTTTGGCAAATATAATGGAACAGGCTTAAAGTAAAACGTGTGGCTTTTTAAAAAAAGTACATGCACTGTAAAATTGCTCTCTCTCTCACTGTAGCCAGAGCATACCAATTATATTTCCTCTCCTTCTCCTCCAGGAGGTTTAGTGCAGTACGCTGTACCAAGAGCTAAAGTATATTTAATTTTTCCTTCCTCTCAGCAGCAAGGAGACATTTACACTGCCTCTCATGCCTGGGTATCTTCTGAGGAGAGGAGGAGGGAGCTGGTGATGGTGTTGCAGTTACCTCCATTCTTAGACTCATTCCCAACATCAGTTCTCAGCCAGGGTAGTTGTGCAGTTTGAATGTGGTAAAAGGCTGCCTCTTAATAAACATTATGAGGCTTTCTGATCACATTTGGTTCAGTGTGTCATTGCCTCCAGTTACAAGATTTGGTTTTGCTATATTTTTGTAAGATAAAAGAAATACAGTGCAGTGTGAAAGTCACTGTCTGCCTACGTCACTGAGCTGACCTGATGACCAGAACCAGTAGATGCCTATTGCCATGAATGGATTCAGGGGAGATTAAGTTTTTTGACCTTCTACAGAGCCTGTCCAAACAGTGATATAATATGTTAAGCTTTGTAACTTGCAAATTCTGGGCATATTTTCACAAGGGCAGCAAAAGCAGTTCTCTTCCCTCAAGGTTATGTGCTTCTGTAAAACCTCCAGACAAAGGAAACGAAAAGCTGTTCACAGCCTACCTTGTTCTTCAGAACAGCCTGCCCAAGTTTTGCTGAAATCGTGTAGATTTCAGCAGTGCTGCCATGGAAAGCTATGGAAAGCTATTGTTTTCAACAGCCCACAGTTCAAGTAACAGGAACAGCAACAGAAGAACTCAGGCCCTGGAAGGAAAAGTGTCAGGACACTCTGACCATTGGTATCTGTGGTCGTCTGCCTCTAGTTTTGCCAGGGTAACCACTGTGAGGTCATGTTTTTGAAAACACTTACAGATAGAAAATGCTGTCATTATTTCTTGGTGTTATCTGGCTTCACTGACATGGAGTGGACAACTTAAATGCCGTAGGAATGGTTTTCTGGACTCTGTACCCTCTGTGGGTAAATTGAAGATGTCTGCTACGTGCAGCTTGCAATTCAGGCAAGCTGGTCACCAGGTTTCGCCCTTTGCCAGCACATCCGCATTCTTCAGTGTATGGTGGGATGCTGCCAGGCACCCGGACCTATGTCCCAGTCTTAAATCATTTTAGCCAATGCACGTGAGCAGCCCCATTTAAGTCAAGACAAAAGGAAGTGGGTTTTGGGTGCAAAAGATACGAGCTACTTAGAATATGGCATGTTTATTGCCCAGTTACTGTTCTTCAAGGCAGTTCTGCACACTGGCTTTAGGGAGATAAAATAGTCAAGAAAAGAAATGGAGATTTAAAGTGTATGGAGGTGATTTCAGTCATTAGCACCAGTAGAAGAGACTAGTACAAGGTTAAGTTGTTTTCAGAGCAGCAGTGTGACAGAATAAAAGTACATTGTATGGAATGTTAAAAGGAAAAAAAGGAAACAGCCAGAAAAAGACCCTTAAGTGTCATTCCTGTTTTTGTGAATGCCTATCTAAGCAGTTTAGGAATTCACTTTCTATCTGTTCTCTCCTTATGTAGTAGGGAATAATCCTTCTGGCTTCCTTTTTCTGAAGCACATTGCTGTCTACATGTGGCCAACCTTTTGTGGTAAGAGGGTGTTAGTGATGCTACAAACTTGCAAGAGTGAAGGTGTTTGAAAACTAGATGTTGCTTGCAATTAATTTTACTGTGAGACAAAACTATGGGTTCATGGTGGGGAGAGAAAGCTTCTTCCTGGTAGTTGACACTGCTGTTCTTGGAAGCAACTTGAAGTATGAATGATGGGTCATCTTCATTCAGCATTGTGAAGTTACATACTGCTTTTTCTCTCTGCCACAAGTGTTGGTGTGCACGTAGCCTCATTCCTTGTTAGCACTTCAAAATAAGAAACATTGTGCTGTTTTAATGAAGATGGATAATTCTGAGGTTGTTGTATCCTACACAGTTGTTGAGAGGGATGGCAAGCACTCCAGCATAGACAAGTTCATGGACCTCCTTGACCTCTGCTTTTGGCATACTGTATTTTGGCCCAAATACTTCCCTTTTTAGTCACTGAGATTGTACCAGCAAGGATAGTTTAGGTAGAAATTGCTCTGGAGTTACTAACACAGTTAATGCTACAAAACTTGTTACAGCCAAAAGATGGAGGTGACAAGGGGCAGTTGTGTGACATTGCTGATTTGGCCAACTCTCCAGCTCTGCTCTGCTCTCAAGCTGTTAGCTCAGTGTCTCGCTGATAGAAACTAGGAATCAAATCCTAATCTCTTGCCGGCAGTATTTTCAGTGCAGGAGCAATTCCATGAGACAGCTGATGACGATGAAATCAGCTCTGGTAAATGCTGTGACCAGAAATATGCTGTCGTACAATGCAGTTCTTGGTAAGGCAGAGGAGAGGGTATGCAAGCAAGCTGGTGAATGCATCCTTTTACTGAGTAAATGGAGAAGTAGAATCAGTGGGTTGTCTTGCAAAAGCAGAACAGAACTGCACGTTACGTGCTTTCCGAAGTTTCTGTTCAGAAGAGAGAGCTGGGAAACATCTGAAGAGCAGCGCGAGTCCAGCGCTGGCCTAGAAGTGGTCAGCTCACATCAGGGAGCTCATTGTGTGAGGAAACTGGGAATCCAGAGCAGCCGGATAAAAATACTGCCTGGTGAATGGACACAGAGAGTGATGCTCTCATGTGAAACTGTGTGGTGTGTCACATGGTGCTGAATATCTGAGCTTGGCTGCCAGGATAGAAAGTGGGTAAATGCAAAGCTGACTGGAGAGGAAAGCTGCTTGTAAAAGGGCATGCAGGAGGGAGAAGGGGCTGAGCCAAAATAGGTTATTAGCACGCCTGCCTGATCCTAAGGAGCTGGATTTGTTTATACGCAGGCTCTCTCAAAGTGCTGGGTGCTGCTCAGTGTGTTGGCAGTCATGTCTGCATGCTGAGCATATCTTAACCTGCAAATGTAGATAAGGGCAAGGGACTGCAGTCCAGATTCAGCTACACCTATTTGTGAGCCCTGTTGTGATGCTTATAGGATAGAGAAACCCCTGGAGATGTATTTCTCCTTCTGTTACTCATGAAAAGTGGTGGTATTTTTTTTTAACATGGTAGACACATAGATTTCTTTTTTAACTCTTGGTATTAATTTTAAATTATTAAAATTTTAAAATTAGAAGTACTTTGCTTCCATATTTGAAAGATGTCTTAGAAGATAGGAAGAGCTTTTCATTTCTTACCTTAAAAGAATACCAGAAGGTTCACTTGAGTTTGTGTGCACAAATAACAACTGTTATTCTGGATGTTGTGCAGCTTCTAATTTTGGTAGCTGTAGAGGACTATAGTGGTCAGGTTTTTCTTCCCTCCAGGTATGTTTGCCCTAACTATTAAACCCTTCATTGTTATTTAAGTTGATCTTCAGCTCTTTCTCTGTGATTCTATCCAGCCAATTTGTTGGCACTTCTGGTTTTTAAAACCTTGACGTTTATTAAGTAAAAAAGTCATTATGAGAAAATGACTACTTTGTGTGAGTGTCTGCAGGACATCTCCCATTTTCCCATTATTTTGTCTTAGTTGCGTGTTAATTTTGTTGAAGTAAATGGTAGAGTAAGCTACCGTCCACCAGGGCAGAGGTGCTTAAATCTGGCTCTATTGAAGTGTTGCTGGTAAACGCAATTCATTACAGTGTTAGGAAGAAGTTTTTACTCATTTTACTTTGCTCACACACAAAGGAAGTTAAAACATGACACAGCATGGCTTATGCCTTTTTATTAAACCTTACAGCAGTTAATTTCACTGGAGTTACTTTGACAGTGGGAGTCACTGGTGTGGACACTGGCTCTGTAGCACGCTGACAAATTTCTGAAGCACAACATCACCCTGGTTTATATCGGGTCTGTCCTGGCTCCTCCAGGATACTTTCCTCGCCTGGACCACAGCGCAGCTGTAGGAATGCACATAATGCTGTGCATCCCTCTATTAATAGAAGGGTTGGTACAGGGGGTTCAGCCTTGGCTGCACCCAAGGGTGGCTTCTTTGAGGGAGAGGATTAAAGAGAGTGACAGGACACATCGGTAACAAAATCAGACCGCCAGTGGGGCAGTGGAAGGGGGGAAAAGTTGGAAGAAAAGTCCCTCCTTTGCTGAGGCTGTGAAGCAGCATTTACTGAACATCTAGCAGGCTGTTTCCTTAGGCACAAGGGAAGGGGAGGGGAGCGTCTCCAGCTGGCAGGGAGTTGGCTCCTGGTGCTGCCTGTGGTTCCAGCACAGCCCCATAGTGGTGGGCGAGGTCGAGATGGGAGAGGAGCAGGTCCTTCGGGGTCGGACACGCTGTGATGCTGCGGGGGAGGGAGGCAGGAATGGGCATTGCAGGGCAGCAGGAGGGCCTACAGGGATTCCTGGGAGGGAGGCAGGAGCGGGGTTCGCAGCACTGCTGCTTTTCCATCACTCATCTGCAGCAAGTGGGAGAGATTAGTGCGGCTGTTGGATGTTATTTCCCAGGGCCCTGGGTGTGGAGGCCAGGAAGGGTTGTTTTTTGGTTTTTTTATCCAAAAGGAGATGAGTATCTGGACCTGGGTGGGGTTGCACAGGAGCAGAAACCAGTTGGCTCTTTCTCATCTCTCACTTTGCCTTGCCCCAGAAGTGAAGGAGAAGCAAAGGAATCCTTTCCTGAAGGGGGATATACCTGTAACCTGATGGCTTTTCTTTCATAGGTGGTGAAAGCCCTTGTGTTTAAAACTTTCCTTTCTCCATCTCCCCGTCCTTGTCAGGCTCCCCTGCAGCTGGACATTGCCACTGTGGAGGCTGGGAGCCTGCTCCCACTGCCAGTGTGGACATGAGTCATCAGCAGGGAATCACCCATCTTTCTCTTCTACCCAGTTGTATTATTTTTAGGTCAGCATAGGAATTTCTTTGCTCATGAGAGCCACATTAATTCTGCAAATAATGTGAGAGAGAAAGGAGAAGAATAACAACAGAGGTAGAAAACACACGGTATTGACTGGGGATTTCAGTGGGAGGAGTTAGACAACTTCATAACTTAATTGTGTATTAATGATTTCTGTCTCAGGATATGTTTCATTCTTTTTTTGTTTTCCTTGCTTCTGTTTGTGGAAGTTGCTAAAGAACACAGGAAAGGAACAAAGTGGTACAAAGCTTTTTTATTTCAGATAAGGCCTAGAAATTAACACTGTTTTTGTTTGTTAACATCCACAATATGGGCAGCTTTGTATTAGTGAGCTGCATGGGTGAAAACAGATTTTAGTCCGTGGGGTTTCAGAAGTGCAAGTAGAATGTCACTTTCCCACCAACAATCTCAGGTAATGCAGAGCATAATGTTTGTTTAATTTCTTGGTAACATAATGATAAATACAAATATTTGGCATTTGCATCTTGACTACTGAAATATAAAATCTAGAAGGATTGAATATTTGTCTGCATTACTCTTAATCAAAATCAAGACTGATTAATTTTGCTTAAAATTTGACTCTGCATTTCCTTTCTAAAATGTCTTCCCATTTCTTAAAGAAGAAAAGCTATTTCCTCTGCTGACAAATTGGAGTTGTCTCAGAGGAGAGTGTAGTGCAAAGCAACAGGCACTGCTTATGTAAACTTCTCTTGCAGAGGTGCCACTTATGAAAAGTGTAGCAAATCCTGCCTTGCCCCCTTGAACAAGCATTGCAAAGCACTGACTATTTCTTAAAGCCTGTTAAAATGCTTTTATATCCTAATTAGCATTACAGATTTCAAGAATACCAACTTATTTTAGGAGAAAGCTTTTTAATGGTGTGTTTTTACACAGAGACCTTGTCTGCATTAAAAAAAAAGAAAAAGCTGCACTGGTAATAATTAATCAGACCTGCCTGGTGTGATACATGGCCTGAGCACCAAGGGCAGCCTGGTTGTTCCATTGTTATATTTTGGTTCTGCTTTTATGTTTTAGGTGTTCTGTTTCCTTACTTGCTTGTTTTTCACACCTCTACCAGCAAGCCAGAGCCCTAGTATTATATTTGCATTGTTACAAATATGAGCAACTCCAAAACATAAAGGGAATTGAGACTTAAACTAATTTTAAAGAGGCCTTAGCTGCTAGAAAGTTTGTTTCCTTTTTACTTAAAATTGAATCTGTGCTTGGAACTGAACAGCTTTTTTCTCCTTACTCTGTAATCATATTTATAGAAAAATGGAAGACTGTGGCCAAGACCAGCAATCACATGATAACACAGCAGCTTTTATTAGATACATCTGGAAACTTACCTTGCAAGTAGAGTGCTTTTATCTCTGCACAGGTGTTGAGCCATTGCTCGGCCTGTTCTGCTAACAACCTCAGAAGCTGTTCCCATCAGTGTTCTCTGCAGCCATGCCATCCATGTTTGACTTGGAACTGCACATGAACAGACTTGTGAAATTTTAAGGAGAGGGAGGCTTTTCTGGTGTTTTGTTTTGTGTTTTTAAAGTTCATCATGAGCAAACTATTACCATATGTTTCAGATGCTTTATTTGATATGCTGGACTTTTCAGACTTTCCACAATTACTAATTTTTTTTTTTTAAAGCAGTTTAAACAGGATGAAAAAACATTCGTATCACCTAGGATTCCTTTCTCTTGTCTTTCTTAGACTGTGGTCTAGATTTAAAAATACTGTAGGCAGTGACTACCCAAAGATGGAAAAGAGTAATGATGACAAAACAGAGAAATTAATAGTTAGACTTCCTTAAAAAAACCTAATGCTTCCAGTTAATGCACTGTTAGGCATTGCAGCTTACTCCATTTTAAATTAACACAAGCCTTAGTCAATGCAGCGTGATGCTTGCCTTAACTAGTTAGGTTTTCTCATGTAGTACCTGTAAGCTTTTCTTGGAGGTGCTAGGGGTCCATACCTGGACCACAGAGAAAGGCAGGGCATCCACAGCTCTTCCCATGCTCCAGCTCCCGTGTGGTTCTGTAAGCTGTGCCACCAGGGCAAGGTGCTGAGCCAGGGTGCATTTATATGCCCTGAAGAGCCTGCAACTTGAGATGACAGGCATGATTTATCTGGATGCTTTTTTTTCAGCCAGGTGCTTCTTCCTGACCTAATGGAAAAAGAGCTTAATCTTTCTCCCAGTTTCTCTTTTAGTTTGCTGCTTCTTTGCTCACAGCAAGGAAAATACAAGAAGACTAAGGAAGAAAGAGAAAAATAAATATGCTTAATAAAAGAGAGAAAGCTTATATTCTTTTTATAAGATATGTTACTTTTTGTTTGGGGGAGAGGAGGCAGTTCCCTTTGCATGGAAAACACCATTTTTAAATTGCAAATTTTTACTGTCCTGAGGCTAGCAGTTGATACAGGTGTACTGTGAAGGACTTTCACATGGGTGTTTGATCTGAAAGGTTAACTCTCAAGTGCAGCTTTTGATGGGAGCCCTAAATAAAGTAGAGCTGAAAATCAGCATGTTGCAAGAGGGAGGTGAGGGGGAGTGCAGAATGAACAAGGCACACCTCCCTGCTGTGGGGGCTGTCTGGCTGCTTTACAAGGAGCACTGGCTCCTGCTCAGCCCAGATCTTGGGGGTATAGTGGCAGGAGTCAGTGCTCCCAGTACCTCTGTGGTGCCATCAGTGGTAGCTGTGCCTGCCCTGTCACACAGAAGGGGATACAGCTGCTGCTCTGGGTTCCTGGCCCCAGAGTTCAGAACGCCCAGTCTGTGTCCCTCTGCAGCACAGCCTGCAATGCTTCCAGTGGTGCAGAATTGTTACCAAGCCCTCCTTGTTTGTATATTGACATACCAGGAGGAACGTGTCAGGAGCACTGCTTGTTTTCATGCAAGGCATTTTCATCACCTCTAAAAACAATTTATTTCAGCAGCCTGCAAGTTCATCTCGTAACTTTTTAATGCTCTCTGTCCCCCAGTGGTTTTGGTGGTTGTGTTTTTGTTTTCACTGAAGATGAAAGCTTTCCATCACAGAATAGGTGCTGCCAAGTGAGCTGGAGGGGAACTGTAGATCCTGATGCTGGAGAAGTACTATGTTTTGGCCACCCCCCCCTCCCCAAGATTGTTGTCACATTTGGCATACCTCTTTAAGTAAACATTAGCTTTGTAAATGGCATTGGTTCGGTATCTAATGGAATGCAGGAACTGTGTCAGCAATAATTATAAAGGTAGGATGCAAGTGAATTGACAGGAGGGTTAAAACAGATTAAACCTTCAGCGCATAGTATTTATGTCCAGTCTTTCTGGGTACTGTGATAACAATGGCCGTGTTATATACACTTCACACTTGCTTCTTTCACCACTCAGGGACTATGAGTCCAGTTGCTTTGTGGGTGACTTGGTTATCTCTTCGTTTTCAGGGAACTAAAAAATGGCTGTGGGAGTTTATGTAGTGATAAAATGAACAACAATGGGAGTTTGTTAGGGACAGGACAGGGAGGGGGTGGTTTCAGGATTTTGTCAGAAGTCATTTCTAATTGCAGGATGTTTTTTTAATGAGTAGGCACATGTCCTTTTCCTTGATGTAGAGAGCAAAGACAGTATGGGGAGAACTAAGGCCAGGGGCAGATGTGAAAAACTCCTAGCGCATATAATATTCTTGCTGACAAAATCTGACTGCCTCATATCTGCTGGTGTTTTGCTTCTGGGAAACCCATGCTGTGGTTTGGGAGCTGGACCTGTAACCACAAGGAACTTGAGGATGGATGAAACTGTGTGTCACTGAATGCAGAGTGGACGTGACCTGTCATGCTGCAGAGCTCACATTCCAAATATTTAAAAGGCAATAGGCTTTGTTGACGTGTTGGCCAAATGTTGCTGCATAGCCCTTACTGCCTGCAGCATAGCTTTGATTGTTTAATGCGATGTTTTATGTGAGAAACCCTTGTTTAGCTGAATTTGGGATTTGAGAACTTAGGGAAAACAAGAAATCACAGCAATAAAGTGTGGATAGGAAAAGATGGTTCTTCTGCATTTTTCTTCAGGGCAAACTGGCTGTGAAGAGGGTGTAAAAGTGTCAGAAGTGTTGGACCTGTTTCAGGTCTTCCTCCTCTGAACCTTTCTCCCCTTTAAGGAGCACTTGTTTTCCTTTTAAAACAGTCTATTCCTCATAACAGCTTTGAAAAATATCAGTGAAAGTTTTTGGAAAGGCAGTGTGAGGAAGATTCACACACAGGTATTTCAATGGTGTGCAGTAGTATGTTTTAAGCAGTGGTTATAAAAGGTGCTACTTTTACATTTGTTTGCTGTTTAGGTGAGATTTAGCCTCTCCGTGTCACTGATTTTTTAAAAAATGTTGTTTATTTTAATAGTACTTTTCAGTAAAAATGAAATGGTGTAATGCCATTGAAATATTTTGGTTGGACAATGAAAAGGTTTTCACAAGGCTGTGGTCTCAGCTGCCATTCTACCATCTGCCCATGTGAGATTGTCAGTTCTCATATTCTTTAAACTTCCAGTGGACTTATTAGCCAGAAACTGGTAGAAGGTGACTGTGACCGAAATGGCCTTTCATGGTGATAGGTTTTAATGCCCTGTGGCTTTGTTTTGCATTTAGCAGGATCTTGGTATCATGGGGTGAGAGGAAAGAGGATGTCCCAGAGCAAGAAGAATGCTAGTTCTTAAGCTTGCAGCAGTCAGTAAGTCATTTCTGTTTTCTTTCTTTCCTTTCCAGGTGTGACATCTGTTGTATTACCTTTCGAACTCATCGGGGCTTACTGCGCCATAATGCAGTTATCCACAAGCAGCTTCCCAGAGATCCCATGGGAAAGCCTTTCATTCAGAACAACCCTTCGATTCCAGCAGGCTTCCATGACTTGGGATTCACGGACTTCTCCTGTAGGAAGTTCCCCCGCATTTCTCAGGTACTCTCTGTTCTTCACAGCTTAAGGTACCAGCTGCTACAGTGCTTATCTGATGAAGTCATTGAAAGATTTGCCCTGCGTGTAGAATATTTTGTGGAAAGCACACCACCACTGTTTTTGTAGGCTTCGAACACTTTATGCTTTTCCTTTCTCTTTTTTCATCTAAAGAATATTGGCACTGGGTTTTTTTTCACCATTCCAGTGGATAACTATCAGTGTAAAGACAAATAAAAAAATTTAAAGGAAAACTTTGGTCATATTAAATCCTTGCCCCTTTGAGCCTACCCAAAATATCCTACATCTGAAATCAATAGGGAGTACACATGGTAAGGAAGACATTATTTATTTTAGTTTACTCTAACAAGGATGTAGTTAGGGTGTGAAAGTTTTTATTGCAAAAAACTTTGAGCAGTTGCCTTACTAACTAAACAGTGACATCTTCAATGATTTCCTCACAAAACACTCCACAGTGTTCCTCGTGTAAGGTTTGAGGGTTTTGCACCTTTGGGGGACAGTGGCTGGGGAAAGTCAGGGAGGTAGTCTGTAGATATTTTTCTGAGAGCCATAAAGCTTTCTGTTGGGTGGTATGATTTCTCCCTCTGTCAAACCTTGCCTGCCTTAGTTAGTTTGGGTCTGGATGAAGCAGTGTATCTATTAAAAAAAAATTACCAGCACAATCCACCAGGACCATTCTTAGTTTCTGCACTTTTCTTACTCTTGTGGGATTAAAGCATTGATTTCCAACTCTTCTGACTGCAAGATGGTAGACTTGAAATTTGCTGCTGGTCCAGGGGAGCATGTAGGTCATTCTGTCAGTCTGGTACAGTTTTGGTATAAAACTTTAAAAATCCAAAGAAAGCACTTTTTAAACAAAGCTTATTTCTTTTGTAATTAATGACAGACATTTAAAGTTATTAAGGGATTTGAATGTTGGTATTTTCCTTTTGTAATGATTTTGCTTGCACTGTGAGAGAAGACTTATGAAGTATTTAGAGTCTATAAAGATCTTGCCAGCCCTCTACTAATATTTTTCTTGGGAGAATAAATGTAATCAGACTTCCCTAACCAAAAACCAGTCTGCTTTAGTCTCTGAGTTTCATTGATCTGCTTTTGGAGGATTTTATTTTGGTTGGTTTATACTGTTTTGCCTTCTTGGATGCCTTTTTTTGTTTTGTTTTGGTGGTTTTTTTGTTTTTGTTTGGGTTTTTTTTTTGTTTTTTGTTTTTTTGGTTTTTTTTTTTTTTTTTTTTTTTTTTTTTTTTTTTTTTTCTCCTGGTTTTTTTTTTTTTGNTTTGTTTTTGGTTGTGCTCCTCCTGGCTTCTTTGTAGTAGAGCTAAAGGAGATAGTCTAGATAGTCTACTGCCCAGCTTCCTTGCTGTGTAGTATACTGAGGCTCCTGTCCTGTCAGTGACACAGGAGAAGTTTCTGATAGGGAAGTTTAGGATGGAAAAGAATTTGAGAGTCTGAACAGCCTTCTGAAGGAGTTTATAGAAGGGAACTTTTGGAGAACCAGCCCTTAATTCAGATACACCCGTTAGGAGACCAAAGGCTGTGGAGCAGGAATTTTCCATGCCAGGTAGGTGATGGCTGCTCTAAACCCCTTAACTTAGTGGAAGAGAGAGTGAACTGGTTTTGTTTTGCAGCAGCATGTGATGCCTTTCCAATTTGAGATTCCTACTCTAAATATTTTTGCATGTCTTGCAGGTCTGGTGTGAAACAAATTTGCGAAGGTGCATCAGTGACTTCCATCGATTTATTTGTGAGATGTGTAACAAGGCATTCCCCATGCTTTCGGCACTCAAACTGCACACAGAAACTCATGTGGTGGATCAGGGAAAAGACAAGCACAAGCCACAGTCCATGACCCCACCTGGTGAGAACCCAGACCAGAAAGCCTTCATGGCATCCTTGGGCCTACAGTACACCAAAGACATCAAGCCTGTCAAGCAGGAGGACAATATACAGGATGAGGTCCAAGAAATGCGGCTCAGAGCACTGAAGAGTAACCTACCTCAGGAACCCGGCAGCACCAGTCTGCTCAGCCTCTCTCCTCTGGAAGCTGCCTCCATGGGAGGGTCATTTTCAGTCCTTCCCCCTACAAAAGAAAACATAAAGCTTCTTTCGCTGCAGCCTTTCCAGAAGGGTTTTATTATCCAGCCTGACAGCAGTATTGTGGTGAAACCCATCTCCAATGAGTCTGCCATTGAGCTGGCAGATATTCAGCAGATCTTGAAGATGGCTTCTTCTGCTCCTCCTCAAATCAGTCTTCCTCCACTTTCTAAGGCACCTTCTGTCCCTGTGCAGTCAATTTTCAAGCATATGCCACCACTGAAGCCAAAGCCTTTGGTAACGCCCCGAACAGTTGTCGCAACCTCTACACCTCCTCCTCTTATCAGTGCCCAGCAAGCCTCCCCCGGCTGCATCAGCCCAAGTCTCCCACCTCCCCCTCTGAGGCTGATCAAGAACTCGGTGGAGTCTGCCTCCAACTCTCATCTCCCCCAAGCAGGAGCCAAATCAAGTCCTTCCTCACAGTTGCTCCTCCAACCCAAAGTAGAGCCTTTAACTCAGCATGAGATGAAGACCCAGCTGGAGCAGGACAGCATCATTGAAGCTCTCCTGCCTCTGAGTATGGAAGCCAAGATCAAGCAAGAAGTCACAGAGGGAGACCTCAAAGCCATCATCGCAGGAGCAGCGAACAAGAAGACCCCGACCATGAGGAAAGTTTTGTACCCCTGCCGTTTCTGTGACCAGGTGTTTGCCTTCTCTGGTGTCCTGAGAGCTCACATCCGTTCTCACTTAGGTATTTCCCCATATCAGTGCAACATCTGTGACTACATCGCGGCTGACAAGGCAGCACTGATCCGGCACCTGCGGACGCACAGCGGGGAGAGGCCTTACATCTGTAAAATCTGCCACTACCCGTTCACGGTGAAAGCCAATTGTGAGAGGCACCTGCGAAAGAAGCACCTCAAAACGACCAGGAAGGATATCGAGAAGAACATTGAATATGTCACCAGCAACGCTGCAGAGATAGTGGATGCCTTCTGCTCCCCAGACACGGTGTGCAAGCTGTGTGGAGAGGACCTGAAGCACTACCGGGCCCTCCGCATTCACATGAGGACGCACAGCGGCTGCCAGAAGAAGAAGCCGTTCGAGTGCAAGGAGTGTGGCACGGCCTTTTCGGCCAAGAGGAATTGCATTCACCACATCCTCAAGCAGCACTTGCATGTGCAAGAAAAGGAGATCGAGAATTACATCTTAATGGTGGACTGCAGTGCCCAGGAAAGCCAGACAGACCCTTCGTTATTGGAGGACAGCACTTACATGGACCACAAGCCCATGACGCCTTTCCTGGAGCCACAGAACGGCTTCTTGCTGGGAACATCATCTCACGTTTCCATCAAACGTGAACCTGTGGGCAACTTCCCCATGGATTTTGATGAGCCATTGGATTTCTCTCAGAAGAGCAAAAGCCTGAGTGCTGTGCAAGTGAAGCAGGAGAATCTGTTCGGCTCATCTCTGTCCCTTTACGACTGTTCCATGGAGCCTATCGACCTGTCCATCCCCAAAATCCTGAAGAAGGATAAAGATGATGCCCCCTGTGAAGCCAGGAATCAAGAGTTGGCTGCGTCCGGGAACAGTGATAAAGCCTATAACTGTCTGCAGTGTCCTTTGGTTTTTGGTGCCAATGGGAACTCAGAGACAAATCGGGGTGTCAGACATCCCCAGCCACTGAAAGGTTCGTTGCATTTGACTGTCCCGATCATTTCCCCGGCTCTCCCTGGCAATTCTGCCTTGCTGAGACCCCTGAGGCCTAAACCACCACCACCACCTCTCTTGCCAAAGCCTTCAGTAACTAAAGAGCTGCCACCATTGGCTTCCATCGCACAGATAATTTCATCTGTGTCTTCTGCTCCCACTTTGCTGAAAACAGAGGCTGCAGACGCCAGTCCCAAGGCAGTGAGCAGCTCCGCTGGGTGTGACAAATCAGGGAATGCCAAAGCTAAAGTGACAATCGTGACCACCGTTCAGAGAGACTCCAGCCTGCCCAGTGACCTGTCTCAGGCTTGTGATCCAGAGCAGTCTCCCGTTGCTGATCCTGGGTTGACTAAGAAAAGAGGTAGAAAGAAAGGAACGAAAAATAAGCCTAAACTTAGCAGTAGTGTGGATCTGGAGTCAAGTGGGGAATTTGCCAGCATAGAGAAGATGCTGGCTACCACAGACACTAACAAATTTAGCCCATTTCTGCAGTCCACTGACAATTTCAAGGAAGAAAGTGGCAGAAATGGAACAAGTGAGGATGAGAAGGAAACTGCCAAGGATAAGCTGCTGAGAGGGAAGAGGAATGCTTACTCAGACTGCCTGCAAAATATCCCTTGTCCTTACTGTCCTCAAGTCTTTCCATGGGCAAATGCCCTGCAGCGGCACATGCTCACTCACACAGGTAAGAATGCTCTGTGCTCACAGTAGGTTGTAGCCCCTGAGAATCTTCCTTTCTCTGATGTCTGAATTGTACTCTTCATTATTATTTTGCTAATCCCTAGCTGTTGCATAGTGGTGGTGGTAGATTTTTCAGAAATGGAATAATGTCCGTGTCTTTGAGTATGAGAGGGTAAATAAAACTGTTAATACTCATTTGACTTCGGTGGCATAACTTAGTGTAGCTGGAAAGAGACTCAGGTTTCAGTTGTTCTGTTATTACTGTCTTGTCTTGAAGGGGAACATGTGTGTTGAATATTTCATTGTGCCTTACATGGTTTGTTTGTCTGCTTCTGATGGCTGTTTTTGGCTGCATCGGTAATGATAAAGAGATCTCTAACAATGAGAGACAGTAAGTGTAGAGCTGTGGCAGGAAAATAAAATAATCTAGTGCTTAGCATTTTTTTTTTCTTGCGGTGGCTTTTATTTGACAGATGAAAGAAGGATGTGAGAAACTGCTCATCCTGAGCATTATGTAATAGCTTGCCTCTAGGAAAAGTTTCTCCTCAAGAGATAGACAGCTAAAGGTGGGCACATGCCCTAAGGTGTGGAGATGTGTATGGAATCTCTAGCATTGTGCCACTGTGTAAGTAACCTCAGACCTGGTGTAAACAAAAGGAGGAATCGGGTAGGGAGATTTATTCTAGGTCTGGGGTTATTTTTCATTCTTCACTATAAAGGAAATACTGCATTGAATGCTGTGCTGATTTGAAGTTCACTCATTCTTCCACCCACACTGTAATAAAGTAATTAGTAGATTCTCATCCTGCTCTAGAGGGAGGGGACAAAGCTCTACTTGCTGTTGCGCCCTTTTAAGTCAGTCACAGTTGTTGATATTATTTACTTTATTATGCATCTCAACTCCTGGCATAAAGAATAAACATTAGGGATTTTTATAAGAAACATAGGGGATCTGAGTATAGCCTTATAAAAGTTTTGGGGTTCTGTTTTGTTTTTTTTTTAAGAAAATGAGGTTTCCTGAAACAATTGGTTCGTGTCTGTGCTAAAAAGGGAAGCCCGAAGAGGTAAAAGAGGTTAGCTAAGAGGTTTAAAGGGAATCTGAGCTGTGGAGCAGTCCCTATTACAGTTTAATTTGGGTGATGCGAGGACATAACTTGCAAGGTATGAGTGCAACAGTGAGGCTATTGTTTTATGGTCCACAGAGACCAAATTATTTCATCTTATTAAGCATACAGTTTACTTTGTGGTGAAGGAGAGCTCTTTACTCGTATCTCAATTGTTTTCCAACACCCTGGTCTCCAAAAAAAATATATAGTTACTGAAGAACTGTTCATGAGACAGAAAACAATGGAGAGGCTTTTCCCAGACTAAGAGGTTTGACCTGCTTATTGATGGCAGGCTTCCAAGGTAGCAGCACTGGTGTAAACCGTTAATGAAGACAGGAAAATGCACTCAGCCATGAATTATACTGGTGAAACTTGTCTCCCTTACGACCACCAGGCTTGGAAGGAGACCCCATCCTTTTAGAAAGCCTGTGCTGCAGGCGCCACAGAGACAGGATTTTTGGTGATACTACAGCAGTGGCAATAGTCAGATTCCAGTTGGTGTGCTCTGTGATAATACTGAATTCTTTTCTAGTCATTGTCTCAGTGCTGAGAGAGACTTGTTGCTGGTGGACCACCCCACAGCAAGTTTTGGCTGGCCTTGGGGCACCTGCCTTCAGATAGCATGAGTGTTCTCTTTCTAAACTGGGAGTTTCCAGCAGCTCCCCTGTGGCAGCAGTATCGATGAGGCCTACTGGAGGGGAGAGGGAAAGGTAAGCTGGGAAGGTGGAGGAAATTTAGGCCAGGGAGGTGGTGCCAAAGCAAGCCTGAGGATGCATTCAGGTGGAGCGAGCCCTGTGTTTTTGTGGTGGATGTCAGGTGCTGGTGGCATGCAAGGAGTGTGGCAGCTCTGTGGTAGATGAAGCAGTTTGTTGGCTTTATTTTCTGGATGGGCAAATTGGTTTTCTTGTGGAGAAATCAACAGTGTCGTAGTACAGCACAGCGTTCCTGTCCCCACCTATTGCACAGGCAGTGACTTGTTAGATAGCTCTGTTTTGTAAAAGGAGTTAAGAAAAAAATCTATTCGCTAATCTTACTGTAAAGAGAAAAGGGGAACTTTATTATTGTCTGTGCTTGATAGCTGCTCCCTGACCTGGGTAGAGAAAGGGCTAACAGGCTGACGTGAATGGGATAGATGAGAGTCCTGGTGGTCTGCTTCCAGACTGCATGTGTTGGATATGTGATCCATAGGCAATCACAGCAGGCAAGCTGACTGGGTAACGCTGCTATCAAAAAAATCCCAAAGCAGTTGTTTGAGCTAAAAAGCAGAAACTGGCTCTTCTGTGTCCATTTGTAGGAGAGTTGTTATTGAGGTAATTCATGTAAGTGGTCTAAGTTAGGATGAGGAAAAGGTATATAATTCTGAGCATTTAAGTGTTATCTGTATAAGTTTTGAACTGCTGTATTCATACAGACGTAAAAAGATTTTTGCAAGTGTGTCTTTCATGTTCAATACAATTTCAACACAGAGGCTGCCTTCCATGTGGTGTCAAGATTGTATTTCCCTTTTGTGAAAGTTCAAAAATGCACATGCTACCAGTAACCCACATCGCTTACACAACCAGAGGTGTCCCTTGTGGGAGCTTTTGCCCTGCTTATCCTTGCCTCAACACCAATGTGTGGGGGTTTTTTTTAATTCAAAAGCATTTCCCTGAAGAAGCATATACCTTCCTCAGTGGTTTTTATTTTAATGGTGAGCTCACAAGTGGGACACTGGGAATTTGGCATAGCTTGGTTTTATACAGTAGCTGTGTTTTGTTTGAACATGCTCAACCACTTGCTTTTAATACTTTCTCTTGATGTCTTTACTGTATAATTTACTTTTCTATGTTCAACTCAGTTTGCCTTTTTTTTTTTTTGCTCTTCCCTCCTGCTCTTGACTTCTTAAATTCTCAGAACAGTGACTAAGATGTGCCCTGCAGGTGATGCAGTTGATTTTGCTCCTTTTATGGATGCGGATCAGACTAGGGTCAATATAAAATTACAATAATGATCTTTTTTAACCACTAGTTTGTTACAGATAACCTAATCTGTTTGTTTGCAAAGAATCACTTTAATATTTTCAGAGGGATACTGGCAGGTCTTACTTGGCCCAAGATTAAATTTTCTAAAAAGTGAGATTTAATGGCAGAGAGGGTTTTTGGTTTGTTTTGGTTTGGTTTTGCTGCTATAACAGGAACAAACTGTACAAAGAAATATCTATAAACAAAATAAAGGAATAAATAAATAGAATACTGTTACACCTAGCCCATGAGCCTGAATGTTTTCTGTGGATTGGAGGTCAGAAGTCACATAAAAAAAAAGGAGGCATTTTTATTCTTTGCTTTTATGATTTAAGTCAAAGTGAAATTGTAAACATCTTTACTTTGCAACATTTGTAGTCACCATAGTGAATAATGTGTTTCTGCTAGGACAGCAGTGGCAGGAGATACCTTAAAGACTGATCTTACATGTTGTGATTCTTCAGATGACTCTTTATACTGAAAAAGACACCCTTCAAATGACTGGCTACTATGAAATGTCCAGACTAGGCTAGTCCTGCTGTGCTGCTAACCAAAATGTACAGTTAATATTTTGGCACAGATGTATTTTAATACAGGCCATGATTATTCATATGGAAAAATTTAATAAAAAAATCAAATCGCATTGACTTTTTAGGTTACCTTCCAGTGAGTAAGTGTATTTTATCAGAAGAGCAGTTGCCTTTAAGAGACAAATACAGAAGGCAGAGAAAACTGCTTTTTTTGAATGTTCTGGTTTTGTGCCTTTAAAGGTGACATTTTTGGAAAGCATTGCAACTTGGGGTGGGAGGACTGGAGTTTGCACAGTAAGTGGAATTTTTGTTTGGGTTTTGAGACCTCCAGCTGGGACATCTGTGTGGAAGGAAGAATATTTTATCTGTTGCAAGTATTGGTCTGTATGACAAATACTTGATTGATACAAACATTTTAAATGCTGAAAATATGAGAAAATTGTGACCTGAGATGCAGGTTGAGTTTCAAGCAATTAATTCTCAGCTAATCCTATCATTGCATGCTTGAAAAGAAATGTGGAGAGGAATTGGGCTATCATGAACCAAAAGGATTTTTGCTCGACTTTGAAGTTTTGTATTTGCATTGTGAATGAAGCCAGATAGAAGTGCAAAAAGTGGTGATACTTGTCGCCATAAATTTATGGTTGAATTAGCAGGCATCTAAAAGGAAAGAGTGACTTGAAAGCCTACAAAAAAAACAGTACCATGATGCATCTAAAAAGTTGTGTTGACACTGGAAAAAAATTAAGAGAAAGTAACAGCTCCTGAGATGTCTGTGAGATGTGGGGAATCCTTGGTACAGGTTGAGATGTTAACTAGAACATAACCAACTTTCAGAAGATGAAAGTGAGAGAGATACCCACAATGTTGTATCAAAGAGGCTGCTGGCTGTGGCAGAGGGTGGGTGGTGTGTGTGTGTTTTCAGAGGTTTTGGGTGTGAGGTGGAAGGTGTGACAGGAGCTGATCTCATTTTACAAGTAACTATCCTCTCAATCTCTTCCTTCATCACAAAGATGTCTTGCAGGATTGCTTTCCTCATTGCACTGCATGATCCTGGCTTTTCTTTCAACTTTTCTTGTGTTCAGTCCCTTCCCTATTCTAGTCATTTAAATGAATTACTGACATGAAAAACTTTCTCCTAAGGGAAGATGATTTATTGCTTATTCAGCATAAGGGCCTTGATTCCACTGAAGTCAGTGGAGAGATGCCCTGTGGCTTTGATGGGAATTGTGTCCAATTCACACAGGTGATGGGCATTTCCAGAGAGAGCCTGCTGTTGAGGAGCTTGCAGTCAGGATATTGTGGTTGGTCACCAAGCAGTAACAGAGGAAAAGGAAAAAAACCAAGGAAGTTTCTTATTACACACAAAGAGGGTATTCGTACATTTTATCTTGTGTCAGGCCAGAAGCCCTTGCCCTGTCAAAAATGTGATGTCATTTCTACCAAATCTTGCAGAATTTGCACAAACCTGGAGTTGCCAGCTGCTATGTGAGGAGAAGTGTGCTTATCCCCCAACCTAAGGAAGAGGATGTTGGATCTCACAGTGGCACACACAGTTTTTCCCAGCTGTTCAGAACAGCAAGGCCAAGTTGTATTTGGTCAGGCTGACCACTGCAGCCTGGCAAAGCATAAGGCTGTGAGAAGTGCCCTTCCACGTTGGAGCAGTGGTACTCCTGTCTCCAGTGGTAGCAGTAGGATGTGCTCTTTAGTGTGAGCATGTGGACACAGCCGCTTCCTCTGGCCTGTTGCTCTTAAAGCTCTATCAGTATCCACAACTGCTTCATTAGGGTTGTACGTTCGAGGGCACATCCCTGCCCGCTCCCTCTACAACCTGTTTCTGGAGCTGCTGTCTGCAGGTCCTTCCAGTTGTTTTCTGAACCTGCTGATGCAGTCTGGTTTTAATTTGACTGCTGCTGCAGGCCAAGGCAGTGATCCTGGGGAGGCATCAGCGATGGCTTTGAGTCCTGCGTGAATGTACGCGCCAGTACTATACTCAACATCACATAGGCACGGTTCAGATTGTTTTACCATGTGTTAATCTGCATTGAAGCCCGCCTGCCATCATACTGCCCCTCTGTCTTGACAGTAGCGAAAGAGATTGCCTGTCAGATCATGCAAGGCTTTGTTGTAGGCAGGTGAGTGGCATTTTGCCAGAAAGGAGGAGCTGACACAAAACGAAGGGTGAGCACAGTCACTCAGGGTTTACTGTGCTGACCAAATGGGACGGATGCAAGAAGGAAGCTCAGCAGATGGTGGTACATGTCCCTTGCCTGAAAACTGCTTGCACAAGGGAGCTGTTGCTGTAAGTTATTCACACCTCCAGTACAGACAGCGTCACTTTGTGTCACTTTGAGTTGGTTTCATGGGAGCATTGTTGAAGTAACAAACCTAAAAGCAGCAAGAAGTTGGCTCTGTGCATCACGGTAGTTAAAATTACAAATGAGTTATTACTCTCAACCTCAGGGTAGCTGCTGATCAGATTGCACACAGTGGGCACAGGATTTTCCTCTTACATCTCCCTGCACCAGTTTGTTTGGGAAAGTCTACTGTCTTGCCAGCCTCTCATCCTTTCTGCTTCTTTTAATACAGCAGGTTGCCTTGCAGTGATTCAGATGTGGTAATACAGGTCTCAGTACTAGTCCGGCATTGCAATCTGCCATGCTGGGGACCTGTTACGACATGATTTGATCTTGCCTATCATGAGGAGACTAAGTTGCCTTGTTACCATGTTAACAGCCTGTAACTTCAGAGGGCTGTAGCACGGTATCTGCGGTGTCACGTGGGCCCATCCTGCCTATGCAGACAACAGATGGCTACAGCGTGAGAGAGGAAGACTCGTGTTATGACATGATCCCCTCTGAGAACAAAAGTCTGCAGAAGGGGCTCTGAAAGTGCTCACTTCTGACAATTTACACAGCGGAATAAAACTGAAATGTCCTACTTGACTCAATTGAAGACTTTTTTTTATAGTCAGAGGGGTCCTAGAACAGCTCAGCTCTTTGGTGAGGAGGCAAACATCTGTAAAGCCACTCAGACATGCACTAGTGCAGCACGTAGGTTGGGTAGGACGGGTGCAAGGTAGATGTTGTTCTCAGCAGCTGGCGCCGGGCTGGTCAGAGTGGTTTGACCTGCCCCCGGCAGACAGGGCCTTGGGCCATGGTTGGATAACACAAAGCACTTATTGGCAGTACTGGCTCGACCTGTTCCCAACTGTTCATCCCTGCAGCTGTAGCTGACCCAGCTGCCCAAAAAAATTAAAAGGGCAAGGGGAGGGACTGGCAGTCATGAGATCAGTTCCCGGATCTGGCTGGCGGTACAACCCTAAAGGAGCACATTGATGCAGCTGAGGTGTGGAGCTGGCAGCATCTTCTGGGAGGCACTGGGATAGATGATGTTGAAATTGGCTTTGCTGTCAGTGCTTTGTGTCTTCAAATAGCAGCTTCAGGCAGCAAGGAGGGAGCCCAGATGCAATATATTGTGCACACAGTTATAGTTACCATGTGCACTTTATAGCACAGCTTAGTGTTTATAACTGGCTTCACCAAGCAGTGGTTAATCACGGTTCAGAATCATTCAGCTGCTCTGGACTTCTGGTCTCCCTCCATTGTCCAAGAAAAAGGGATTTCCAAATCCATGGAAGTAAATTAAGGATTTGAAACTGTGGCTAAGTTTAAAATGGGGGGGGTTTTGTTTGGTCCTGGCTTTAAAAGGTGGGTAAAGCAGCATGCTTGGGCTCACATGCAGAGTCCTTTTGAGGGCCATCCTTGGAAGTGAGTACTCATCTGGATTTCACTGTATGCCAGAAGGAAAGGGAATGAAGGGAGATGCTTGGATGGTGTTTGGTCAGCCATAAATGAAGCAAAGCTTTAGGATGAGGTGTAAGACAGGAAGTGCAGTTCAGTAGAGTGTCACTGGGAACAAATTTATAGAGGGTTGCTTTTGGTCTTGTTTTAAACCAAAACAAAAACAGGATGGTGGTTTTGAATAGGATTCAGAGATGAGGAGGCTGTGTAAGTGATGGGGCTTGCTCATATCCTTGCTACGTGGAGAGGAAGGGAATGGTCTAAAGTGCCTGAAGCAAACTGAGGGCATTTCACCCAGCTCACAGCAGTCGGACTGGGGGAGAGCTGTCCCGGCAGAGAGGCCTGGCAGAGAGGCATATGAGGAAAATGTGGAGCAGCTTAATGAATTGCCCACCTTCATCATGTTAAAGCAGCCCTGCCTTTGTCTCCTTAGGGCTGTCTGAGTGCTCCCTTCTTGCAACAAAATACAGTTGACAGAGATGTGGGATAGGAATGGGGTAAGGGATTATCTCTTACATAATAGAGAAAGAGAACTTACTAAGGAAAGATCCCTTTCATAAAGAGACTTGCCCCTAATATAAGAGGGTTGAACACAACTGCTGTGTGCTACCTAGGCAAATATTTACCAAGTGTGAGTATATTCAACAGTGACTTTTCTGATTAGCATTTAGCAGAATTCATCCTTGCTCTAAATATCTGCCACACTGTGATGCCTCCAGAAATCATGTGAGCTCTGGGTGTAGTGGGGGACTTTTTCCAAACTGTTCTAGCTGTCTGTACCTCTGAACTACATTTGTGGGTATTTCTTGGAGGACAGAGGGCTTGAAATCGTGTTTTCAGTGTCAGGCAAAGTTTAACAGCTGCTCTAGAGACACAGCTCAGGGTAAAGCAAGAGTGAGTTGCTGCTGGGGGTTGGCCCAAGTGCTGGAGCTGTTGTATGAAGATACTGAGGAGATGGTGTACAGCCTGCTGGCTGTATCGTCAGCTCTACATCAAACTGCCTTTCTGCTGCGTGGTGAAATTCACCATGAGCTCAAAGTGTGGGTTTTCCCCCTGCTCCCTTCAATGCAGATTCCCCCATGGTAGGTGCAGTCAGAGCTAGTCCTGAAAACTTTTCTTCGTGACTTCAGCTGCTCTGTTGAAGGTACTGGGGAATCATACTGTGTGTTAAAGACAAAAAGTGTTTTTTTCCCAGAATTGTTTTTTTCTTTTTCCCCAGATATATTCAGTTCCATTTACTGTAAATAGTCCTTTTCTAGCTTGAATATTTTCATTTCACAAGGCACGGAGATACAACCAATGCTCTCTCAACTGTGGGCTGATTAAATATTTAACTTGAGTGTTTGCAGTTGATGTAATGAAGGTGGCTGAATTTTAGTATTTAGAATGTTTACAATAAAAATGGACAAAGATAACACCCAAAATTTTTTAAGTTGACTCTGCAGGTTTAAAAGATGTTCTCCAGTTCATGGGTGGAAGTAGAAGCAGCACTGTGTGTGGGTCCAAAAAATCCCAAATTTACTACAACTGCTACCACCTAGCGGTGGCTGCCTCTCCTGTAAAATATAAACCAAGATGGGGTTATTTCAGTTAATGTAGGGAAAATAGTAAATCATCAGCTCACCTGACTGATAATGCCAACTGCTTGTACCACATCCGTTTCCAGTGCTCTGTTTGCTCCAGTTTTGAGGTTTATTTATGTGATGGGTTTTCTGACACTTCTCTTGGGATATGAGGAGTCTTTGTCAATAAACACTTGCTTTAGCAACAAAATGTTTTTCATTGCATCCTGTTTTGTCTAATAACTTCATAGCATCTCAAGCTCTACTCTCTATTCCACCATAGTTCCAGGAAAAAAGAAAACCACAGGAAAAAAGAATCAAGCCAGCAAGCTCCCCACCTGAATCTGTATCTGCTCTTTTATCTGAAATTTCTCACATTTGGTGTCCCTCTTCATAATTTGGTTTGCATATGTAGGAAAGCAGTTCCGTCCTCTTTCTTGACACCAATAAAAGATGAAGTGGATTCTTCTGACAGGGCTGACCAAAGACTGCCACTTGATTTGTAGATAGGTTTCAGCAAAACAGTCTTTTCTTTCCACAGTTTGAAGGAAAAATTATTTCGGCTACATCTATATAGTGGTTTCTTTAATGCAAACAGAAAAGTTTTTGGATTCTCAGATGGAATCCTTGAGGTTTAGCTTATGAATACATCTCATGAGAAGTTCTTTTTTTCCCAGGAGCTGATGAGGCAGCAGCTGAGTTACCAGTGGTTGTTTTGTGTTGCCTTCCTCCTTGTGTCCTTACCTCCCTGCACTTCTCTTCTTTCTCCCTTATCCTGCACATCTCTTTTGACTCTGGTGTCAAAATTGAGATCTTGAAATAGTGTTATCTTCTTCTCTTCATTTTGGGGGAGTGACACAAACTCTGGTTGAACATGACAAAATAACATATTCTGCTCCTGTGGTTGCTGAAGAAGTGGCAGTGGGTGGGAGCTTTTACAAGTGGGTTTCTCCACTCTTGTCCTCTTGATTCACCAAGTGTAAATTTTGTGGGATAACAAATGGACCAGAAAGCATTTTACAGCCTTAGCAAGTGAAAGATGGGAAAGGAGCAAAAGAAACAGCAGGCCTTTCCCATGCATCCTGTTTCTTTCACTGCCTGGAATCAAGTGACTGCTCTGCAACATAAATCAGCCAAATTCTGGAGATGGGAATTACCCATTTGAGAGGAGCTCAGTCTCGTCGGAGGGATGTTTGATCATCCCAGCCCAGATTTGAAGGCTCAGGCAAAATACTCCTCCTTTAAGATACAAGCCTGCTGGAGCTGTGTGGCCAGCAGGGTTTCTGTTGCTGCAATGGCCATGTAAGCAGAAAGAAAACAGTGCAGGCCAGGCCTAACCTCTGCTGGAGTTCATGAAGCAGCTGCCCAGTGCAAGACTACCCTTGCAGCCATCCCTTGCACTGCAGGAGAAGTTCCACACTGGACCTAGCACAGTTGTCTTCATGACCATTTTGTTTACCACACACCTTCACAGCTCCCGTGCTGCTATTTCAGTTCATCGGAAGCAGAACTGGGCTGATTCTTACCCGTCCCCAAATAACCAGGATTTGTGCAAAGCAGCTCACTTTTTCACCAGCTGCAGAACCAAGTGCACAGCTTAGGGATAACCAAAGAGCAGCTCAACTAGTCAGGAACTGCTGCTTTACATGAGGTACATGCATGAAGTTTCTTAAGGGACCTGTGAAACTCCTTCCCAACAAGAAAGAGGGCAGATCTGGTTTGTGCAGGTGAGGAGGAAGAGCTCTCCTCCAAGCACATACGCATGTCAACATGTCCCTGGCTACATCACTACGTGAGTTTTGAATGTGTTCCTTCAGGGGTGCCGGGCCCAGAAGAGCTTCAGAAGAGAAGGCCTGTGTACATTCATCTTCCCAGGGTCTGGAGTGGGCTTTGCCCTTTGTGAAGGCACATTGTTTAAACTTAAGAGTTTGTTTTTCTTGATGTCGACCTCATCTGTTTGCCTGTGCCAGTACATCACTTACCTGTGGACCACCTATCCCTTGAAGTGTTTTCTCTTGTGCACAGGAAAATGTAGTTGCAGGCCAGGCATGCAGGAACAGAATAACAGCTGGGAAGAGGCCCAGGACACAGAGGAGAGAAAAGGAGATAGAGTTCAAGTACAATTCACTGAAGAATGAATATACTGTAAGAAAAATAATATATTTTTGGCAATACTAGAAGCAGAAGAAGAAAGAGTTAAGGAAAAATGGGAAAATCATGCATGACATTGAACGTCAAAGTTGGGACTTCTGTATTGAGAGTTTTAAGACGTACTGGTTTTGGCTTGCGCTTACCTTGAGTGCCACTTACGGATATTCTCCTCACTCACTTTGCTTCTGATGTTTCATGTTGAAAAACCAGGAAAAAATCTCCCTCTGCATCCACTGTTTTCTGTTTGGTCAATAAAGAGTTACAGAACATCTCTCTGGGTGCTATTAAGAAGAGCTTTCTCCCATCTTGGTTTCCTCGTGCTCTTCACTCATCTCCATCCTAACAGAGCTCACATGGTTTCCTGCCCCTCTCCCTAATGAACCCCTTCTGTGCTGTGCTGGCAGCCTTTCTTTGGCCAGACACACATCCCGTCAGGGGAGCATTTCCTGACCTTGCAGGGGATGAGACAGGGCAGCCCACATCTGCTTTCAGACATCCCCATCGTCACATTCTGTAGCCTTACACACAGATCAGGGCTTGCTTGCGTGTTTTACGGGCAGATAATTAGATGAGCAATGAACTTTGTGTAATCCACTGTCTATGTAAACAGATATGTTTTGATTAAAAGGTGAGATTACTTTTTGTGATAGGTCACTTCTCCCCCCTAGACTCCCCCAAGAGAAAGCGTATCAAGAAGTGCGCACTATTAAGTGATGGTTCGCTATCACCAGAAACGCTGCTATGCTTTGACATTTGTTTAATGGCCATTTATTATCACTAGTGAGGGGAGATGGGGTCAGTGCAAGTCATGTTGCAAGACTACATTCAAACTAATAAGTGCCTGAGAACCATCTTCTTATCTTCTGTTTCTACTCCTTGCTTAGGAAAAAAGCCTGCAATAGGAAATCTAGGCAGTTCGGAGACAAGCACATGTTGTACTGTGTCAAACAGAGAACTTGCACTGCTCTCCTAGAGTTTCTAAATCCCTGTAGTTACTCAGCAGCTATCGGGCTTGCAGATGAGTGTTGAAATGCAGGGTAGGTTGTGGGCTCCCTGTGCTGCGTGTTGTCAGTAAGAAGGAGGTGGGTTAGAGGACTTAAAGGAAAGTTTCAGCTTTCAGAAGGCACAGCCTGTGAAGTTTGTGTCCTGGAACAATTTGTGGGAAGCGGCACTGGGAATGCAGTTACATGCCATGCATCAGCAGCAGCTTTGGCCTCCAGAGCCAGTCCAGCTTGTTTCCTATTTACAAACACAGTAATTGTGTAGAGCTTGGAAGGGGTACAGCTCCAGCCCTCTGTTCTCCTTAAGCACCTTACCTGATTTAGTTTTCTCGACATCTGTTACACCTTCAGCAATGTTATTGCTGCAGACGGGTAAGTAAGCAGAGGATGCCATTAAGGACCACAGCTTAGGTCATTTTTGCCTTCTTGTGGGGTAACTGTGAAACAGCAAAGCCTATTACTGCCCCTTGGCTTCATGGTTTGATTCCAAGTGGCATTTCAGAGACTCAGGTGTGTACAAACATCCACATCTTCCACTTTTATGGTGTATACCCAACTTTGTGAGCCAACTTCTGTATTACTGTCTTCATATTTAATTGAACCAGTTGGTTGCATGAGGCCTTTACGTTTCCTTTGAAAAGCATTTCCTGCTATACAAAAGTTCACTTGATAAATATATGGGGTGTATATTATTTCAGTCTATGTTCACGTGTTTAATACACAAGTTTGTTAGTAATACATCCATGTGTCTCTGGAATGGTCTATTTGTGATAGTGACCTCAGCTCTTCTTTGGTGTCTCAGCATGTTGTGTTCTCTGGCTAAATGTGATTATGTTAAAAATTATTTCAAGAAGCTGCTGAGACTGTGAGTCTATTTTAGAAAAGAAAGCATTTCGTGAAAGATTTTGTATCATCTTGTTAATTGTGTTCTGTGGTGTTTTGATACCTCTTTTCAGATGTAAGTTACTGGCCTAGGTCACAGACAGGAGAAACAGATGTTCGGATGCTTGATCAGAAGCAATGCTCCTGGGTCTGTGTGCAGGCTCACCGCTGGTGGTTGGGAATTATCAGAGAGCATCCCACTTAAAGTTTCTCTGTGTTTCCTTGCAGAGAGCCAGGCTGATGCAGAGACACTAGATGCAGGAAACAAAGTCTTGAACCTGACCTACAGCGAGAAGGAGCAGTCAGAGGAAATGACAGAGCTACCAGAGAGTGAGCGCGGCCCCAAGGAGGAGCAGAAGGCTGACTCCCTTCTGTCAGAAGAGGACGCTGAAGAAAAAGTGGATGGCTATGAAGAGGGCCCTGAGGAAGATTCTGTAAGTAACAAAAGTCTTGACCTCAATTTTGCCAGCAAATTAATGGACTTCAAGCTGGCAGAGAGTGACCAGAGCGCAGGCAGCAGTTCTCAGACTGAAAGGAAACATGCCTGTGACATTTGTGGCAAAACCTTCAAGTTTGCTGGCACTCTTAGCCGTCACAAAAAGGCCCACATTCGTGAGGACAGAAAGGATGAAAGGAGCAGTGAGGATGAAAGCAAAAGCATTCAGGATGATGCAGGAGCTCCCTCGATGCAGGACTCTGGTCTTGAGCAGGAAGAGTCTCCGTTGGACTTGAAGGTAGTGGAGTCTCCTGTGGACTTTGAGGCAACAGGAAAGGAGAATGAAGAGAGCGAAAGCATCTCTGAGGGGGAAGGCACAGAGAGAAAGTCCACTGAGAAGAGCAGTGATGACAAACCAAAGACTGATGGGGCTAAGAGTACTGCAAAAGCAGACAAAAGAAAGAAAGTCTGTACTGTGTGCAACAAGCGTTTCTGGTCTCTGCAAGATCTGACGCGACATATGCGGTCTCATACAGGTAAGAGGAGGCTTGAGGACAGAGCAGACCATGAGGTGTCCCACCAGACTGAGGTGTCTGCTCTGGAGGTGCACAATTGCTGCTGGCACTTGAGGTTGGAGACACTGCTTTTAGTCCTAAAGATATCTGCAAGGTGTCTCCTCTGCCCCAGTCCCCCATGCTGCATACAAAGCCTATGGAGGGAACAGGAATTCCAACCACTGCCTTATTTTCAGCTCCCAAACTCTTTTTCCCCATGATTGCTTCCAGAGTTCAGAGGCGAAGGCAAGTGTGGAGATCCCTGGGCAGCTTCTGACTGCCTTCTTACCATGTGTGCGTGGCTTTACCTCTTCCCAATATTTTGACCAGGAGTGGAGAAACCTGTTCAGTGTATGATGAGACTTCACCTCTGAGTGAAAGTTTAGAGAGAGAGAGAAAGAGTCTGGTTTTGTCTGATGATCTGAGCCTAATATGGGTAACATGCTGGTGATGTGTGTGACCTGCTGCTTGGGTAGAAGGCAGAGATCCAGTGGGCACTTGGGCAGAGAAGGTGGAACACGGGTAGTGAAACACTTGCCCAGTGACTTGACTGGGCAGTAGGATAGCTTTATGTGATAGGCAGATTGTAGCAGTGCCTTGCAAATGAGATGAAGCCATGAACCAGCTCAAAGGTGAATTAATCCTTCATCCTTATTAATTATAAATTTCACCTGCCAGCAAGCTGCTCTGACGTGGGAAAACCTGTGCATTTTGACATTTTGAGTCTTTTGAAAGTGCTCTCTACTGAAGACAAGATCTTTGCCATTAACAAAATATTTGTGCTGTAATTGACAGTGATTTTTAGAAAACTACACCAAAGAATAATGCCTGAACTAGACTTCAACCCTTCTAAATCATAAATATTCACCTATTGAGTGCAAAACTGACCTGTTTTCTTCTGGCATTGAGCCACAAGTGAAACAGGGGACTGGTGCCATTTGTGTGCCTATTTTCATACAAGTGCAGAAGCTTTGGGAAAATGCTGATACCTAAAGTACTGAGCTTTACCCCAAACAGTGTGTGCCCATGGATGTTCCCATACTCTCTGTTTTAATTGTTTTCATTGCATGCTGGGTTATGTGGGCCTTGTCAGTATGTTTTTTTCCTGTTTGTTTCTCTTTCTTATTTGACACTGAAGGATTGTTCTAATATAGAATAGGTGTGGAGTAGGAACCTGGCACAGTGCTTTCTTCAGATTTAATTAATGTAACTAACGACCTACCCCCACTGTAAGATCAACGTATTTTCAGCTAAGGATTTTGTACAAATGTTGTGGGTTGACTCTTCTCCTTGTCTCTTTCCCACTCGTTCAACTATACTGGCAAATTCTTGCACATTGCTTATACTTCAGTTTTAATGTGTGGGGTTTTTAAAAGATACCTGTAAGGTTTTGGGATTTGTTTACTCAGAAGAAGAACATTTGGGACACACTGAAGTGTGCAAGAAACCTCTGCCTGCCTACCGCATGTGTCATTATGATGCTCATTATGATGCTCATTGGCACAAGATGGTGTCTTGATGGAATTGCAGCACTGAAGAGTCTTTAAGAGGCACAGTTGGAAAGGGAGGACAGGTTGGGGGTGGGACCTTTGGTTCTTCAGGGCAGACAGCACCTTGGGGCACTGTGCGTGGTTAGTATTTTGGGAGAATTTTGTCTGTGGGGCTGTGGTCACTTTGTTTTCCAGTGAGTTCTACTTAAGAAACAGACATCTCTCTCCACATGTGTCTGGGGCTGACGTGCAGCAGGGAGCCCATGTGGTGGGCTGGTTTCATAAAGGCTTTCGAGTTTTAGAGATCCACTGTAAACTTCTTCCAGAAAAGTTGCTGACTAAATTAGACAGGATGCTAGTGAGCACCTGGTGCTTACGGTCTTCCTCCCTCCTTAGTGCAGGGCCTTGCCGAGATTGTAGCTATCACAAGACGCTTAGGTTTGATACTTCATTTGTGCCGTAGGCGTTTACCTGTATTCCTGCTTGCACTCCATCAGCTAGTGTGCTAGTACAGAGGCAAAAAATCCGCATAAAGGTGATGTTTGATGTAGGTACTGAATTTCCAAAGCACAAAGTGCTCTACACTGCTTGCAACAACAGAGAGGCACTTGTGTGACCTCACAGCTGACTCTGTGTTGTAATTCTCTTCCAGGTGAGAGACCTTACAAGTGTCAAACCTGCGAACGGACCTTCACTCTGAAGCACAGCCTGGTCCGTCACCAGCGCATCCACCAGAAAGTCAAAAATGCCCGAAACCACGGTAAGGAGAGCGACAAGGAGGAGACGCAGTCGAGGTGTGGAGAAGACAGTGAGAACGAGTCCAGCCACAGCGGTGCCAACCCCATCTCCGAAAGCGAGTGCGACTCCACAGGGGGCGTCGGTAGCCACTCGTCCCTCGTGGGGAGCCGAAACGAGCCCCTGGCCGGCACGGTCATGGACTCGCCCTGCGGAGAGGAGAGGAGCGGCGCCTGCCTCGCCGAGCCCACCAAGAGCGCGCAGAAACAGATGGCAAAAGACCAGGAACCACGGGGCAGCTCCGAGCACGAGAGGCCCTCAGGTTTCATCCAAGACTTGCTGGAGATGCACAACGCGCCGTCTCCCATGAATCACATCCTGGCCTCTGCAGACAGTGCGCCTCAGCTCTTGGGGGTGGAATGACTTGCTAGGAGGTTGGACCCGTCTCAGCAGGCAAACTGAAGCCAGCAGAGCAAGGTTTCTGGAGTCTGGTTTTGGAAGAGCGACCTTAACAGCTACGGGGAGAGTATGGCAGAGTGGACGTGGTGCCATATGCCTTTCAGTATAATAATGCAAGAGACTACAGTATATACTGATTTGAGTGCCTTACTACTTTATTAGATCTTTTGGTATTATAGATTTTTTCAAAAATGATTTTAATATTTTAAAGAATTATTTGGAGAGGACCCTTTTTCATTTAAGCATTAATGTTACCTTTTGTATTGGTGTGCGTGAGCTTGTTCTTGTATATCTGTGATAGTCGCTGTGTTTGTTCTCTGAGCTGGAAATGGGGCAGTGGGGTGGGAGGCCCTTGGATACCATAGCCAATAACTGGAAGAAAAATGATGTGAATTTCATATGAAATAGTCAGAGGAGATGCAGAGGAGACGTTGATTTATTTGGTTTTTTTCTCAGTAGATGTTCTTGCATTTGCCACATGGTGGAGCATTAAGCCTGTTCCAGGCCTGAACAACGTGGCAGTTGAAGGTGTTCATAGTGGTTCAAGCCAAAAGCAGGAAACACAAATGAATTTCAACCTCATGCTTGTTTCCACTTTTCAGCATTAGAAGTGGTCTTCTGAATCCTAGAGGTTTTTTCTGGCCGTCACGGACTGAGCGTGTATACAGAGAAGAGTTACATAGCAACGTAACCTATGGAAATTATGCACCCGCTGTTACATATGTTTGATTTGCTTCAGTATATTATTATTATTATTATTTTATTATTATTTTATAAATCCATCAGTTCACTTGTCTCTGCAGTCAGCAGAAGCCAATGGGCAATATTTGCCCACGGAGATGCGTAGCGCAGCTTGGATCCCGTCTCGGAGTGTTCTTGACTCATCGCTTTCACCAGCTCCTCCTCCTCCTGTTGTTGCAGCTCTTCTACTGTACTTTACATGAACCCCTTCCTCCGACCGGAGCGTCCCGTGGAGGCCAGCGAGGTATCGTCCCCCGTGCGGGGGCACATCTCCCTCGTGGCGGGTGCGTGTGGGTGTGGGTGCGAGTGTGCGACGGCGGGGCCGCGCGGGGCCCCGCGTGCGTGAGAGAGGCACCGCGAGTGCCGCAGTGACCTCGCTGCCGTCACGTCGGTGACAGCCTGCGTCACTCACAGAGCAAAGTGATCCCGTCTTCCAGTCGAAAGCAAGAGAGAAATGCGAGCCTTACCCTCGTCTTGCTTCTGTCGTGTTCTAGAGCAAGAAATACTACTGGTGATAAAACTACAGATATACGACATGTTAAAAATAAATAAAATAAATTTAAAAAAAAAAAAAAAGAAAGAAATTCTTCCTGAGATTTTGGGGTTGATGCTTGAAGACTTGAGGTGTGTGTCTAAATTTCATATCAGCAATTTAACCCCTTTAATGCTGGCAGCTGGAATTTCCTCCGTATGGCTCCTGTTGCCGGCAACAGGTGACGCTCCAGCCACCAATACTGAAGGGGTTAAGCAAAATGTATCCTACTGTAGCTGCGCATTTTTAGGAGTGCCCAGCATTTTTGTTGTCCTTGTTGTTTGTTGTCATTATTGTTGTTTGTTAATTGTCCTTCAGTCATGACCTCTGGGACAGACAGAGCCATAATAGCATTGCCGGAGCCTCACTGTGCTATTCCACCACTGCAGCCCCCCAGCCCAGCCCGCACTGTGACCCTCCCTCCTTCCCACTGCAGAATCGCTTTTCCTGCTCTCACCAGACATGGAGGAAGTGGGCCTCGGACCCAGTCTATATTATATAATATATATATCTATATATATCTATATATTAAAATTTCTCGGAAAAATTTCTGGAGACTGAAATCTCACTGTCCAGAATTCAAAGGAAGAGAAGCGTTCTTGAGTAATATTCTTGCAAATAGAATAAGAAAAAATGGTTGAGGTATATGTGATTTCTATTTTTTTGTGGTTTTGTTTTTTTTTTTTTTAATTTTTAAATAGGGATGTTTGAACCAGTTCAGAAACGAAGCTAATGCCAGATATAGATAAATCAATCACAACCAATGATTCATTTGAAACTCTACCCAGGTGCATTCTACTTAATTAAAACCAGTTCACGCATCCCTTAAATTGTTATTACTATTATAATTATAATAATAATTATTATTATTATTTGGGGTATTTTTTGGTTTTTGTAATTTTTTTTGTTTGTTCGTTTTGGGGTTGTTGTTTTGTTGGTTTTGGTTTTTGTTTTATTTTTTGCAACTCTCCACACTAAACTGCGCAATACTGTGGGGGAGAAGCCATTACTAAACTATATGCTGCAGAACAATGTAGCAAGTAATTAATTCCCAGCAGCCTGCCGGGACATCTGCTAGCAATAATCACTATTGATTTAAAGCTTTATTTAGCCTTTATCTATATCTTAGTAGAGTATAAGGTCTTGCCACATTTTATTGACATTTTTATTAGTTGAGTTTGACTGAGAACTGTTGCTGTTGTTGGGGTTTTTTTTGTTTCCCCTCCTCCCCCAATATTAAACTGTGAAATTTATAATGTGTTGAAACTATGGGTGAATCTTAGGCTTTAGTTTGCATGTTCAGCTAATTTGTCTCTATATGATTTTCGTTTGAATCTTTTTATTTTTTTTCCTCTCTCAGGGCTTTTACAAAAAACAAAAAAACAAAAACAAAACAAAAAGAAAACAAAAAAAAAGGTCTTCTAAAATTCTTTTGCCTGAGTTGCAATGGACTTAACATGGAGATAATTCAATCACTACATTAAGCACTTGACTGTGAAAGCGCAAAAAAAAATAAAGGAAAAAAAAAGAAAAAAAAAGAGAGAACCTTGTTTGAGGCTGTTCTGAAATAACTTTAGGGGGCTATGTGACAGTCTGATTCCATTTTCAGAATGATTCATCTTCTCTCTCCTCTCTGTGTGTCTCCTTTCTCTCTCTTCTCTCTCCACGAAGGAAGTTTAATCCTAGTGATTTCATCCCATGCAGGAAACAGTAATAAATGTGTAGAATTCATATTTTTCTAAAGGGAACTTAAACTGCTGCTACGAATTGTGTACAAGACTGGTTTATGCCACATGAACAGAGAATCACACATTGTTTTGGTACTTTTATTCCTCTTTTTTTTCAGTTGTACAGTACTTCCAAATTCAAAATAAAAAGTAAAACTTGTTCTGTATCAAACCATCTAAGCAATAAAATGTTATATTTAAAAATTATAGGTTATGAAATGGACGTGGCTCTTCTTGTGGGTTTGTGGTGACTTGTTCTCAGACTTAGCTCTGCTGGAGGACAAACGTGCAAGGCAGAGCTTGTCTTTGCCAATGGATCGCTGTTTCTCTTCCTTCGGTTGATGGGAGTTTGAGCTGGAGATGATTGCAGCACTCTGAAAACCTGTGTTCATTTTGACCGCCATTTTCTGGTAGCCAGGCCCCTTTGAGACGCTGCTTTTCTCCCAATGCAGGTCCTCAACACAGCAACCGAAGAGAGCAGAAAAGTGCTGATTTTCCTGCACAGGCAGGGTCAGGATTCTCTTTCCTCTTTTAATTAATTGTAGCCCCATGGTCACATAGGTGAGCATCCTCCCAGCATGCAGTGTACCAGTCAATTTTTTAAAAAAATTAAGTAGGTTTCTGCTACCATAGTTTTCTTCTTGCATAAATGTTTATGGCTGTAACTCTTCAGGATGTATTCAAAAGCCATGTGTGTGTGTCAAAAAGAGACAAATCCTTTGTTGTAGCTTGTCAGAGCTGCCTTAGCTGCATTTTGTATGCCTTCCTAGAAATAAAATGCATTTCACAGGACAGTGAGCCAAAGAATCATCTGAGTTGTGTATCCTGCTCTGGAGGCCAGGGAATTGCAGTGAAGCTGAAGCATCCACATCTTCCTAAGTCCTGCTGCGATGGTGCTTTCTGGCAGAGAAGAGAACCAGGTTTAGAATGAGAGACAGACTCGGGAGGTGGGGGAACTGCAGCTGCTTTCCTCCCTCAAGCCTCCTGCGCCTTCCCAATGGAGGTCCAGATTCCTCACAGCACTTTCTCTGGTGAGGACCTTGGTCCCTCACCCCCAGAGAGGGACAGGTTAAAACAGCAGCGGTGAGCCAGCCAGCTCTGCCCCAAACCGAGGATATCTGAGGAAGTGGGGCTCTGAAGGTGCTCTGGGTGTGCTCATGGGGTGGAAACATCATTTCTGAGGGAGGAATCCTGCAGAAAATAATTTTCCCTCTCCCACCCACTGACCTGAATCGCCTCTCCTCTCGTGAGACTGATGGGAAGCTCGCATCCAAGTGGCCCGGGGACCTGTCAGGAGGTGTAAAATCAAATGGGATGAGTTTATGTGGCTAGGAAGTGATGGTGACTAATTACGTACAAAACAGATGACTTAGAAAGCACTTAGTTCTTTGCCATGGAAGGGTGTAATTGCTGTGCCCAGCCCTTTTCTCCTCCTACCTCAATTTGACTGACTATTGCCGAGTTGGGAAATTTCCCTGCTCTTCCTGCCTTGGACAGGGTAACACCCCGCAGGCCAGCTGAACTTCACTCCTTGCTGGCATTTCCTTTTCCCTCTTCCTGTCTCCACTCCTGCCTGCACTAACACCCATGGCAGTGATAGCTAGAGCTGCCCAGAAACATCAGGTTAACAGAGAGGTGGGGAGGTGGTGGCAGTGTCTCCATGTCTCTCCTCCAACTTGCTGCTTCCTTGCCTCATTCCCTAAAGCTTTTATTCCCACCTCGGCAAGGGTGAAGGTGAGGTTAATTCCTGACATGGACACATGAGAGATTCACAGCAGTGCTTCAGTTGTGGAGGCCACGTGCTCACCCAGAGCATTAAGGTTTGGGGAAGACCCAAGTCCTCTGCCACCACAGGGATGCCTTGGCAGCAAGGAGCACCAGGAAAGTTTTTCTCCCAAGTGTGGAATATGAAGCTGTGGGTATGGGCAGGAGATAGCAGGATTGGGTGAAAACTGGCTGCCCCAAAGCAGAATGTGGAGCCTGGTTGAAGCATCTTTTGCATTTTTGCTGATACTGAAATGCAAACAAATAAAGAGAAGGGAATAAAGATATATGATTTTCATTATGCAGCTGTCTGAAAGTAGCCAGCATTTGTGGGATGGGAGGGTTGTACACCTACACTGAGATCTTCAGAAAGTGAGTGCAATGACAAATGATTTGATGTTGACACTTAACAGTGTTTTGGTCTGTTCTGTTGAAAAAAAGCCTTTCTCAAACAAAATTAGTCACAAATTCAACCAGCAAAGGCAGCAAGGGGCAAAAGTTTACTTGAAACCTTTCTTTCTTCACAAGTCTCCAGTTTGGGGAATCATACATGCCATTTTCTCTCAGCGTTTCTGTAATTATAATGGGATTGAAAATGTCACTATTGGAAACCCTGAAGTTTAGGATTATCTGCAAAAGGGAGACTCAAGACCCCAGCACAGAATAACCAGCACTTTCTGTACATCAAAGAGGCACCATTTTTCATCACCCGCTCTGACAATGCAAAAAATAAAAAGGATGGAGAAATGCATTGGATTGTTCAATTGGAACACGTCTTAACTGCTGGACTGTGGAAAAAGGGGCCACACCAGCACTTCCCAGAACCTGAGTACTGGAGTAGCCAACATCAGGGAGGGAAGTGAGTAAAACCTGTACAACGTACCAGCATTCTTCAGGTGTTGTGGGTCAGCTGAGCCCTCCAGCCAAGGAGTTGCTTTAAAGAACTTCCCCTTTCATCCCCTTCCTTGGCAGTAATTACTGTGCAGGGGAGAGGCTGCACCCACACTGGAACAGCCAAAGGGGCAGTGAGGGAGATGCTGGAATTTGGGCCCCAATCTGGGAATAAGTGAATTGACTTAGATTTTTAAAACCTCCTTCACGTCAGGGAGGAGCTGAATGTTTCATGAAAAATGGTCTGAGGTTGGGAAGGGGGAAGAGTGTGTGTGAGAAAAGGTCTAACCTGCTAGCGGGATAGCATGATGTGCATACATATCTGCATCCTAGCTTGTGTGGGGTCTGAGCTGGGGACATGTTGGGTCACCTGGCTGTGTGTGCTCTGCAGGTTGGAAGCACCATTTCACTACAGTGATCCCTGGACTTTGAGTCCTGGGTGTGCTCTGGAGTTCCTGGGCTTGGCCACCAGCCCCACACTGGAGCTGCCCTCCTTGCTCCAGGTCCTCCCATGCACACTCAGGCAACAGGGGAAACAAACATCCAGGAGCATACTGTGGTCCCTATCTGGAAACTGGTGACTGCTGGTACCTGCAGATTTGTGGCGGATCAGAGGATTTCCCTAGTCCTGGGCAATTAGTGCCATGCTGGATCACAGGGTTAGAAAAACTGGAAACAACCCTAAAATGAGGTTCAGCACAGCTGGAGTTCCTGAGCCAACAGCTCTGCTGAGGGTATGTATGGTCACAGTCTGTTCCTTCGGTTTTGAAGTATGAACATTAACAGGAACAGTGGTTTGTTCATGGAGCCCCTGCCAGAGCCTGAAGTGTCTCCTGCAGGTGCAGGGTCTTGCACTCAGCAAGTTCAGACCTCTTGGCCTTTCTCAACACGGCCTCCATGGTGTCCTTCCTTGTCCCCTCAGCTGAGGATTGTGGTTTTGCAATGCAGTTTCAGGGAATCCATTTTTAGGTGATTTAATCTCTTCTCACCAGTCCCGAAGGGATGATTTATGCCAAGTAAGCCCAAGGTGTTTCTCCCACATGATGAGTTGGTGTCAGACACAGATGGTGTCTGCCCTTGGCCCTATGACAAGTTAGGGACTTTTTTGTCCAGTGGTGTGCATGTATTTCTTGGGAACTATTAGAGGACTGGGCGGGGAAGGGAAAGGGCAGAGGAAGAATAGCACAGGGAGGAGTGCTCTGGGACAGAATTATTTGGTGTTTTTAGGATTTGTCACCAACTGCACCACTACAAAAGGTGCAGAAGCTGCAAGAGCACCAGCCCCGTGGGCTGCCAGGCCTCATCAGTGGCTCCAGCTGGGCAGGGAGGCCTATTTAAAGCAAGGGGAGGGGTGCAGGTTGGGTTGTGGGCAAGGGGAAAAGTGTTTGTGAGCAACATCAAGGTCTGTATTGTAGAAAGATGTTTATGAGGCTGTTTTTTCCAGAAGTATCTTTTTTAAAAAAGGAGTCAATTAGTACCTGGGAGAAAATGGGTGGGGACACAGAGGGCAGCTGGCCTGCTCAAAGGCAGCAGCGAAGACACAGACTTGCCGGCAGGGCACTGCGCACAATGAGATGCCCAAAAGATACAGGAGCATCTATCTCGCTGTATGCGTCACCTCAGGTAAGTGATGTGTAACCTGCACACATGTGCCACTGTTAATGGGCTGCCTGACAGATGACAAGCTTGACTGAACTCTCTAGGGAGATGTAAACCTTTAGAGTATTGCCAGGCTTTGATGCCTTCATTTCAAGATGTGCCTGAAATCACCCTGGAGAAGTGAAACTAAATGGAGTTGAGAAGCATTGTTGAGGCTTTTCAAAAATTCTAGTATTGCCTCCTACTTTTAATTTCTCAAGACCCCTCTCAGAATAAAAAAAAATCCTCACAAAAAGGAAGCAGGAGTTTTTCATACATTAAACAGTAGTAAGTGGGAAGACTTCTCTGGCTCACCCAACCTCACTGTGTAACGCAGTAGAAAATGTTGTAGCAATCCTCCAACCAGTAGGAACTGAAAATAGCTTTCTCCTTTGCTGTGCTTGTTTATTTCTCCTGTGCCAGATCTGTCTCTTGTTTGGCAGGGAAAACTGCCAGGAGTGTATGAGGAAACTCCGGACGATGGGTGTTTGGAACACACTGTTGTGAAAGTACTTGAACTTCTCTAGAGCCTTTCAGCAGAGGGTTGAGAAGCAGTTTACGAACATCAGTTAATGGGAGGCTGTAAATAAGAGAAATCTGCCGGAGAAAAGGCTTTTCATCATGAAAGGCCTGATCTGTTTTCACAATCTCAGAGGCAGAGGTTAATGTGGTGAAGGCCAGCACCGCTGTGGGCTGACTTTCCGTCAGTAATTTTTAGCCTGTAACCACACGTGGAGCACGGCCCTGCTGCTCATAAAAATGTGCCAAGGTTGGGACAGAACATCAGCCAGAGGGGTCGGTGGCTCCGTGACAGGCCCTGACCCGAGCACTGGGGTACAAGGAACAGCAGAAACAAATGCTCCTGTGAACACGTGCACACGGGACTATCGGCCCCTGCCCCCAGACATGGAGTCATATTTGGGTAACTAAAGCAATTGGTGTGTTAACCTTTCCTCCCATCTCCTGTTACCTGATCCTGCAGAGAATGACAGCCTAGACTTGTTGTTTTCAATGAGCGGCATCTGACTTCCAATGAATCTGCACCCAAAAGAAGTATTTGTACTTTATTTTGGGGTGATGGCAGTGCCAGTTGTGAGATGCAGGCTTGCTTTGACCAATATTCCTCCCAAGTGTTTGCAACTCAAGCTTCACCACATGGCCTGTGCTTGGGAAGGGGAAAGTGACAGGCAAAACCTGGCAGTAAACAGGGGCTGTAACCTTTGTCATTGCTGTTTTCCTCTAATTCTACCAAAACACAGCCCTAGCTGATGCATGGGGCTCCCAGGCAGCAGCTGGGGAGGAGGCAGCATATGTCCTGCCATGTCCTACTGCATGCACTGCTGCTGAATGGGATCCAGCACTCCTAGATTTGCACGTTTTTCCAGAAAAGTCCCTTTTTGCAGGCAGGCAGGACACTTAACACCATTTAATCTGCTGCCCTCAAGATGCCTGTATGACCAAAGCTTTACAGGCTCCAAGGTTACGTGTGTCAGGCCCACAATACTCCACAGCCGGAGAAAATCAAAGTATCAACCTGCCTACGTACACGCTGCAGTCCACGGAGTCTGCACCACAACACAGTGAGTCTGATTTTTGATCTTGTGTCTACATCACTCTGTCAGTATCTTGGAGTTGAAACCACAGAGGCTGCCTAGCACAGCTACCCAAGACCCAGAACTGGCTAGGGCTGTAGGTGAGGGAAAGGGAGGGATCTGGAGAAGGGAACAACCTGTGCAGCCCATGGTAACACATTTTGGCACAGGATGCAGAGCCACATGCTGCCTTTAATGCATTTGGTTATCACTTTTTGGTGAAGGCACCTCTTTGACAGTTTTTAACTTTTTCTGAACCGTAAGAGTCGCTTTAGCAATTGCGAAACACCTGCTTAAAAATGAAGGTACTTGATTTGAATAATTAAAAGTGATATCAGCTTCTCCACCAGTTCCTTCAGGCAGTGTTTTACTCAACTGCAGCTGAGGGATGTTCTGCAGTTTGTCAGCAGGTCCGTGGTGGCCTGTACTTATTTACACTGCAGTGCATCAGTGACATTTGGCTCCATTCAATTCTATAAATTCAGCAAAATGGGAATGACAGGGCGATGGTCCTTGGGGATTGCCACTGAAAGGAAAGGAGTAACCACAAGGAGTGCTGCAACTCACTAAAGGAGCAGTAAATGACACCCAGCATGGGAGCAGGAGTTCAGCCTCAGGAAGACCTTGAGGGAATGTCTTGCCCTGTACGAGCATGAAGAAAAACTCCTGAGTGATTGTTCTGGCTGCATGACTGCGACTGGTGCCTCGTACTTCACCCTCGGTGTACCTTTAGCTGGGGTGGTGGTAATGGAATGCCGGAGAGCTGTGATCTGCCAGGCTACTACGATGCTGGAAAGGAGATGGTCCCTGTGCAGTGTAGTTTTTAAAATACAAACTAAATCCTGTTTCTTTTTTTTTCTTTCCTGTGCTGCCTAACAGCGAGATGTGCTTCCCAGTTTCCAGCTTGCTTTATAGCAGAAACAAGTTAGGATTAGTTGGGAAAAATGTCATGTCCAGCTGTGAGAAGTAATTCCATTCTCTATGAATGAACCACTATTACAACCAACCAAGCCTTAAATGCTGGCTCTAAGGAAAATATGACACACTTCCAAATCAAGTGTTTTAGGGTATTTGAACTTGCTTCTAAATATAACCTGTTACTTCAGTGGCAATGTTTGCCATACTGTGCTCAACAGTCATCAGATGCTAAATTCCAGCTTTTCCTTTCCAATGGAAACCTGCAATAGGGTATTTTAACTTCCCTCCTTGCTGTGTAAATTCCTGCTGAAGAAAACAGGGTGTTCATTCATTCTTTCTTTCACTCTTGAAAACTTATGGGTGGAAAACTTGGCAGCTGAGACTAGGATCAAGGCATGGTCATGGCATGGTCCTCTTCTGCTTCTGCAGTGCTGTGGACCCAGGCTCTGGCAAGGGAGTTCCTTCAGTGTTCTGAACAGCCCGGGCTCTTGGATTCAGCTGGCGTGGAAAAGCTGAATGGGAACCTGTCTGTGTCTGAGTGTGCTCAAGGTGCACACGGGGTTAAAAGATCCAATTTAATCTAACTTCTAAGGAAAACTGGCTGTGGGACCAAACACCAGGTGGCAGACTACCTTCGGCTGACCCTGCAGGTGGCTACAGCCCTGAATTTTTTTGGAAGCAAATACCAGACACCAGCATTTACAGCTTCCCTGAGTTGGAGCTTCACATCTGTCAATTATTTTCTGAACAGCACAGAAAAGTGCGGTACTCAGACTTACTTCAGTGGCCAAGATACAGCACAGAATGATTTAGAAAGGCCAGACACAGTTGCTCTGGCCCCTCCCTTTAGATGCCACTCTTTGAGAAGGGGCTAAAGCTCTCTTTGTGCTTGTCTGAGAAGCAGCTGTCACGGGGTTGGGAGATCCCCCAGCTGGCAGATCTGGGAATTGCTGGCTGTAATAATTTCCATCTAGTGAACCTAGGGGTAAATGCTCTAATCACACATGCTCCACCACTGCAGCCTCATCTCTATGGAAAATATTCGGTGTAGCTCCACCCAGGCCCTGCAGGGCACGGCTGAACCTTCTTTACTAGAACACAGACTGTGGGGTCCTCTTGAAAATCTGTTCAGACCATTGAGAGGCCAAGTGCATCAACTCCAAGCGTTCCCTTTGCTGTGTGAAAGGGACAGCTCTCAAGTCAGGGGTTCATTCTGTGAATTTAACTGGCACTCAGTTAACTGAAAACTCAGTTAAGGCAGGGTAAATTGTGATTTCCATGTAGGTTGAACAAATGGAGAGTGATGAGGAAAGGCAGGGTAAATTTCAGCTTATCCTCACCAGCTAAGGAACTGGAATGTTTTAATGGTGAAATTTTACTGCATCTTGGTTAATATAAATTTACAGCCAAGACTACTTAGATGAGGGGACAGAAAAGACAGCCAGATAGATTTTTTTTTTTTTTTTAAGACCGCATCTTGGTCTTGGTATCTGTTCTTTTTAAGCCAGCTACTGCAATCTATCTAACTTGATCTTTTCAGGGGAAGATGAGGCAGGCTTCAAATTTTAGAGTTATTTTTGTGTGTTCTTGAACCTAAAAATACACCAACACATCTGCTTTTGATTTTTCCCTTTTTTACCCACAGATACAGTTCACAAATCCAAGACTCCCAGCACCCTTAATTTTTAAGCCTTTTCTGTTTTGTTTTTTGTTGGCTTTTTTTTACCCCAACAAGTCTTACCTCCTTCTGTTTGGATGCAGAACACCTGCTGGAACTGCTATTTTCAGAGTTACTGCATGGAATGTGAGTGTTTGCTTGGTCACACAACAGCATGCAGGTAAAAGCTGTAAGGATTTGGCCTTGTTATAACCTTGTGCTTCAGCAACCCTTAAGCTTCCTAACAGATCCTTTTTACACTGCCTAGGGTCTAACAAGGTTATTCTTTCTAGAAATGTAGGGCACTATGGCTCGCTTTTAACCCATCAGGATTCAAGAATTTACTGAACATTTTCCCAGGGCTCTCCCTTATTCTTATAAAGAATTCTAATCTTAATTATTAGTCTATTGTCCAAAGCATCACAGAGTACTTGCTCAATATTATTTCCATTCCAACTACACATGCAGAAAGGCAGATTTTTAAGAATGGCATATTTTCACACTTTGCATATTTGCTTCTGTGGGTTGCTTATCAAGGAAAAGGCCTTTTTTTTGGTGCCATACTCATGCTTTATTAAAAAAAAAAAAGCTACACAACGCTAAGAAAAAAAATCAAGTATACTTTACAAAAAACCTGCAGCTGTTTTCAAGAGATCTGATCTCACTTATAAATGCAAGTCAGCAGGTAAGAAATTAAATGATAATTTAACACTTCAGTTGCAGTACATCATCTGAACTTAATCATCCAAAACAATCAGTCATTCTTAAATTGACTGTTGATTGTAGCTACACAAACAATCATCTGTATCAACTGATTAGAAAAAGTCCCTGGGAAAATTTAGAGATAAATGGAAAAATGTCAGGAGACTGTTACTCAGCCCATCTACAAACTTTTGCAGAAACTAAGAGATCTTTCTGGCTTTGCTCTCCTCTGTATGTTAACTGCAACTACTCTGCATATTTTAGAAATGTCAGAGTGTAAAGCTGCAAATTCTGGTCAGTGAGGGGATTAAACTAGTATAGTATGGAACGATGTGTACAGCTGCCAACCATTTACACTAGTGCTGTGTCTTACTATCTCCATGGAAGTGTATTGTGCAAGTCTCAAATAACTTCAGAACACTCTTGAAACAGCCCTTATGTCACTCCTATGAGGTAGGTACTGTCCTTCCTTTGGAGAAGAAAAGAGAACAGACTCTCTACTGCTCAGTACATCAAGCACACTGAAAAACAGCACAACCAGTCTACTTTAGTATTTGACTTCCCTGGATTCAGAGCTTTCACCTACAACATTTTGTTTAGCACCATGCATTCTAGGAACAACCAGTAAATGATACTTTTGATTACACCTATTCCAAGCTAAGCAAGATGTTAGGCATAAATGTTTTAGAACAAGCAGAAGCACTGCCATATCTGGTCTGTTCCATCCAGCTCCACAGCCTAATAATTTTGTACATGGAGAATAAACTTCAATCTTTTAGTCTGACAGCAGCCACTCTTCTTCCTCTGATTAAAGGATACTGGGGAAAAAAATTAACTGCTGCCAGAAAGCAGACGGCATAGTGAGGGCTACAGGTATCACATGCAGTTCAAGGGTAGCCTAAATTAAAGCTTTGCTGCCTCTGTAGATGTGAACTCTAAAGCTGTTTTTCCTACCCCAAGTGTAGAATTGTTAGGTTTTCACAATTTTTTGAGTAAGTTAAGGAGCAGTGAGAAAGGAATTCACAGAGGTCCTTCACTCTAAGTCCACAGTTCATTTGCTCTCTAAAACCACTTTAGCATCTCTTACTAATAAAGAAGAAACCCTAGCCCACATCTTCTTTCACAGTTCTCACTCTTCTCAGAACCTCCCAGGAGCAGTTGTGTGGCAGTGTAGTAAGCTGGCTGAGAATGGGTAAGAATGCTGGATTATACAAATGCTTGTGCTGCCACATGGAAAGGGGTGGCATAGACAGGAAGAACTGCTGCTGTCTCATCTTTAAGTAGCAAAACTATAACCTACTCAGCTGATAATAATGATATCCAGTAAAATACCTGTGACATTAAGCTGTGCCTGTTTAAAAATTGAGTAGAAAATTCAAGTACCAAAAAAAAGTTTCTAACCAATAGGATTTTAAAGCAACAACAGCAAATTAATGAAAAACAAGTAATTTTAAAACTTTATGACATTCATCATGAGCAGTAGTGGTCTACTGGCCCACTGCTTCTGGCTAAGAAAGTCACTATGAACCACCTACAGTGAATGCCAAGTTGTACCATCAGAAAGACAGCCTTGGGTACAACTGGACTTTCCCACTGCAAGCTGTCTCCTCTCTTCTTTCATGCTCAGAACTTAAGCATTTGGAAGTCAACCTCTGGGTGCATAGAAGAGAGCTCAGCCTTCAAATGCTTACTTCTTATTAGTACAAATAAAACTAGGATATTACAAATTCATATCCTCTGTTGTGATCCTTTGTCTTTTTTCCTGGCATACCACTGTATCATCACCACCCCCTCAAAGAATACCTTTAAAACTTGGGAAGAATTAAGAGTATACAGTTCAAGATGACCTATTACAAGAAGGTGAAAAAACCCTCTCTTGATGCCAGGTTAGAGACATAATCCAAGAGAGGGAACTTCCAAGTTCAGTGCATCAGGTGCTGCAATTGCTGTGGAGCTTTAGCATAGGAAGCATTTAATCCATAAACACTCCGTTGAATCAATGCAAGCTGGAATCCAAGTCTGCAAATCTACCACAGAACCAGCCAGATTATACCACTAAAGGCAAATAAAGCTTTCCACACAATTTGAGCGCAGATACCCCTTATGAAGGCAGCACTCAACTGTTTCCTAAATTATCTGAATGACAATTAAGCAACCTTAACTGTGAAAAACATTCTGTCTGGACTAGCTGTATTCTTAGGAAGTTGAACAAAGCATCTCTTCCATAGCAGTATGAGTCAAGAACATCTTCACAATTCATTCTGGCAAAGTGTGTAACAAAACAGTGCCAGCACAGGTAGTTTCAGAGCCTAGATGCTTCAAACACACTGGCAGGATCTGGAAGGATTGCTCAGCATTCATTGGCTCAGAAGCTCAATCCCTGCAGAGCAAGTGTAGAACTGAAAGAGCATTTTCACAGGCAGGGATCAGAAAAGGGAGGAAAAGAAGACAACAGAGGCCTCAATTCTGTGCCTCTTCCTGAACTCAACAAGCTTTCAGATAACATTCAGACATAGGAAGAGAGGCAGTTGAGATGCAAACAATTCAAGCCTTGTCCAAGCAAACTGATGTTCTGCATATTGGCTCTTTCCCTGTCGGTTAATTCCTGAACACAGTGGATGTGGATCAATACCTCAGTACCTGGTAATCATGCAAGCCACAAAAGGAAATCTTGTTTTGATTTTGCATACAGCTTTTCTGCTTGAGTACTGAACCAACATGCAGCTAGTGATGAATATGCATCAGTGTTACTACTTAAGAAAGACAAAGTGAAAAAAACCTCAGACCAATGTACTGACCAGTGTAAAGATGTCTCAGATTTAAAAACTGTAAAGGGTCAATTAAATAGTCTGCTGATAAAAAGAATTATTTGAAGCCAACTGTTTTTCAAATTCAGTTTCAAGTGTGTACAGCAAAACCCTTGTAAAGCTTTAAAAAAAATAAATTGTCATTTTGATACATTTGACATTCTAGATCTTAGGAGAGAAAACCAAGAACTCACTGAAAAGTTGTTCTGGCTTATTCAACAGTTTCTTGAGTAAACACTGCAGAACTACCACTATAATCTGAATACCTAAGCTGCTGGCACGACTCAATAACTAACCATTTAACAAATTGGGTATAAAAAAGAAATTTATGTAGTAATATCAATTCAGCACACGAATTCCATGCTTCACAAGTTCTGCTGCTGTGCAAGAGTCTTCCTAACATCTATGCAGCTAAGTTCAGATTTTTAGGTCACTGCATGCCCAGATCAAAACAGCAGCAAAATATCTACCACTACAAGCAGCTATACCCAATTGTGCCTTTAGAATGAAAACTATGCAGAAGTTGAGATGATCAGTGCCTGGCCACTGAGACAGGACCACACACACCAACTTCAGTGTGTGCACCTTGTAAAGAGTAACGTTACTCACTGAATAAGAACAATGCATTCAGGTTCTGACACAGATATGGTACAATCAACACAGATTGAAGTCACCAGACATTCAGATTAGGGAGAGGAGAAAAGGCCTTCAGTGACAATGTACAGATGACAAGCCAGCATTACAAAGAACTCTAAAGGCACATTTCAGGTAACATGTTTCTGTTAAGACCAACCGCTTACACACGCAGGCACAAATCTTAATGGCTACCTCCCCCCGACCCCCAACAATTAAAAAAAAAAATTAAAAGAGAAGTGCATTTTCAGTAATATTAACACCATTCAGTTAATCTGTTCAGTCCAAATGTTTAGCAGTATTTTCCTTATGGTGATATGGGTTCTCTGCACTACTCCAATCCAAAACAACCAAACAGGCAGAATTAGTAAAGGTTCAACTGTTGCACTAGTTAACATTACTCATCAGAGCCCACTGGTCTCTTCTGTGCCCTCTTGTAGGGCAACCTCCTCGGTGAAGCTTTATCTAGATTAAAAAAAAAAAAGAAGGAAAAAAGAGAAAAAGAGATAGTTGCATCAATTGCAATTGTTACATGAGCACGTACTTTCCTCCTCCCAAACACAAGACAAGCTGCCCTTCTAGTGCAACGCATCACCACAGAGAAGCCAGTTCAAACAACTTGTTAAGGCTTTTTAACTATTAGCACCCTAAACAGAAGGTAACAAAAAAATATGTATCTGTTCTGTAACGTGCTATACCAGGGTAAGGTTTGTTCTATTTGCCAGTTACTAAAATGCAAAAAAACCCAAACCCAAAACCCTACGCCATCCCTATGTGAAACTGCAGCCTCTGCTGTTTAGAAAATTTTCATGTTCAGTAGTTACACTTCTAGAAAGTTAAATTAATTATTCTGATGACTATTGCCTTGAGTTTACCTGCCTGAAGAATAATACTATTGACTCTTCTTTAGACAGCTTTGTCTCTCATGTAGTATTTCCACATTCATACAACTAACAGCAGAAGAAAAGTGTTTCTGTTGTGAAAAACCACACTTTTCCAGAAAGCATCCACATTTGACTGGATGATCTTTAAGGCCCCGTCCAACCCAAACCATTCTATGGTTCTATGATTATTGCAGAGAAGCTTCAATACTTTGCATGAAGAGCTAAAGTGATTGCTAAGTGCATCTGGTGACTAACTTTCTTAAACAGAACAATCTCCAATAACCTCCCTGTTTAGAGGATGTGCAAACAAGGAGCAGCCATCATGCCCTTACAGGCCAACCAGTACAGTAAGAAGTGTCAATAACAAAAAAGTCAGGAATATCTGAGATCTTGAAGGTCATGTATTTTGAAGAATTCTAGTGTAGAGTTCTAAAGTGAAACTAACCTGGAGCTGAGAAAACCACAATTAAGAACAACTTAACCATTAGTTTTTTCTAAACTTCAAGTATTACGATATGAATACCTGTTTGGCTTAAGAAAGGGATGGTGGCAGGGCCCAAACACTACCAGGATTTGAACCCTTTTAAAAACAGCTTGCTCTTTAGAGAAAAGTAACATTTAGACCTTCAATTTTTCTTGCTAGATTGAGCCTTTTCAAATTTCTGTGTCTGGGTTTTATGCTGTTCTTGTGTCTCACAGAAGGAAGTCTACAAGAAAGCTTTTATCTTCTCAAGTAAAGCACTAGTCTTCATACCTGTGCTGTGTAAGTACACTTAAAAAGGGTGAAGGGATTAAAAAAAAAAAGCAAAGTCATCAACTCCTGGCACAACTTCATATTAGAGCTAAGGGCTCTAGCCCTTCTACACCAAATGAAGCTCAGAATTCGCTTATTTGATCAATACAGCAGTCTTTGCCAAGTAAAGATAGCTCCTGCAAAGGGTTTTCAAAGCACTTCTGTTTGCATCTCATATAGGATGCACTTTTTATTGAGGCTTTCTCACCTCATACCAGTCACTGCTACTGATGATAGGAGCTTATCAGCCTGATACTACACCAAGTAGGGGAAGGCAAGACAAACATCTACCTTTTAGAAAAAGGATTCTGGGAACCGTGAGAGAAGACAACAATACTTCAGCAATATAATACTGAAACTCTGTTTTCACAATATAATCAGAAATATATCCACAAAATAGATAAAAACATAAATATAGAAGTATATAAAATGTGTGCCATTGCGTGCATCTCTTCTGCAATCTTTTACTGCTCATGCTACGTCACCAGTCACAGCATGCAGGAAGCTGTACTTCTATCCATGCCTAATCATTACAGGGACAACACATTAAGCACTTTTCACTCTTCAGTTCACGAGAGTCTGCCTCACCTCTTCTACTCTGCACTGAAGCCATGGGAAAGCAAAAGAGAAGAAAGAGTAAGAAGTTAGAAATATTCACAGTCTAAGGAAATCAGATATAGGGTTTACCATTGGCATTTCAGGTACCAAGCAGAACTTTTGGATTTGTGAAGGACATTGATAACAGGTATTAATGTGGCTTTAGTTAAAACACACTTCTAATGCTTATTTAAGACTTCGGTCTATAGGTAAACCCCCAAACAACTTACAGAAACTTTGAGAGGACACCTATTTTCTCCTATTTAAATCTCCTTTGTGATCCAGGTTTTGGGTAGAGATTTTATACTGTTGAAAAATATTCTACAGAACAAATTGTAAAAGTCACCAATAGTCATTATTTTATCAACCAATGAAGTTTGTTCTACAAGGAATAGGCTGCTAAAGTAATAATCTAATCCTTAAACACAGTCCTTAAGACAATTTGCTATTCCCTAGAAGATATATGCTGTTCTAAGAAATTGGTATCAGCTACTTACTCAGTTACAATTAATTGATCAAGTAAGCTTGTTATGGTCAGTTTGTGAAAGGCAGACTACTTACTTATTTGATTTAAAGTTTCTTGGGGAATCCAGCTCATATCAACATCGTTCTGATTTGATGTTCCCATCTCTACTTTCTGTACCGGTCTTTTCCTCTGAAAATTCAAGAAAGAAGAAAGATTTTTCTTTTAAATAAGACTCGGATAGCACGAGTATTAGAAATTACTAAAAATGCTACATTTAGTGAATTACAATTATTTCACTAAGGCACAAACTTAAGGCTAGTCAATGTACAGAGATGTCTTTCCCATTAGCAATTTATTCCCCTAAACTTTACATTACCACTTCTAACACCTCACAACACTTATTCCACATAAAGGCACCAAGATTTCATGCACACCTGGGCAAGTTCATTATACCTCTTGTAGATGATTAATCAAACTTTGTGATGACCAGTTTCATTTCGCTTTCTCAGATTAGCACAATATTCTCATCTGTGACCTGACCTTGCAAAATAATCAACATTATGGCAAAGCTTTGCTAGGAACTAAACAAAAGACTGACAGCTGTTTTCCCCCAAAGTCTGACCTGGATTAAACTAATAGGCAGAAATAGAGAGCATAGTGAAAATCTACCCAGTAAGTATTGAATCAGTAGACACACACGTGCAGTGATTAGAAGGTACTTCTATTCAAACACTTCAGTGTGGAGCCAAAGGGCACGAGCTCAGCAATCAGAGTAGCTTCCATGAGGAACACTTTTTAAGAACTCTCTAGTTTCCCCAGTAACCTCCAAGGTTCTAAAAATAAATCTTCTACCTGTACCATCATATGCCAGAAGCAGTCAGTGAATTGCTTTCCTTTCACATCAGAAAAGCCTTGTATTAACAAGCACACAGGAAAAACACACTACCCACCTTCCTGGACTCTAGTAACTGATGTAGGCCAACAATGACCAGCAGACCGAGTCCAGCGAGGAACATGTACATGAAGATCCTTTAAAAAACAAAGTTTTTTAAAAAAAGTTTAGGAAACCATTAACTAAAAATGTCAAGTTTTGAAGACAGTTTATGAAGAGGCATAGAAATTAAGCCTAGCTTCGGCCACATGTCCACTAAATCTTTCCCAAGAATTTTTGTAGGAGGCAAGTGGGGAAAATACCCAAGGAATTTGAAACTACAGTGCTAACAACTATTATGTAATTATTCTGACTTGGATTTCAGAAACTGTAATCATAAGTTTAATTCTGAACAGCAGAACATTTGAAAAATGTATAAATCAGGAAAATGTTGTAAGAAATAAATAAATACTGAAATTCAGTAACTTCAAGAATTCTTTTGCACTATCATGAAGTTTCAAGATACTAAATCGCAGGCAATATTTATGTTTGTGACAGCTTTAATCACTTACAAAACCCTTAAAAATCTCATATACTTTTAGCATGCTATTGCAAAGCAAGTACTGCTAGGACACTATTAATTTGCAACAGACCTTGAAACTCGAAAGACCTTGCTTATTTTGCTCTGTGTTCCACAGTTAGAATTCTACCTATGAAATCAGTTTTTTTAATCTGTGCATTCTGGTTTGTTTTGAAGAATTTTATCTGAAGTATGTGTTGATACTTAGCAAGAGGTAAACCTAAGTTATAGCAAAAATTTATTTGGGGATTAAGGAATTTACAGGTAAAGAACTTATTCCAAGCTGAACATCTGAACTCTCATTTATGATAAAGGAAATTATACCTAATTGAAATCCCTGTTATAGGGTAATTATCTGTTTACAGGACACTCACACAAACTGATTGTAGTATTTAAATTGTTTTGAAAGCTCCTTTTTTCAGCATATCACACATTTTCACATGACCAACTGTTCTTTCATTTATACTATTCTATTTGAGAAATATGAATTAATGCAACAGCTGTTTCTTTTGGCTGACCTTTTTTAAAAGGAAGCTTGCTCAACCAGGCAATTTCTACCTGTGGCAGGACAATTCAAGATATTCAATATTCTCTACAAGTATTTCTGAAGACTAACCTTTTAAACTCACAGGTTCACTTAAAATTCCATTCCAGTGTTACAATATTTCAAAGCATTTTAGCACAGCATACACTTGAAAGATATTTGGTGCGTCAGATCTACTTAAGTCTCTGAAAAAAATCACTCCTGAAAGATACCTACTACAGACAGCAGTTAGCACAACAAAAAAAGACTGAGTTCCTCTATCTCATACTCCAAATACATCTTTTAGTTTGTGTAATCTTAGATTACAGTGCAGTGTTCCAGAAGAAAGCTATTCCAGTCCTGACAGCAGGACCCACAGCCTGATACTATGGACTCTCTGTATCTTTTAACTCTTAGGAAAAAGCACAGTAGCATAACAAAAGTTTAACAGCTTTGAATTGCTATGTAGCTGTATAGCATCAGGTCCTATTCCAGGCTTAAGCCCTCTGAGCTAAAGCACGTCTGTGAACTTCACACTGACACAGTACCAATCCTGAAGATCCCGACTAATAACAGAGATCTTAATTTTGGGAAAAGTTCATATTTTCAGTCTGTAAAATGCTACTACACCATCAACAAAACAGAGCAGACCTAACATTCAAGAAAATGACAATACAAGAACTATTTTCATTGGCACCACCAATAACCTGTTCTATCAGTGCACCAACTAAACCTGGATCTCCAGTCTCCTTACGTTTCTCCATCCAGCCCATCTTCTTTTTCAATAATTGTAACAGTTTGATTGAAGACAGCATCTTGAAACACATTGCCCTAGAACAAAGTTTGCACATAACATTTTAAATTAATTTCTTCAACACATACATAAAAGTTTACCTTTCTCCATGTTCTTGGAGAAATTCTAGAAAGTGGCAACTCCTGCATGAGACTTTCTCAAGTTTATAAGCTGTGCTAGTTTAACTCAACACATGAAAGCACAAATGTTTGGTTGCAAGTACAAAGAACAGTACTGACATTATCAAGATGGTCACATCTAGGCTTCAGTATGATACTTCCTATAACAAGAGGTATTACATACAAAGGGTTCTTATTAGGGCTACCAAAACAGAAAGGTATAGAAGTCTGTTAATCCTTGACCTGCACTTGGAGAGAAAAGAATAAAATTGATCCCCATCTATGCTTTTGTGTGGCCTTTCCCCAGACTGCAACTACTGGCCATTTATTTGCCTTAAGTGAAGTTTGCAGGTGGCATTCATGTTGATTGTAGGGTTTGTTAGCAAAGCCCAATCTAAAAAGCACAATGAAATTTAAGTTATCCTAAAGAAAGCTGATATTTTGGTTGGCTGGGTGGGTTTTTTACGAATGTAGCCCACTACAATACAGTTCTAAGGCACTCCAGCTTCCACTGCTGATACAACTTTAAGTGCATGTAGGCAGTCACTTGCTGTGCTTATGTATCTACTGATTTGCTTAAATACTACAGAGGCATTCACTTTCTGGAGAGGTACTTGACTAAGTAGTTCCTTCCTGACACCTCCACATCAACTAGAAAGATTCAAATGAATTAGAGCATCAGGCTTACATTTACATCTCTGTAGTTGAGATTGATAACCAGACCGAAAGGACGACCACCCATAGGCTCGGCAGGGATGAAGGAGTACTCAAACGTGGCTTGTCTCTGTGGTGGAACTACTGTGTTCAGAGAGAGAGCTGTGAAGTTCTGGATGTAAAACTGGTAGTCTTGAGGGTACCGGAAAGAAGCATCGAGAGACTCAACAATGAAATCCTCTGTACCCTTATTGGTGAAGCCCACCAGGAATTTTACAATGTTGTTCGCTGGAAAGTCTGAAACACACAAAAAAATATTCAACCATCAGAAACATCCTGCACCACACACAGCCAATTCTAAACAGGGAGCATCTAGAACAGACTCTATAGTTTAAAGCTTCACTGTTTTAGGCACACATTGATGTATTCTAAGCAACAATAAAGAAGATGGTAGATTAGCAGAGGACTCTTACCTTCACCTTTCACAAATAAGATGGTTGTATCAGCACTAGGTGAGGCTTTAGGTTCTCCTGACAAGTCTTCTTCCTCTTTTTCTTCTGTCTAAGACAAGAGACTTTTTTGAAAAATCCTATAATGAACAGCGAAGCAAAAACCATACTTGGTTCATGAGAATCCCATGTGTCAAAGCATGCAACAGGGGCAAGTATTTGTACCAAATCCTGCTCTTACAGGATTAGCACACAGTCTATTGTCCCTCTAGATTTGATGAGCATCCTTTTCAGCATTTATCTTTCTACTTGTTATATTTGACACAGTGACTAATCTGAACTACATTTAGCTCTATTGAAGGGTTTATAATCAAAAAGCATCAGTAAGGTTTCTGTTTGGCGGTGGAAGGAAAAGAATAGAATCTAAATGTTACGTGTTCACATCTAGGCTATTTCTAGTTAGAAAACAAGCATTTCCAAAATAAAGATAGCCATAAGACAAATGAGTTACTTTCACTACAGTGAGTGTTTATGGCAGCTTTCTATTCAGTTTTAATTAGTTAAGTGTATGTATCCCTGGAAATAGTTAGGCTGTTGGAACTACGCAAGTCCATGGACTCACTTATTCAAGTTCACCTTGAGTGATGATTCACTTTTTAATTTGGCAAATGCAAGCATTAAGGGCTTATTTTCCACTTGGGGATCATAGGATCATCACCGCCCCCACCAAACAAAAAAACAAGGCTGACCCAGTAGTGAACAGTCTCAGCTAATTGCTTACAAGTCAGTTGGATCATTTGATTTCAGTGCTTAAACAACCTCCTGAAGCAGTGGAAATCCTACTGGATCAGTCAGACATGTACCACGAACTGGGGAACCAGAGCTGAGCATACAGCATCTTGATTCCAAGATGCTATGAAAAACTATCTTTTATTTCAGTGACAAATAAAAGAAACTGCCTAAAAAGCATCATGTTTTGTACCTGACACACAGACTATTTACTAAAGTATATTACATCCAAAAGGTTATTTAATAATATTCTGTCAGTACTGACACAGTACACCTTCTACCACTTAGCAAAGCTGATCAACCATAAGCTCACCAACTTAACAACATCAGGAAAATTTGATAGAATCAAGTAACATTTTACCAAATCCGCATTTTCATTACACATTTCTTCTCCTAAATATTGTCCCAAACTTCCTTACTTTACATGACATTTGAGAAAATTGTGCACCAATCTAAGTACAGGAAGTGTCTAGCAAGCCAAACACTCAACTGCTATAAGCAGATCACAAAACTATGTCAAACATTTCACTTTCTTGTTTGAAATTTTGTTTGTAATTTTTTGAAATTGTGTTGTAAATTTAGTTAGCTGAATTCTTTTAAATTGTCTTGCCTGATTAGTTTTGCTTAGCATGAGTAACTAAGGTTGCTGAAGCCTTAGGCTGCAAGCTGCAAACTTTCACCTTGAAAAGCTGAACTTATCTTGAACCGTTGCTTAGGTATGTGAAGGGAGGCTCTGAAATCAGTGCAAACTGAGAGATTAGGAAGCCACGACTGTCAGCAGAAGATGCACCCCATTCAGATAAATACAACTACAGAGAAAAAATTCAACAAGGAACAGGAAGTTCCCAGAACAAAAATCACCATTAAACGTGTGTGCCAGGCATGTGAAGAATGGGTACACAGGTTGTAAGGGTATAACAGCCCAGGGATTTCATTCTGGGCCAGCCTGAGTGTCCCTACAGCAGTAACACTCAATTATTATTTTGTCATTTCCTGGAAATGGACATCTGAGACTCTGCTGAGGGAAACCTAGCACAAAGAAATTTTTTTAACATTTGTCAAGCTGAAGCAAGTGACCCTGAACAGCAACATGGCCACAAGTGTAAGAGTGTAGCAAGTGACAATGCTACAAGTGACAAAACAAGAGTTTCAGAATTCATACTGAGCTTAACTAAGAACCAAGACTCTTTTGCCCCTTAGAAATAAATACCAAAGAAGCCAGAATGAAGTAGTTCTATCTTCTTCTCAGTTTACTGAGGTGCAGCTGAAGATGCAAAGGGACTACTGAGTGCTCCTATGAGAATCTGGTTCTCTTACTTGGTGTTTTTTTTGTGACCTACAGTTTTGGTAGTAAGAAATCAGGTTGTCCCCATGCGGTTTTTCAACTAGTAATTCAGAAAGAAAAGATAAATCCTTCCGACACTTCAAACTGAACACAAGCTTAACCAGATACATGGAAATAGCTACCTGAAAAAAGCAATGTTAGTAAACTCTCATTTGAGTTATCCAGCTCCGAGCACTTCCTGTCTATAATTCATACTTTTGAAGTAACATTCATGCACAATTACCAAGTCTGTTGGCTCATCTTCTTCAACTTCAGCTTCATCATCTTCATCTTCAACTACAGTATCTTCCACAGCTTCCTCATCTTCTGTAGCATCTTGAGCTGCAACTAATAAACCTGAGCCCATCAAAACAAAATGCAAATACAAGAAAGTCTTTTAAATGCCTAGTTAATCAAGAGAAAACTGATGTTAAAGTATAATTCTCAAACTAATGTTTGAGGAACTTCTTAAAAACCTGTCCAATACAGTGTTTTAAAGCCTCAGTTACAAAAACCTCCTATTCAAATGATGTCTCTGTTGATCTTTCAGCCTTATTCTTTCTCTAACAACTTTTCCACTTACTCGTTTATCTGTCACTAAGTTTAAAACAAAAAATTTACAGCCGGATGACAAAAAGTTCAGCACTCACACAGCAATGCCTAAATTTGCAGAAGGCAACCAATTTACCTTAAAAGCTGTTGTTCAATTTTTGAACACGTTAACGTATGAAAGTAATTTAATTTTGCAATTACAAAAGTGAAAATAAGACATTGCTATTGCCAGGAAATTAATTTAGTAAGTACTGTTTCTTCTAAGACTAGCGAGTCTAACAAGTTATTAGCACGCTGATAACAGAACACTTTGAAAGGTAGCTAAAAAGTTACTGTTTTTTGGTACTTATTTTCATTCAAGTTTTGAATCATAAAGAATGTGCTTTTTAGGATGATGTCCTCAATATCATATATATCCAACAGAACCACAACACTAGTCAGAAAAGAAACCTGACCTAGAGCAAGGCTCCAAGACAAGTGCAATCTGATAGTCCACTGCCTCTTTGCTTTCATGGAGCCAAGCCTCATACATTCAAACGCTGGGCAAATATGATTAATAAAAATATTGGCCATGGGACAAAGTTCTGCCTGTTTGCAGTCCAGAGCACATGCAAGCAAGGCTGAGATCTAAAACATGTGCACAAAACTACAGGTTTGGGGTTTTTTTAATAAACATAACATTTTCTGAATATGAAAGAGTAGAAATGAATGGATGATTGATTTACATAGGTCTGAAAAAGACCTAGCTGCTATAAATACAAAATAAAAAAAAAAAAAATTAAAAAGTGTCACGAGAAAAACGAATCCTTGAGGAAGACAAGTATATCCAAGGACTTAAGAATTGTCAGTCAGTGCTAGAAAGAGCAAACACAACCCCTCCTCTCAAGTGTCTTTGGAAGGCACACTCAAAGACTTTTACTCAACCACGTGCAATGCTTAACCTAAGCCTTAACTACCATGATTTTATTTGCCGATCTTTTAAGCCTGTAAGTGTACAAAAATTATAATTCCTATAAAAATTTTTACACATAAAGGTGGGGTTTTCTTAAATTAAAAATGAACAGGGTACAGTTAAGCCATAGACACCCTTTGCGATCAGCTGCGCAGCACACCCTCAGACCCCTTACGGTCTTTTCGACGGATGTCAGAGGGGCTGATGATGTGGCAATAGCGAGAACGGAGAGCTCTGGGAAGGGACTCGCACAAGGCGTGTGCTGCAGCCCACCGCAAGAGCTGGGCGAGAAGCCTTCCCCACCTCTCCTGCCCTCCCAAACTTAGTAGTAGGGAGGCAATTTCCAGATCATGAATCAGATAACGCCACAGCGTAAACAGAGATTAGCACTCCTCGGTGTCGCCAAGGACACTCGGGGGGTGGCGGCAGACGAGGTGGGAAGGCAGGGTGGCAGCCAGCGCATCTGTTAGGGAATCTGGGATCCAGCACCGCCGGCGAGCGGGGAGAAGGACAACCCCGCTGCCAGCACCTCAGGCGGGGCTCTCCGGCTCTCCCGGGCCGCTGTCACGGCCGGGCCCGAGGCCGGTGCCCGCAGGGCCCCGCCCGACACCGAGGGTCGCTGCGCCGGGAGGGGCCGGAGCACGGCCTCGCATCCACCGGGGCCCCGCAGATACCGGGCCGGGCCCCGGAGCCCCGGCGGCGNCGGACGTGGCTCGGCCGGGCAGGAGGCGCGGCGGCCACGTGAGCGCTCGGCAGGGGCGGGCGCTTCCTGCAGTCCCGGAGCGCGGTCCCGGTGCCGGGGAAGTGCTCGTAGCACCGAGCCTGCCGTGCGAGGGGCTTCTGGACAGCGCTCCCACGCGCGTCGGGTTATCCTTGGTCCTGTGCAGCGCCAGGGGTTGGACTTCGACGATCCTCGTGGCGTTGCAAAATGTGGAATTTGAAGGTGTAATCTGCGAAACAGCAACTGACAAGCAAGCTCTGTGTGATGTCCGGGTGTTAGAAAGACAAATTGCTCGTCGGTAGAAGTGCCTTGCTGAGGTTTAGGGCTTGACATGCTACAGTAATCTCAGACCTAGGGAGAGCTTGGGAAGAAGGACGTAGCACTAAGAGTGGACACAAAGAATGCAGAATTTACGGGCCACGAGGACATTTGGCAGAACTCCCAAG